>VWZP01009276.1:11271-56832 GCA_013396995.1 Dicaeum eximium
ATCTAAATATCTATTTCTAATCAATACCCCTCTAATTCCTAACCCTGTGTTTCAATACCTTTTGAGGAAGGCTTCTGCCAGTCCTCAGGAGCCCCAGTGACTCCCTTCATGGAGTTTTTTTAATGACTGTAAGGCCAGAGCTTTTGGTATCCACTGCTTACCATCCCTTGTAAATCAATTATCCCCTCTTTTCTCTGCCCCACTCTTTTGAATTATCTCGAGTTCCTCTAGTGGAAAAGACAGTTTCTCTGGCAGTGGGGCAGTCACTGGGAGCAAGAAAAGGAACCCAGAGATCCCTGGCAACAGTGCAGCTTTCCGAGCTTCTTCATCAGCCTTCCTTGAATTGCTTTCCATTCATGATCGAGTATCCTGTAAATCGTCTCCTCTCTACAACCCCTGAAGACCTATCAACAAACATACCATCTCCCTCAGGCCAGGGAGCATCCTGCAGATCCTCCCCAGCCAGGGCCTGGAGATCACCACCTGAATGCTCTCATCGGTCTCCTCTTGGCCACCGTCCCCAGGGCCGTTCAAACACGAGGCTGGGCCAAACCCCTCCCCACCTCCAAATTCTAAATCCTCCTGTTCCATCAAACAAGATTCACACTGGAATAACCAAGCCAGCGCTGGTCATCCACCCAGAGGCTCTCTCAGCCAGCAAAGCTTTAATCTGATGTGCAACTTTAACAATCAGACACCCTCCCCTTGTCAGCCCTCTGGGACAGATAGCCCTCGGGCTATCAGAACTGTGTCTGTGCAGTTCTGCAGACAATGGGACTAGTCTCAGGCCACCAGCTCTAGCAGCCCAGATAAGCAGCAGGCCGCCGTGTTCCCCCATGCTCTTGCACCAAAATTCCTTTAGCATGACCCTGTTCAACATCCACACATAGCCCAAATTCCCTCCCTGAGTCTGGAAGAGCTAAGACTGGAGGACCAACTAACTTGTCTTTTAATTTTTTTAAAGCCCTTCTCTCCTCCTAGTGTCCACACCACAATGCTAGGACCATCCTGGGTCAAAAAGTCACATAAAGGTCTGGCCACAACAGAAANGCAGCCCAGATAAGCAGCAGGCCGCCATGTTCCCCCATGCTCTTGCACCAAAATTCCTTTAGCATGACCCTGTTCAACATCCACACATAGCCCAAATTCCCTCCCTGAGTCTGGAAGAGCTAAGACTGGAGGACCAACTAACTTGTCTTTTAATTTTTTTAAAGCCCTTCTCTCCTCCTAGTGTCCACACCACAATGCTAGGACCATCCTGGGTCAAAAAGTCACATAAAGGTCTGGCCACAACAGAAAAATCCTCAATCCATGCCCTGCAGCCCCCCACTGAGAGGAATGACAGACTGTCTTTATAAACAAACTGTAGGTCTGCTGGTAGACAGAATTAGCAGTGAGAGATAAAAGAAACAATGGGAGGGGTTCCACTGATTGATGAATGGGAAAAGATATTTGCCTTTACAAACAAACTGTAGGTTTTGCTGATAAATAAAATTGGATGTTAGAAGGACATAAACCTCTGATATTTGTGAATTAATTTTCCTGACAGAAGTGAACTTTGGTAAAGCCACTGGCAGCACACGGAACTCAGCGGCATCCTGTGAGTTGTGACAAAGGGGTGCTTTACAAACCTGGCAGCCGTGGAGATGAAGCTGCCACCAGGCCTGATNCATGGCCTCGCCCTTTATTCAAATAAAGTAAAAGGGACTCCTCTGTCTCCTTTTTGGACATAAACCTCTGATGTTTGTGGATTAATTTTCCTGACACCACCAAGCCCCAAAACTGCTGTAACTCCTTTCTTGTCTGGGGTAATGGTGCTTGTAAAATCCCTTGTATTCTTACTGGATCAATATACCGTAACAGGCAGAATGTGTCCCACATATTTGACCTTTTGGCTACCAACTGCGCCTTCTTTTCAGATATTTTAAGTCCTGGTTTTTTTTTTAGCAAGAAAATTAAGCAGCTTTACAGGAGCCTCCTCAACCATCATTTCCATTCCCCTGATAAGAGCAAATCATCCACATACTGTAACAACTTAAGTCCTGAGGGTGGAGTAAACTCTCAATATTTTTCTGCAAAGCTTGCCCAAACAAAATCCGCAAAAGAAAATCCCAACCCTTCCATGTATAATCTGCATTTCCCAAATATTCCTCTATCTTTTCCCCCACCCCTATGGGATCATCCAAATATGGGGGTAATTATTTTTTAACCCTCTTATATCCTGGGTAGTAACTGGTACAATTACAAACCCAAATCCTCCCACTTGACCCACCAAAGGAACATGGCAGAGTGGCATCTGGTGTACCCCTGTCCTTTGGGTCCAGGCAGCCTCTGATGTTCTAAACTGAGTTCCTTTTCTGCTTCTAGGGGGAGATATGATATGCTGCTCCCCTCCCCCTTCTTCTCCCCTTTTTTCTTAACACATAGATTCCTCCTGTTGCTTGTCTAAACCATATGAATCCACATTCACTTTCAATCCATCCTTTCCAGTTCTCCTCTAAATACCGCCACAACATTCAGCACAAATGAATTCTGTCCGTTCCATCAGGTGGCCATATAAGCCCCTTTGGCAACTTATACTCTGGCCACACAAAATAACAATATTTTACCGATCTCCATAGTTATCTTGGGGTGAATGCATAATCTGTCCCAAGGCCTCAGCATTCTCCCCAAGGGACTCTCTGGGGGTACTGTGGGATTGTCATCCCTTTTGCCAGGGCCCCTTCCCAGCTTTACCCTTGCAATCCTCCCTGGGTGCCTATTTCACCTGTGCTACCCTCCCATGGGTGCCTTGTATCACCTGTGCGACCCCCCATGGGTACCTTCCCAGGTTTGCTCCCCAAAGATCCCATTTTACTCACCAGTGGGATTTTCAGTAGTCCTTCACTGCGGACTCTTCATGGACCGCCCTGCTCCGCCACTCATCTGTTTCCTGGATGGTCTCAGGAACCACCAAGGGGAGCTGATCACCGAAAGTGGGTGAGGCACACCTTCAGCTCTGCTCACTGCCTGCCACCCTGGATGGTGGAAAGATCCCTAGACGAGCCCCCAGTTGTCAGGAAAATTAATCCACAAACATCAGAGATTTATATCCAAAAATGAGACAGAAGAGTCCCTTTTACTTTATTTAAATAAAGGGAGAGGCCGTGGGGCATTCCCCTGGGGTCTCTCAAAGTTTTGGAGGACGCAGCCTCCTTTTTATCCTCATTTGCCAGCTGCATTTCTCTTCTCTCTTTCCTTATTGGCTGAGGTACTTGAGAGGTACAGACTTCCCAGAACACCTGATATCAAACATTGCCCTCTAATGTATAACCCTCCCTTTTAATTTTTAATTCTTATAGAATATATTGTTTTTGCCCATTGTTTCTTTCATCTTTTAATATCCAATTTCATTTATCAGCAAACCTATAGTTTGTTTGTAAAGGGAAATATGGTTTTTTCCATTCAGCAATGAGTGGAATCCTTCCCATTGTTTCTTTTATCTCTCAGTGCTGGTTTTATCTACCAGCAGATGCACAGTTTGTTTGTGAAGACAAATCCATCAATCCTCTCAGTAGGTTTGGGTACTTTACTTCTAGGACCCTACATGTCACTTATTGCCAGAAGTGTGTTCCATTCTATTTTCTAAATCCCATGTAGTAATCCTCAGTTTAAATTTAGTCTTGCTGTGAACTAAGGTTATTCTGGCAAATATGACCAGAGGCATTTATTTCTCTTGTGAGAAGGAGCTGTAGTATGTGACTGCTATAATTAATTGATGTATTTATGGCTTAAAGTTCTGTACATGAAAAATCCAGATGTGTCTGATAGAAAATAGATATTCGGAGTGGATGATAGAACTGCAAAATCATGTATCAACTGTCTGATAAAGCTGAGACTCTTTCATTAATGTAAATACAAACATATGTTTTCTTAATGTTGGGGGTTAGAATTTTTCCTGTTGTTTCTTTCTCTCGTGTTTTTTTCCCATCTGTTGCTAAGAGACAGTAATGACCAATACTTAAGAGAGACAAAAGATGAAGCCAAGAGGAAGGGGGAGGAGTGCAGCTGGCTGCACTATTGTAGCTCAGGGGCATTCTCTTGGGAAGGGCAGAGATACCGCCAGATTTTGGCTGAGGGATGAGGGGCTAGGCTCGGCTCCTCTTGTGCTCTCACTCTTGAGATCGGAGGAAGGACAACCGGTCTGCGGTTGGTTGGAGGATTTGCTGCCACTACGGAGCCTTTGTCCTCTCACTGTGTCTTCTACCATGGGTGAGCCTTTGCTCGTTAGAGCAGGTGTTGAACTGGGACCTTATTAACACCTGATCTGACTGGAAAGGACACTCATCATCTGTTCAGGTGCCTCGGGGGAAACCCCAGGAGCCTGACCCCCTCCCCACTCATGGAGGGCATGTCTCCCTGGCTGTGTGCTGCAGGCAGGCCTCACTTCTTTCTGCCGGTGCCTCAGGCTTTTCTGCTATACTCTAACCCAGCATCCTGGGTCCACTCGACCCCTGCAGCTCCTGCTAAGGCTGTGGAGTTTTCTGTTACATTTCTTTGCTACCCCGGGTGGGGAGTGTGCCTACCTCTGCCATCCCAGCTGGTGCTCCGAGGTTCCTGCTGTGGCCTATTTGTGCCATCCAAATCGCCCGCCAGTACCATGGGAGGTAGATGCACCTGACGTCGCACCACAGCGCCCTCTGCAGCTGCGGGGGAATCATTGCACCTGCCGTGCCTGGCTAGGGGCCAGCAGTGCCCCTGCCGGCTGTGACCGTAACTATTCCAAAGGGGAAAGAGCTTGACAACCAAGAGAAAGCTCTTACTGGGTTTCTGGTTTTGTTTGTTGTTGCTGCCATTGCTGTTATTTGCCTTGTTGTACATACACGTATACTAGTAAAGAACTGTTATTCCTTTTCCTAAATCTTTTCCTGAAAGCCCCTTAATTTCCAGGTTATAATAATTTGGAGGGAAGGAAGTAATTTTTCCATTTCAAGGGAAGTTCTGCCTTCCTTGACAGATCCGTGTCTTTTGAAGCAAGACACTTAATAGGCACAACTCTCACTACACTCCAGCTTTCATTTTTTTAGAAATTGCAGCCAGAAATGAACTTGTTATACAAACTAGTAAATCACTGGACTAATGCACGATCAAGAGAGACTAGGATCCTGCAGTGTATTGAAAAGGAAAGTGCTCCAGCTGAACATTCAAACTTATTGCAGGCTTAAAGAGAGTGAATGTGTTGTTACAGCACATTCCGAAGTTGTAAAGTCAAGTTATGTTGGACCACTGCACTGTTCCATCCTGGGAAGTAAGGAAAACTGATTGATCTTGCGAACAAGACAAGAACATTATGTCAAAGAAATCCTGTAATGATGAAGTCCAAGACTTGGTAACCAGTTTTTTCTCCGTGTCCCCATCCAACCAAATTGGTACCCAAATTGGATTGATTGGTGGAACACTGTATGCTAAAATGGTTTCAGATCTTACAGCCAAGGTAGAAAGTGGGTTGTGGGCTTTTTTCTGGTGGGGGGAGGGGGCAGTGGTTGTTGAGGAAAGCAATTTGATGTAAGACTTCAAAAGCCTTGAGGAAATAACCCAAATAGCCTGTATTTCAGGAACTTGGAATCTAGAAATTATAGAGGAGAGACATTGAAATTTTATGTGCTGGTCCTTTGTAGGCCAAGTAGGGATGCAGCTTTTGTTAGTCTTAGTTTACAATACATGGATTGCACTTTTAATGTATCCTACTGTTTTCTAAACTGTCAGAGGAAGGGAGAGTGTTTATGTCTTCATAATCTTCCCCATCTCAGAAAGCAAGTGCTATGGGAATGGAAGTAGAACACCAGCCTTGTGGATCTCCACCTTCAAGGAGTCAGGATGCTCAAGAATTTTAATGTCTGCTTTGCTTTCCGGTTCTTTCCCAGGCAGCGGCATGGAACTGGCCTGATGTTGGACAATTGCAGAGCAGCTCTCAGGGCCCCAAGCAACAGCAGTAAATCTGTCACACTTCACCTTCGAGTTGCTCTGCTTCTGGCTGACAGTAGCTGTGAGCTCCTGCAGACCCTGGGTGACAACACTGTTGGCTAAACTATCCCTTTAAAAAGGCTGGAGTTTCTGGTGTAACTGGCTTGGCTTTCCCAGTTGCTGGAGGAAATTTGGTAGCAGGCCAGTGGCCTCTTCAAGCCCTCAATTAGCATGCTAATTTTAATAAAGTACTTTAAAAAATGAAGTCTTGGGCAATGTAGGAAGAATCCCATGTTGGCTGATGGCATGTAGGTGATGTCATCAGTTGGCTTATTGTTGACAGTTATTAAACCAAGCAGGATTGTGCTCAAAGCACAGCTTGTGCTGACAAAGCTGTAGCATTGGACCTGCATTTAGCCTGGAAATGGAAACAAGATGTGGTCAGTTAGGGTTGAAGTTTCTCTCTGTTTCTTCTGTATACATTTTAATCCAGATTTATGGCCTCAGCTTGCTGATCTCCATTGGTGCAATCATAATTGCTTCCACCAAAGTCTGCTTGTGCTGACGTGATAGACAAAATTTCCATGTTGGCATTCTTAATAGCTTAGTTTGTATTCCCCTTGTTGGATGATCAAAGATTTCCACGTGCGGGCTTTTTTTTGGCTGAGAAAATGATTTCTGTTGATGGTTGCTGCGTTTGTGACATGAAGTCCCTAAAATGTTAATCTTGTAAGATTTAACTTTAGATGTGGTCATGTTAAACATTTTAAAGGTCTCAGAACGACAGTGGAGGTACTGGGATTGAGTCAACCAATATCAGTAATTTTTCCATCTTGCAGTGTAAATGGCCCTATTTCGCATCAAGGCAGCAAAATTTAACTGTGCTAGGAATGAGTGGATGATGCTTGGCTTAAAAAGAAATCAATTTCTTATTAAAGCCAGATTTTATTGCTGAATTATTTTGTGTAGCAGTTTTTATATGTCAGAAATTTATATTTAGATACTGATTCACCCAGTTGAGCAAGTATTTGACTATATGTACTGTTTTGAGAAGTCAGTCTCTGTAGATGTTTGTTCCTTATCCTTTGAGCATGTGTTGGGGAAGATGAAATAGGAAAGCCTTATAATTGTGACTGTTTAGACTTTGAGAATATGAAACATATAAGTGAAATAGAATTGAAGGCAAGTTTGGATGTCTCAGAAGCCAAGTCTCAGTTACTGAGCAACTAGAAAACAATAGCATGGCCAGCAGAAGGTAATCCCCTCTTGACTGAACAATGCCGTTCTCCTTACCAAGAGTCCAAGGGTCAGAGCAGACCCCACACGCTTGGCAAGAGAGGCCCAAAGAGTAGTTTTTAGGGTTTAAAATGTAACACAGTATGTTAATGTAATGATTCTTACAGGCTGTATGTAAATGCTATAGGATTTGTATCTTGTACTAGATTGGTTAGTGTAAATTAGAATATTCAGTATAGAAGAAGATTTCAAGCATTGTAACGAGAACTTCGCTTTCTTACTTCTCTTATTCTTCTCTTACTTCGCTTGTTCTTACTTTTACCTCTCTTACTGTTACACTGTTACTCTCTTGCTCTTTCTCTCTCTTCTCGGTCCTGCTCTGAGCTGCGGCTGGCAGCTCTCAGCAGGGCCCCTATACCCACACCCCAAGCAATAAACTGCATGCTCTGAAACTAGCCAGGGCTTGTAGAGATCTCTCGTCTCGGTTTGTCCCATCACCGTCCATCCACATATCCACAAGCATGCATAGGAGAACTTAGTTACTACAGAATTTGTAGGTTGTTAATGACTATTGATCAAATCACTGTGAGGAACTCAGATGGCCTTTCTGACAATTTCTCCATTATATAAATACTCTTTCAATGAGTAGAACGCATTCCAGGAGGTTTTGCTGCCTAAATGGGGTGTTGTGAAAACTTGTTAGACTGTCTTGTGATCACCTAATGGACTAATCGAAAATGTTCTTCCAGTGTTTAACTACATAAAGAGGAAGGGGAAATGTCATTCAGTTATTACTCTTTACCTAAAAGTTTTAGCTTGGGTAAGGCTTTCTTATATGTAGAAGGAAAACATTCCAGACTTTTGGAAAGAGACAGGTTGGAAAGTGTGGAAGTAGAAAACTTAGATTCTGATGGATGACATGACAGCAGAGCTCTGAGTGATGTTCAGGATGGTCAGCAAACCTTGGCTTTGACCTGTGTAACCACATGTTCCGTAGCCAAAAGCCTCAGGGTGCATTTACAAATGTGGTAGGTGTAAGAAGTAGTTCCCAGTAGGATCAGAGTTTCCAGGAGGTCTCAGTTCTTCATTAGGTGTGTTTAGACCAAGCCTTTGGGTGATGCAGGACTGTTGGTCTCAGCAATCTTAGCCCCCTCCCAGCCCCTCAGCAGCCATCAGAGCAGTGTTTCTTGATATGGGATGGGGTACAGCTGCCCCATACCAGCTCTGTGGCTGCTGGCGCTATGAGCAGTTTGAAAAATTCAAGAGAAACCAAAGAAATTACTTAGATTTTTGTTTTAAATTATGCTATTACTGGTGTTTAGGAGAAGCAACAGTGTGAAGGAACTAATGGCATCTGGTGACTTAAGTGTATTCATTTAGAACTGTAACATTTAAAAGTCCTAAATCAGAAGACCTTGTTTATTAATATTGCTAGCAGTGTTTGTTTCCATGTACAACTCCTCTTTTTGTAATAAATACAATAATTTCTACTCTGTGTTAATTTTACGAAAGATGTTAATGTCTCTCTTAGACCTGTTTTTGCCATCTTTTTCCTCTGCATATTCTTCTCCCGATAAAAATGTCAAATAATTGGTTTTCTCTCTTCACCCTGAAGCCAGGGCTAACAATCAGTAATGCATCATCATAATATTTTAATGTTTTCAAACGTGATTCAATTAAGAAACCTATGTTTTTGCTACAGAAGGACCCATAGCATGGTGGGAGATAGAATGTTCTTGGCTGGGTAGCTGTGTGTTAGGTAAAGGATATTTGCACTTTTTTCAAAGCTGGCCTATGTAAACAATGCTTGTGTGTATCTATCTTCATGTTAATGATGACTTAAATTAAATGAGGTACCTGCTCTCCCACCTGCAGCCTGGTCAGCATCTGACTGGAGGCATCTGACTGTTGAACGGAAAAACTGAAGGAGAGATTTTGATACTAGATTGAATTTAAAGACTTGGCAGTTTTCTTCATAAACTATGCAAGTTCTCACTGAATGGTTTGGGGTTGTGGGACCTTAAAGCTCATCCAGTTTCAACCCCCAGTCATGGGGAGGGGCACCTTGCACTAGACCAGGTTGCTCCAAGCCCTGTCCAGCCTGGCCTTGAACACTTCCAAGGATGGGGCATCCACAGCTTCTCTGGGCAAACTGTGCCAGGGCCTCACCATTCTCACAGGGAGGAATTTCTGCCGAACATTCCATCTAACTCTGCCTTCCTTATGCTTCCTTGTTTGATATTTTGAAATTGAAGCTGACAGTCTGAGTTTGCATTCCTGCTGCTGGTTTTGAGGTGTTTGCACATGTGGGGAACCTTTATCACAGCTGTAACTTTCTCCTTGCAGGCTCCACAGAGCTCAGTGTGCAATTAAACAGACTCAGGTAACTGTTCAGAAAATAGGAAGGGAGATTGAAGAAAAGCTGAGATGTACATCTACAAGGAATGAACTGGTATGTTTGATTTATGAAAACCTTATTTTATGGACTTGCTAAAGCATCTGACTGATGTCTTGACTGTAAACTTTTTTTTTAACACTTGAATTTGAAATCTTTCTTTACACCTGTCATTTTATATGGGAACTCATCTGAGATCTGTGTAATATCATCAGTTTGTGTTGCATGAGTTACTCAGATTGATAAATCGGTTATCCTATTTTTACCTTTATTTTGTACAATCATGCTATCAAAGCATAAACATTGCACAGTACATGAAAGAGGTCTTTCAGGAAAAAACAAACATTTAGTGATTTATATGAAACTTGACAGGAGCCTATGGTGGATTTAGAGTGAGGTGAATCTATTGGCTGTACCTTCTTGAATCCTGACTCCCTTTGGATGAACAGAGTTCATGCAAATGGTGTCAATCAAGTTACATACTCATTTTAAACAGAAATTGTACTAGATCTTACAATGGCTTTTGACATTTGGTTTTGCCTGCTCTCCTCTCCTCCCCAGAGAAGTCTGTTGACATTTGTTTCTGCTTTCTGCCCAGGAAAGCTGATCTTGGTTCAAAGATGTGTTGAGAGAACAGGAGTGGTTAGTGGTGACTTCATTATGTTGCTACTCAGTGATATGTGTCTGGTGCCTTGTAAAGGACATATTTACAGTGTGAAGTTAATTTATTGTTGTAAAGCAGATTCTGAGTTTAGAGTACTCAGGTAAGTTCCAAAAATGTCAAGCTAGTTCAAGGATTTGACAAAATGGGAGCTTGTTCACCTGCTGTAATTACAGGGGTTACCTTGTAGTGAAGAGGTGAGGAAGTCACCTTCCGTAAGGGGCAGAATATAAAATCTCTTGTGAGTCTTTTCCAACCCAGAGCTTCTTTGCCTTCTGGTATCTTGACTGTTTAACCATAACCTTTTCAGTTATGGATATACTTGTCCCTCCTTGCAAAAGCTTTTTGTTTTTAAATATCTGAGAGCAAAACTATATCATACAGTCCTAGTCTGTTTTTGGTTGGAAGGGACCTTAAAGCTTACCCAGTTCCAAACCCCTGCCATAGGTAGGCATACCTTTCATTAGACTAGGCTGCTCCAAGCCCTGTCCAACCTGACCTTGAACACTTGCAGGCATGGGGCAGCCACAGTTTCTGTGGGCAACCTGTGCCAGGCCCTCCTCACCCTCACAGACAAGAATTTCATTCCCAACATCCCATCTAATACTTCTCTCTGGCAATGGGAAGCCATTTCCCTTGTCCAAACTCCTGCTCAGGTTCTCTTGGACAACTGGTGCTCTAAGGTCTCCCTGGAGCCTTTTTTGTTCTCCAGGCTGAACAGTCTCTCAGCTTTTTCTTTGTATCCTCTTATTCTCATTGTCATGAAGCTGGGAATTGGATCTAATAGTGCAGCTTGAATATCTCCAGCCTTTTTCCAGCTTTTGCCTCCACTTTGTATAGACTTTTTACTGCTCACCTTCCCTCTTCCTGGTGAGCCCTTTGCCAGGGAATGAATGCTCATCCTGCTGCTAGTGCTGTACTGTCATTTTTTATGTCCTGGTGGTTGTTAATTTTTGGTCTGGGTTCAAGAGAGATGCATCCCACTGGAGGAGCAAGCACTGTGACACACAGCTGTGTTGCCTTCCTTCCAAAGCAGCAAAATGATTAGAATCTTTGGGAATCTGTTTCCTGTGGTAATCTATGAACTCAGTTCTTAGGCAGGTGCTAGTCTTGTTCTGTTTCTTCCTTCTTTCCTATCACCTTTTTATGAAAGTGCTTCTGTGCAGAGAAACTTTTTTTTTTAAATTTATATTTCTTCCCATAGAAAAAGGAGACTGAATGTTTACAGTTGAAGATCCTGGTGCTACGTAATGAGCTGGAGCGACAGAAGAAGGCCCTTGGTCAAGAAGTAGCCTTGTTGCATAAGCAAAAAATTACTTTGCTTGACAGAGGTAAGTGTAGAAACCTTAGACTAGTTTATGACCAGAATAAAAGCGCTGGTTTCTTTTCTGTTTTCATTGTTTGGCTGTAATGTGCTTGGGGTTTTTCTTTATCTGAAATTTGCAGCCAGGTGTAATTTCTTCACTCTCTATGTTGTACTGAGTTTTATACAGCAGTTTCTGGTATCTTGTCTCTAAATAACTTCTTACTATGACACCTCTCCACAGCAATCTTAAATCTTTGTTTAACTAACATTTTATGAGAACATCAGAAGAACTACAGTATAGTACAGTAAACATTGCCATCATAAAGGGACATCATGTCACGAGGGAAGTTGCTGTACCTGTGATTTAGATTCAGTTTTAAGTATTAGAAGACAAAAAACTCTCTTAATATTTTATTACGTAAGTGACGGATAAAATACCCAGTTGTCTTGGTATCATCCTTTACCGGGCAAGTCTCTTATAGTGAAATGCTGTATCACTGTCTCTTCGGAGCTCACCTAGACCAAACTATACACACATTTAATCTTGTTGCAGGATTTTTTGTTTTCAGTACTTAGTTGAGTCTAAAGTAATTAGTCACTAGTAAAAAGGATGCTTTTTACCATGTACTTAATTCTGGCTGTGCAAGTATTGAGATCCCATAATTGGATTACTGCGCTGTGTGGTTGTGAGAGGAATAGGTATTAAAGGAGGATGAAAATCTGATGGGTTGTATGTGGCTGGTATGTAGTGTTTGAATGGTGTGTAGTGCATGAAGACAGGTGATCCTCCTGTGCTGTCTGACATTCTCTAGTTTGGGAGCATAATATGGAAAATGGGAGGGTAAGAATAAGTGGAGGATTATTGCCAACATTTTGTCACTATCTACTTTTAAAACTTTGGATAACTAAGAAAATACTTTATACTATTTTTTTTTCCTGATTTCTCATGTTGCTTAGAAAATGCATTTGGGACTGAATACCAGAAACTCGAAGAGCATAATGAATCTCTGTATGAATTAAGAAAGGAATGCACTGCTAAGAGGTAAAAGGACCTATGTTTGTTTTGTAGCTGGAAAAAAAAATATAAGCTTGAGAGCAAGCCATAGGAAATAGGACTTCTGGCACCAAATTCTTCCTCATGTTGCCCTAAAACTTCTGTTAAGATATATTGCTACAATTTGTAGATATCTAAAGTGACTACCAGTGGCAAGTCTAGAAGAAAAGAAAACTGATGCTTGGTTGTATGTGTGGACTCTGATAGGACTTTCAGGTGTGTTTTAGTGTAACACAGCTTTATAATACCTGATTCTCACAGTCAAAATATGTCTATAATGTCTGGTATGCCTGAAAACAAAAGTTAGCTTTGTGTGCTGTATTTTTTTTTTTTTTTGGGGTGGATTTAACTAACTTTTTGGAGGATAGGAGGTGATAATTGGAAAGCTGCAGAAGGGATATGACAGTTCAATACCTTTATTTGGAGCTTTTGAAGAAAATAATGGTTTTGGAATCTCTTTCCCCAAAGAGAACAGTTTTTGAAGATAAATGCCCAGCAGACTATTCGATGCAAGCAGTTGCTGTCGGAGCTATCCTACATCTACCCTATTGATTTGGTATGTTTTCAACATCCTGACAATCTGCTTGATGTGAAATGGAGTTTCTATTTATTACACTGCAAACAAATATTATGCTTTATTTGTGACAGAATCTGATCTTTGTTCATTCTGTTTATTTCAGCTTCTTCTTACATTTGGTCTTTAGATTACAAACTTTACAGAGAGGGAACTTACGCCAGCACCTCTTACACAGTGTCCTCTATAAAAATAGAATAGCTATAATTTAATGGACGTTTTCCATTTTGTATACAATTGCATAAAGTAACCCTGACAGTAGTCTAGCTGAGAGCACAGAAACATATGTTAAAACGTTGAGCTTCAAAATCTTTTATATAATGAATTCATATAAAGCTGTTCACTCTTTAAAAAAGTTGTATTTATTTTCTGAACTATATGAGATGTGGATTAAAATACTGTGTCAGTCACTCTAAGTTTAGTTCAATACTTAGTTTTTTAATTTTTATTTTATTGTTTGTTAGCTTTGTTGTCATGTTTAATGCAGGTTTTGGTGTTCTGGATGTTATTGTTTCATGCTCACTTTCCACTGTTGGTTTTAAATTTACAGAATAACCAAAAGGATTACTTTGTTTGTGGAGTCAAGCTTCCTAATTCTGAAGACTTTCAAGGTAGCTGCATATTCTTAATGTAGTTGTTACAGTTAACACTACTTCTAAACTGTAAAATTAAGAAAACTGGTAGCAATAGCTTGGGGTCCAAATTTTTGACCAGCAAGGTACAGACTAGAAGAAAACTTACAGATTGTTTGTTGGTATTTCCTAGCTAAAGCAAATGAGATTCCTTTTGACTCTTAGTAAAAGCACCTCTGCGTTCTAAGACTACATAATGAAACACTGGAACAGGTTAGGGAGGCAGCGAAGTCTCCATTCTTGGGGCTGCTCAGGACCCAGCTGGACACAGTCCTGGGGACAACCTGCTCTGAGCCAGGGGTGAGGACTGTGCAAACTCAGGTGATTCTGGAAAATACTGGTATCTGACCTAGAATTCCATTGGGGCTGCTTTTAGTCCACAAATCTTGGTGAGGCAACAGGCATGAATCCCCGTTTGGTTTGCTGTAGTTGCCAAATAAATACCTTGCAAAAAAGACTTTGAACCTCTCTGTCAGTATGGAGTACTTTACAAGTGAGCTTCTACTTTAACTGTCAACCCTCATCCTATTGCAGAAGCAAACATATCATATGCCTGCCTGTATAACAGTTGTACAGGTAACTGCATATATTTGTCCACTAATGCTTGATGTGAACTGGAAATTCATTAAAATATCCTTGAGGATTTCTTGCCCCCAGTACTTGTTCACTCTGGTTTCTTTAGCAAAAACCTCCATCAATTGTCTAACTCTTCAAAGCCACTCCATAGTAATTATCTTGTGCTAATAATATGTATATTGGATGCTCGAATATTGGAGGAATACTCTTTAAAACAAATTAATTTGTCAGTAGGGCAAAAATCAGTCTATTGCTTTGTTTCCCTGATTGCACTAAATGTGGTAATGAACTCAGTTTGCTATCTCTTGAGGAATAAGATGGTGTGCCATCTTCTGGCCCATTTTCAGTTTCTTGGTATTAATTCATTGCAAATGAATTAGTAATTCTTTATCTAAGTGTCTAAAAGTGAGGAAGAAGTACTAAGCATTCAATTTAGCAAAACAGGCAGTTAAATTTGAAATCCAGCTGTCTGGTATGGATTTTATCCCAGACTCAGAAGATACTACCTTTTAAAAAACCGGGTGTCTGAAGAATCAAAAAAAATCCCTAAAAAGCCAGTTTTGCTGCAAATTTTGAACCTTTTTTAAAAAGTACATTTTGACAGGGGTGTAACCTAAATATGTATATCATTACAGGCTCTGATAGAACTCACTATGGTTGTTGAATATCATTATAAGCTTTCTTGAAGGTCCTATGTTTAGCTGGTTTCATGGATGCATCAGAAAGGATGACTATTGTGCTCTCTGTATCTCTTAAAAAGAATTAAAAATAGAGAAAAGAGAAAGGAAAAGCCTTTATATGGCTAGAAGATGTAGTTTCAGTTGCAAGATCTATGTGTATTCCTGGTAGGTGAAGCTCTAAAGTGGAAACCTTAAATGCCAAATTGAAAATGATACTTGAAAACAATGGGTTAATCTATTTTTTCCCAGCTATTGGCAGAGAACAGAGTTCATAGTTTGGGATTAGTGTCTCTCCAACTGATCTCACTCATGAATAAAGTTGAGGAGGAATGCAGCTTTCCCCTGATCCCACTCACATGTGTCAACTGCATCTAGAGAAACACAGAAAGCTGAATACTTGAGTTTTGTCTTGTGAATTTTGTTTCACTTTTCCCATCTCTTCTTTACCCTCCCCTATTCTGGCAGAGTAGCTTTGAAAGTAAAATTTGCAGGAGAACAGTCCATCACCTGTTTTCTGTGCCTTGTCACAAGAGGCAAACACAACACTGTGAGGTGCAAACACTTGTAAAGCTCTCCAAAATTACTCCAGGCCTCTTTCTGTCCTTGAGTTCTGACTTCTGAGAGCTACATTAATTGTTGTTCTCTGAGCAATAAGGATGGATATTAGGATTCAATGGATATAATTAATAATAGAATCTTTTTGTCATTGACAGCAAAAGATGATGGAAGCATCGCTGTTGCCCTGGGCTATACCGCTCACCTAATTTCCATGATATCCTTCTTCTTACAAGTGCCACTCAGGTATCCTATCATTCACAAGGGCTCCCGCTCTACAATCAAAGATAATATAAATGACAAGCTGACGGAGAAAGAGCGAGAGTGAGTATATTGTAAATACACTGATCTACTTTCTTCCAAACAACAAATCAACACCAAAAAAACCCATCTTAAACAGTTTTGGGCAGTCTGAGATGATACGGAATTTGAAGTTACTTGTTACTGCTTTTGGTAGCCGTGGAATAGTTGTTGAGTTTCTCTTGTTGGAATTCTGGGTTACAATAGAGTAACTGAGCTTTGTTATTCTGGGTCTGTTGGCACATATATGGCTTTGAATTGGCATCCAGTAATGCTAGAAAAACTTAAATAGTGTTTAATGAGTTTTGGTTTCTATTTGGAAAACTTGCCTTTTATGTTTTACTACTGGCTATGGGAATAAACTGCAGATAGCAGGTATAGTTTCACTGGGGAGCTGCTGCTAGTGCTGGAGTAGTGGTTGATAAATGGGAGAAAACAAATAGCTTTTTTTTAACACAGAGTTTGTTATCAATTGGAAAGGCACAGTAACCTGCCACCTACTATGAATCAACTGAATATTCAGTGTAGAGCTTTTAATTTGTTCTGTAATTATCATCTTTGAGCATGTAGCTACACTGTTACTGTTTTTCTTCTAGGAAACTGTCTTGCTGTCTTTAAATGCACTCTCTGAATGTCTTCTCCTGCGTTTTGGAGCTTTGTTTATTTTCCCACTGTCTTGGCACCTGTGTGCTCTAACATGAAATTAATGGCAATTACTGGTTAAGGTTCCCTTTGTAGCCTGAAACCACTGAACTGCCAGGAATGCAACACTGATCGTTGGTGGGAGGCCAACTGCTCTGTTCAGATTCTGGGCACTGGAAAAGTTTGCCCAGAGTTTATGGACTACCCATCCCTGGGAGTTTTCAAGGCCATGTAGGATGGGGCTTGGAGCAACCTGGTCTAGCTGAAGGTGTCCCTGCCCTGGAATGAGATGAGCTTGAAGTCCCTCACAACTCAGGGATTCTGCAACCCTGTGTGTGTATGGATGGCTGCAGTCAGGCTGGCAGCATCAATAACTTTATTTTTCCACAAAAGTTTGAAAAAGGAGCAAAGGAAATGACTGAGCGGAAATGAACTTGTGGAAAGTTGCTGACTCTATTGACAGGAAAAATCAAATTTTTCTCTTTGGAAATATGCAGCCAAAGTATTACAACATTGTAACACTAATTCCTCTTAATCCAAATCAAGATGGAAGGGTTTTATTGTGCCTAGTTCATAGGACTGGGGTGCTTGAAAGGATCTGATTTCTCTTTGAAGGTTAGTGACTTTTGGCAGGACAGGCAGGGTAATTTGCCTTAAGATTTAAACTTGCTGAGGTCTTCCTGTTTTGACACCATAAACCACAACTATATAATTATGTCTAGCAAAGTAATTTTGATACCATTTTAATAACTTGTCTGAACACACTTCCTGGGTACCTTAATAGAACATTGACCTGTTTTGCTTTAGTATAGTTCTTGAAGCAGATGATCATATTCCTTCCTGTACATCACTTTGAGAAGGGCTGCAAACTAGAACATTTGTATCTTGAAAACAAATTTCTGAGTAGTAGAGCTGCTTGTGTGTGGTTGTGTAAAGATTAATTCAATTTCCTGTTCTCTCATACAGGTTAGAAGGTTTAATCCTTCATGCTACAGCTTCCAAACTCTTGTTGCTTAATACTGGATTTCAAAGCAGATTTCTGAAAAAGAGAGATTTTAACTAAGTAAATTAATCCCTGTTGGGCTATTTTACCTCTGTTGTGCAAGATTTTTTCAGAATTAGCTCCTGCCGGAGATCTTCTCTTCCCAGCTATTGGAGAAACAATCCTACCAACTCCAAGGTCTTATGTCAAATGTCTTGCAGTTTTCTTTCTAAACTAATAGATCATGTTTCTCCCTAGTTCCTAATTGTATTGAGCACAGTAGTTAACATGCATTATTCAATTTCTTTATTTCTGTTACCTGTCCTTTAGCAGCTTTTCAAACTCCAACATAAATTGTTGAGTAATTGCAGTGATGTAATCCCTATATTTGATCTTTCCTATAACACATAGCATCCTCGTTATTGACTGGCTTATACTTGCATACTTGGCTTTTGTTTTTTTCATTGCAGGGTGTTGGAGGTTAGGATTTTTCCTTTTTTTTTCATTCTCAGGAAGTTTTTCTGCCATTTGCTGTCTAAAAGATGGGAACGACAGATACATAAGAGAGACAAAAGATGAGGCCAGGAGAGGGAAGGAGGCGCAGTTTGCTTCTGTCTCTTAGCTGGGAGGTTTTCTCTCGGGAAATGCAGAGATACCACGAGAACTGGCTGGGAGTTAGGGGCTGGGCTCAGCGCTCTCTCTCTCTCTCTCTCTCTCTCTCTCTCTCTCTCTCTCTCGATCTGAGTGGAGACAGTTGTGGTTTTGGTGCTGGACTGCTGCTGCCTAGGGGATTCACTGCTGCTGTGTAGTTTTTTGTCCTTCATTGCTTCTCCTTTCCATGGGTGAACCTCTGCTCACAAGAGCAGCTGTTGAACTGGGACCTTTTCAACATTTTAACTTCGCTGGGAAGGAGAACCTCACTCCTCCCTGGAGGGAGTGTCTCCCAGCTGCTTGTGAAAGCCTGGCTGCTGCTGCCCTGCCTTGTTGTTTTCTGCTGGTGCTTCAGGCTTTTTTGCTACACTTCAACTCCAAAAGTGGTGTCCGATCCCCGCGGCTCCTGTCACTGCTTTGGAGTTTTTGCTACACATGTTTTACCACGCTGGGTGCACTCGCCTCTGCTGTTCTAGCCTGCTGCCCCGAGGTTCCTGCTAAAGTCCATTTTGCCATCTGGAGTGACTCTGAGACCAGCTGCACTCCATAGATTTGCAAAGGGAGCCCCTTCTCTCTCTCTCCCCCACCGCCGGCTGAGGTGCCCTTAACCCTGTGGAGAGGCTGCTGAGCTCGCGGCACAGCGCCCCCTGCAGCTGCAGGGGAACCATCGCACCTCCGCTCCTGGCCAGGAGCCAACAGCGCCCTGCTGGTTGTGGCCGTGACTGCACCGAAGGGGAAAATACCCAATGGCCAAGAGAAGGCTGTGGTTGTGTTTCTGCTTTTTGTTTGTTGTTGCTGCCATTGCTGTTGTTTGTTTGTCTTGTTATACATATATATTCTAGTAAAGCCCTGTTATTCCTTTTTCCATATCTTTGCCTGAAAAGCCTGTAATTTCAAAGTTACAGTAATTTGGAGAGAAGGGGTTCATGTTTTCCATCCCAGTAAGATTCCCATCTTCCTTGGCAGACACTTGTCCTTTAAACCAAGACACAGGGTTTCCCTGAGATCCTTGTTAGGGGTTTCTAGAAATTGTTCATTGGGGGAAATAGCTGAGGTTTTCACTCAAAAGCAAAATCATAAGTACAGGTGGTTTTTTTAAAGTTATACTGTATAAAGATGTTACTACTCTTTCAAATTTCTTTACTGACTTTTCTAAGCCCTCCTGTTGAGCTGGGTAAATATTTTGAGAGCTTTCAGAATGTAAGTAACTTCTGGGAAATCCTTCATCTGCTTCAGATTGGTTTACTTGCATGATCCAGGTAATTTCTATGAGGACCTTGAAAACTTAATTTTTTTTTTTCTGCTACAATAACTGTTACATTGGGACTTTGAAGTAGGAGGCTGTGGTGAGAACTTAGCTCTTGTCTGGCCACAGTACTGAATCTAGAATTAAGTATAGTGTGAAGTACAGAATTAAGTATAGAACTATACCAGTAACATATAGTATATGGTCAGCTGTGTAATTGTAGGGATATTAGCGTTTGTAATCTGCTCAATAACTGGTCCTCTCTTGTATTCCAAAACCCAGTTCTGGTACTACCAAAATGCTCTAAGTTTTCTCCTATGATGTCTACTTTTATGTCTTTTTGAATTACCATGCTAAGGCAAAAATCTGATTCTTACAAAATTTCTCATTACCTCACTTCTTCAGTGGTCCCTTTCAGCATCTCCAGAGTGCATGCAGTGTGTAGGAAGAAAGAATTCTCAGAAGTTCCGGAGTCTGAAAGATTTCAAAGCAATGAGTCCACTTTGAGTCAGTTTGCAGAGGGCACTGTGTTTGGCAGGAGTGTTGACTTGCTGGAGGGGGCAGGAAAACTCTGCAGAAGGATCTGGACAGGCTGCATTGATGAGACAAGGCCAGTTGTATGAGGTTCAACAAGGCCAAGGGTTGTGTCTTACCCTTGGGTCACCACAACCCCATGGAATGCTGCAGGCTTGGGGCAAAGTGGCTGGAAAGCTGGGAAGGGCCCTGGGGGTTCTGATCGACAGTGGCTGAACATGACCCCAGATGTGCCCAGGTGATCAAGAGGCCAATGGCACCTGGCCTGTACCAGTAGTGATGTGGCATCAGGCCCAGGGCAGTGACTGTCCCCCTGTGCTGGGCACTGGTGAGGCACCTCCGTTCCTGGGCCTCTCTTAGCAAGATAGACATTGAGGAGCTGGAGGGTGCCCAGAGATGGGGATGGAGCTGGGGAAGGGTCTGGAGCACCAGGAGAGACTGAAGGATTTGGCGGAGCTCAGGCTGGAGAAGAGAAGGCTCAGGGGGGACCTTTTCACTTTCTACAACTCCACAGGAGGGTGGAGCCAGGTGGGCAGTTTCTGTTCCCAGGTCACAAGCGACAGGATGAGAGGAAACAGCCTCAAATTGTGCCAGAGAAGTTTTAGGTTGGGTATTAGAAAACATTTCTTGCCTGAAAATGTTGTCCAGTCCTGGTCCAGTCTGGTACAGTGGTGGAGTCAACATTCCTGGAGGGATTTAAAAGCCATGTGGATGTGGCACTTGAAACNACTGAAGGATTTGGCGGAGCTCAGGCTGGAGAAGAGAAGGCTCAGGGGGGACCTTTTCACTTTCTACAACTCCACAGGAGGGTGGAGCCAGGTGGGCAGTTTCTGTTCCCAGGTCACAAGCGACAGGATGAGAGGAAACAGCCTCAAATTGTGCCAGAGAAGTTTTAGGTTGGGTATTAGAAAACATTTCTTGCCTGAAAATGTTGTCCAGCCCTGGTCCAGTCTGGTACAGTGGTGGAGTCAACATTCCTGGAGGGATTTAAAAGCCATGTGGATGTGGCACTTGAAACATGGGTTAGTGGTGGCCTTGGCAGTGCTGGGTGAGTGGTTGGATTTGGGACGTTCTTAAAGATCTAAGAACCTTAACGATTCTGTGATTCTATAGATATGTAACTCCCCAATTAAAACTACTTAGACTGCAACATGTTCCTCTCTCCAGTGATAAGCAAGCTTGCTTGCAGAATAAATCACCTAAATTCTTTGGCAGTGTTCTGGTGGAACTGAAACCTAACACTTCATTACATGCTCAACAACAGAGTGAGAATGTTAAGATGAAACTATTTCTGATATGTTCTGATACTGTGTCTCTCAAGCCCTGTATTTAATGCTTCTGTTAGTTTGCTCTCAGATTTTTAATAAAGAATGACTCCCAGCTTAGGGCAAAATAAGGATTGTTGTGGCTGGAGTGAGGCATACATTGTGACATTCCCTGTGTTGGTGTTGCTGCTCATGTCATAACATTTTTGAGTATAAACAGCTTGGAAATCTACATATATTCCTCTAAGAAGGAAAATAGGGTTTTTAAAGTTTAATCACCTTTCTGGTATGCTTTATATATCTGGACAAGTGAAATGCACATTCAGATGAATTATTTGTGTTGAATTTTTGCACTATCACTCCTAATATGTCTCTTAAAGATTTTCAAGAGCTCTTACTTCCTTGCTGGGTAACTTGGAACTGGAAACTGTTTCAAGAAATAGTTTTACTAACATTATTTCTGTGTAATAAGAGTACAGAGAAATGAAATAGTACGCACAATCTGATGGATGCTATACCTTCTTCCCAACAAGATGTGTTAAGGGAGGACTAGTAGGAGCAGGAGTAAGAAAGTTGCCACCTCAGTGTCATACTTCAGGCTGGCAAAAAAAGGAAGGGGTAGAAAATGGCATCAATGCCTAAAGAGGCTTTATATTTAAAAGGTAGTAAGAACATTGTCATTCGCAAGCATGACTACTGGAGCATTTAAAGGCATTGCAGAGTTGTCTGATCTCCAGGAAGGGTTTTTTTTTTTAATGTTATGTTTAAATATTGAACTTCTTGATATTCAGTGTTATAAAGGTCAAAAATACATATAAAATTTAAAGATAAACAAACATGACCTAGACAATAATAAAAGAAACCTGATCTAGTCTGGGTATATTTTGCAGGAATATTTGGTATCAGTTGATCTGAGATAACAGTAAACAACTGTAAAGGTTTCCTTGGCCTTTTGTAATTTAGGGAAAGACTATTCTTTTTCCTTTCACTGTGCCTGACAAACACAGACAGCAAAGGCCAAAAGATTCAAACAGCTACCATGCAAATCTTGGGCATGTACATTGAGGCATCTGACATCTTTGCAGTTGTTTGATGACTTTGATATACCTCAGGAACCAAAAGTTGTATGAAATAGTGTAAGGGGGAGTGAAATTAAGGATGCTACCGTGGGTTACTTGTCCTGTCTAAATACATTTCGTTGTCATTATAATAGGAAACATCTGTCTGTTGTAAAACTGGGTCCTCATAGAAAACAGAATCAAAATACAGCAAAATAATAATACAGCTAAAAGGGATAGGTTTGTTCCTGAAGTTATTTCCTGGAAACTATTTCTCTGAGTTGAAGTTACACCTCAGATTTGTCTTTTTATGCCGCTCAGCTTGATCATTTTTGAGAACCTCAAGCATGCCAAAAGATTGCAGTGATTAGTCAGTTTTTGTCTTGAGGCTTGATTTCTCTAGGTGCTGATACTTTGAAGGCCAGTTTGATTTCATTGCTGTAGCCCTTGTGGGAAGGGCAAATGTATAAATAAAAAAACCAAGTCACTCTCCTCTGGGACTGTGCAGACTTGTTGCAACTGAAGACTGTATCAAGCATGATTTAGAGGTGCCCTCCTTAGGTCTTCAGAGTGGTTCTAGATTCCTTAAGGATGCAAAGCATTGAGTAAGTTCATTTTAATACAGTTAAAGTTGATGCACAAGGTCTGCAGCACCTTTGTGTATGGGGAATGTTGATGTATCTCCACAGTTTGTTGATTGAACCTTGAACTCAAACCCCAGCAGACTGGATTACTCCAGTTTGGGTGCTTTTCATTAGTGTAGTGAACCAAATTTCAGAGAAGGTTAAGTAAATCAGGCAGGACATATTTTGAATCTGCACATACTCAAGCAATTATTTTGGTACATTGGTGTTGTATTTTAGACCTACTCATTTGCACTGCTCAGAAAAACTGGTATGTTGTGTGTGGTTCACACAGTGTTAAATCATGGAAAGTGAGTTACTGACAGTGGAAGTTCTGGTGTAAAAAATTACTTTTCAGGCCTCTGAATAAAGCAGACATATGGGATTCCTTGCCAGTTCTGCTTCAAAAATGCTTCCAAATGATCTTTCTTGATGTAATAATTTCTTTCAAGTGTGGCAAGCTGGATTTGCAAATAAGTGGAGATAAGTGTTGTTGAACTGGCCTATGGATAATTTTGGAGCATTTGTGATCCACTTGTTGAATGAGCATAATCTGTAAGAGATCCTCCTTATTGTGGCCTTACTCCAGTTTGGAAGAATGGGAAAATAAGGATTTCAGCTGCAGTAGACTTAGTGCAACACCACTGAAGTTGTTATTGCTCTATGCCTGGTAACAGATAAGTCACTTGGAAACAAAGCAGTCTGAAAAATCAGAACACAAGCAGTGAAGGATAACTTTTCACTGACATTAAGATTTTTGTACTCAATTGACAAGTCTTTAATCATATTTTGTACGTCGGCTGAGGTAATAAAATGGCAGCTTTGGAAAGAAATCTTGGCAAACTTAGACGGAGGGAGATGGTTGCTTGAGAAATCTAATAGCTATCAAAGAAAAGTTGATTCTTTGGGGTAGATTGAGTGTGTGTTAAGGGTTCAGCTGTATTGCTGAAAGAATGCTTTTTGCCATGAACTTGTCTTGAACTGTATTTTTACATTCTAAAATTCTTGAGGATATTTAGCTAGAATCCTGGCTTATTTGATTCTTGATTAGCAAAACAATGCTTTTGCCTTCACTGAGTCAGCAGATATTGCTGTGTATAGATTAAGAATTAGATCAGGTGTTGTTCAATGAATTTAGATAATTCATTCATTTAGATAATGTTAACACTGTTTCTGGGAACTAGAAATTTTTACATGCTCCTGGCCAGTCTGAGAAAGCAGATTTTGTTTACTGCAGTAGATGAGACCACTGACCCCAGAAATCTGAGACCAGCTGAGAAATGTTTCTGTGGAGACATACTAGTCTTAATTTACTCCCATTGGAACAGTATACTCCTGTTGAGATTTTTTTTTCCAAAACATTACTCCATTTTTTAAATAAGCAGAGATTTGACCTGTATAAAGTGTCTTGTAGTTAAAAATGATTCTTCAGTGGCAATGAGATTTAAAGTTCTGATAGCAAGGTTGTCTGCACTGTCCTTACAGGTAGTCCATGTGTTCTGACATCCATCATGGCTTCTATGGTGCAAGCCTTGAATCCAAGCTGAAATATGTCACCATTGGGAAATGCCCAATTTACAAAAAGCCATCAGTGTCACTGGCTCCATAGATTCTTTGCTGTGATTTTGAGGTGTTTGAAGTAATTTGCTAAAGCAATAGAATAATACTCTCTTGTACAAAGTGGTGACTGCCTTGCCAGGAACTTGCCTGACTTTCAATCTGTATATTTGCTTTTATTTTCTCTCTACAGTCTGTACATACTGAAGCTATTGTGCATTCCCCAAGAGCAGGGTCACAGCAGTTAACGTATCACAGAAAGATGCTTCTGCTTTTGATTATCATCATCTGAACAGTTCAGAAAAGCATTTTGAAAGTACATTTCATAAAGTTAAACTAATGTTTTATTTTCCCAGTAAACTAATTATTTATTTATTGTGTAAATCTTGAACGGGGATATGCTTTTTCCTCATGGCAGTCTGTATTTTTGTCGTCAAATTTGTTTTACAAGTGTAGCCTTTTCTCTTAAGTAGGAACTCAAAACCATATAGTAATTCAGTCTGAATTTGCTTGTGATTTGTAACTCATATTTATGTCTTTATCTGTAATTACAAGCAAAATGCATGCTTGTGGTCCTTTTTTCTGTCTTTTAATTTAATTTTGGGTCTTCTGCAGAAGATCTGTGCAGTCTCTGCTCTGAAGCTGATAGAGTTGAGGTGCAGTTTATCTGAGAAGGAAACAGGTTTTAAAGCTGTGCAGCCAAAGCTTCTTGCACCTTGATCTTCAGGTGGAGTGCTAAGATGTTAGGAATGCTGGATATTTGGTACTTGCGGCTCTTGAGCAGTTTATTTGTCCTAGTATTAGATTTGAAGTGTCCTGAGAAATTGTGGTTTCAAGTGAGCTGTCTCAACAGTGGTGGTCCTTCTGACTTAAAAGGCTTTCAGGGTTTAATTTCTTCTGGTTCAGAGAAGCCCCAGGACTTTTAAATAACACAAGCTTCATCCTCTGGATACAACATTCCATTACAGTGAGCAAACAGGATGTGGTTAGGTTGGAGGGAAAACACCAGTTCTTTCCTCCCCTGCCTGCCCCCCTTGCAGACCCCAAAAAGGGGGTGAAGCTGAAATAACACAAACTTCAGTAAATATGTAAACCTTTCTTGTACTCTCCTCATACTTCAGATATATCAAACAAGAACTTGTGTCTTTTTCAGGCCATTATCTTATCTGGATTGTGCTATTTAGTCCTATCCTTGGATAGAGTGTCCTATCCATGGTCTAAAGCTTAAAACTCATTTTTTTCTTAACTGACCCATTTTTAGTAGCATTGTGTGAGACATAATTGTTCCCCCAGATCTGGTAGATGACTTTGCTATGACACAAGTGACTTACTGTCACAGAAATTAGATCAGTTCTTTATCTGTAAATAGTGAATAACTAGGTTTTAGCTGCATTCTGCCAAATCTGTGCTGCAGCCACCTCCCTGCAGTCATTCTGTTTACTGTCCTTGAAAATGAGAGGTGAAAGAAAAAGCCAGGTTGAGTTTGTTCTCTGACAAATTTGACACAGTTGGGCGGGAAGTATCAAAGATAGTGTAAATGCGGTCATGTGAAAATGCGGTGGTGTCAGCTTCATTTAATCTTTGGATTAAGATTCCAGTCTGCACTTAACTACTGGGTAATGTCTTGATGTTCAGATGGACAGATGGACAGCAGTGGTGATTGGTGTTCTCATGATTTGGAATTGTGACCAGCACTGTTTAATTTCTAAGTCAACGACATGGACAGTGAGATGGAGTTAGGCAATGACACCAAGCTGTGTGGTGCTAGAGGAAAGAGATGGCATGCAGAAGGACTTGGACAGGCTTAAGAGGTGGGCCTATGCCAGCTTTGTGAAGTTCAACCAGGCCAGGTGCAAAGTGCTGCACTGGGATCGTAGCAATCCCAAGCACAAGTTCAGGCTGGGTAGAGAATGGATTGAGAACATCTATGAGGAGAAGGACAGCTTGGGAAAATGGGTGGTTGAGAAGCTGGACATACCCTGGCCATGTGCGCTGGCACCCAAAAGCCCCCATGTGCTGGGCTGATCCCACGGCATGGGCAGCATTGGAGGGGGAAATTCCTGCTCTGGTGAGACCCCACCTGCAGAGCTGCCTCCAGCTCTGGGGTCCAACATCAAAAGGATGTGGAGCTGCTGGAATGAATCCAGGGGATGCCATAGAGGTGCTCCACGGGCTGGAGCCTCTCTGCTCTGGATGCAGCCTCAAAAACAGAATGCTCCAAGAAGAACTGAGAGCTCTTTCCAGTGCATAAAGGGGCTCCAAGAGAGCTACAGAGGGATTTTAGGCAAGGGCCTGGAGTGATGGGACAAGGGAGGATGGCTTCCGACTGCCAGACGGCAGGGTTAGGTGGAATATCGGGAAGAAATTCTTCCGTGTGAGGTTGGGAGGCCCTGACAGAGGTTGTCCAGAGAAGGAGTGGCTGCCCCATCCCTGGAAATGTGCAGGAGCAGGAAGGACAGAGTTTGGAGAAACCTGGTCTAGTGGGAGGTGTCCCTGCCTGTGGTAGGAGGATGGTAGGAGGGTTTTAAGGTCCCTTCCTACACAAACAATTTTGTGATAATTAAGTGTGCTTAGAGCATAGGTGTCCTAATTTAGCTTATAAAGCTGCAAATATTACTGGTCCTTAAACTTCTGAATCACTTGGAAAGTTAAGGCTATGTAACACAATTCCAACCTAGATTTGGAATTTTACTTAGATTTGCCAAATGAGATGTAATGTGATATGTAAATTGTGCCACACTTCAGCCTGTGCTAGACAGTTGGATGTGATGTGTGAAAACCATTATTTTACTGACTTCCTCCCTTAAGAGCTTTCCGAAGTACAGATTAAACTTTGAGACTTGAATATAATTTGAGATATGGCAAAGGTCTGAACAGAAGAGAGAATAAAAGATCTAAAACTTACGGTGTATTACCAAAGTAGAAGCAGGTGAAAGCAGATAAAAATGAATAGATTTCATACGCTTTAAAAATAGTTTGTGTTAAAGGCAGGTGGTTATAGACAATAAAAGCGGGCCATCAGTATATTGGTACATATGTGATATTTCTGGATGCAGAATTCATAAATCACAGAACGCAACAGTAAATGGATTTGGACTTGAATTCATAAGAGATGCTTGAGGTATGAAATAAATGTGTGGAATAAGGATTCTTTCAACTTTTCCTAACATTTACCATCTGTCTGAACCAGGAATCCTGTAGTGATTTACTTGAGTGTTCATCAAGCACCAAAGTGACTAAAACAGCTAGAGATGAGCTAAAGATATGAAGTTAAATGAGATCCTGATGGCTGATGAGTACTTGTTGAGGGTCAGCTGGAAAAAGTAGGACAATGAAGAGTTTTTAGTGGTTAGAGTAGAATACTTAGCACAATTTATTTTAGTTGTAAGAATGGTCTAATGCTGAAAACACCACAAGCAGTGAAACACCACAGCTTTGAAACAGGCCTCTGGTTTTCCAGAATCAATATCTGTGGGCAACATTTAAAAGATCTCTTTTTCTATAGTCAGTTTTCTGGTTTTTAAATACATCAGTATTAGTGAGCAGTTTTGGTTGAAGACACTATATTAGCAAATTGTTGCCTGTGCTCTTACCAAAGCCAGGGGTTTTAAAAGTCAGTAAGAGAAGGGTTGCAACCCTTTCTTTTGTTAAGAAGTCAATAATACTCCTTATAAGGAAAAAAAAACCCCAGAATTGATTATGGATATGAACTGCAGGCATCACACCTCAAACTATAAATATGAAAATGAAAAATCCTTGCAAGAGGCTTTTTCTCCATCTGCCCCTGAAATTTCTTGGTTTTACTTTGAGCAGCACATGAGCACAGTCTTCTTCGTTACGTATTGAATCATGGAAAAGACTTAAATTAATAATGGAAGGTGACTTAAACAACCTTCCTATCCCTAGGAAGGATGAATTTTATTTAAAGTGTTACGATAGCCGGGTGTTTAGGGCGGTTTGAACTTGCCTTAGAGGTGATACACTAGGCTTCCTTGTGCCTGTGGCTTTATGATTACAGAATGATGTTCTTGTATCTGGATGAATGGCAACACAGAGCGGTGGCTTGGGGTCTCGTGGGGTGGGCTGCAGCCTCTGGATCAGATTTCTGCAGGCATCCCGTAGAATTACAGAGCCAGCTTCTAGCAGAAATGCCTTCAGGCCCCTAGACAAGCACAACTGGCGAAAGTATTCATCTGAAATCCTGTCTACTGCTCCTGTTCTGCCACCAGACCACAAATGTGTTTAGACATATTCAGAAATCCTTCTTGAACTGAAAATTGGAATTTGCCTGGGTTTGGCACTGAGATTTCTGTTCAGCTGTTTGCATGTGCATGAGTCAGCTGGAGTGGAAATGCTGACAACCAGCCACCATTGGTTTTTCATATTGACTGGAAACACATATATTGGGTTTCTCTTTTTTAATAGAAAGACTTTTAAACCAGAGTGGATGATTTAGTATCCTGTCTAGTCTTTGTAACCTTGATGTGATTTACTGTAATGAGATTATACTTTGCTTTTAAGTTTCTTGGAGTTACTTGTGTATCTGATGTCTACAGAGCATTCTACTTGATTAAATACCATATTAGAATAATGTCTAATTAGACTAAGCAAAGCAACTGCTCCCTGAGAGTCCTGTTGATGGTGTAGTTGGGTACCTTTAAACCTGATACCTATCAGAATTATATTTTTTATGGGAATATTCAAATTAACTATTTCAAAATGTAGTATTTGTGAAGTGTTGCGAGGTCCTTGAATGCAAAATTGAAAATTCCATTGTTGATGGTAATGTGCTGGTTTTGTATTTACAGTGTGAATTACAGGTAGACTTTCAGCCCTATTTTTTATTTAAAAGTCTGACTTGATGTTACCCCATCAGGTTAACTGTGAACCAAGCATGTAACCTCTGCCTTGCTTTTTCTTCTTCACAACTCTATTGAACCTTGACCTGCTCACACTTGTTTTCTTACTCACTGCATATCAGGACATCCTCCATAGGTTTAAATATTTTAATATTAGGTGCCTTTGACAGAAAAGCAAGTTTTAAGGTGAAGAGTTCTTTATCCAGTAGCTGATGTCTGCTTAGGAAGTGTGGCAGGAATTAATAGGGAATGGATCGAAATAAAGTGGTGGATAATGGCTTGTTGAAATTAAGATTGCAGGTAGGGAGGAGGGGCTTATTCTTGGCAACCCTCCAAGCAGGAGAGATGGGAGAGAGTCAAGTGGATGAGAACAAGAGAGGTTAAGGTTAGGTAAGGTTAGAGATGAATTGTCATCTCTATTCTAAGCTCCGCTAAAATGAAGTTAGTCAGAGATGATTAAAAGTGTCTTTTATTTGCTTCTATTATATTTTGGGTTTGGTTTTTTGTTTTTTTTTTTGTCATCTGAAAGAAATGACAATCAAAACCTCTTCTTGTGGGGCTGGGAATGCTTGAGTCTTGAACATAATAGTGTTGTTCACTAGAGGAGAAACTGTTCAGTCATTGTGGCATCACCATAGAAAAACAGGTCCAAACTGAGATGCCGTGGAAAAGGATATGAGCTATGTGCCTAAAAATGTCCTGCATGTGTTTTGTGGCTTATTATAGATACGCATTATGATGCAGCTGGGTAACACTGGTCATCTGACTTGTATCCCAGTAAGCCCTATAAAACAGAGCATGACTCAAAAAAAAAAAGTAAAAATTTAGTGTTTGTCACAGTCCTATAGGATTAAATAAACAAAGCATGAGACTCCCAAAACAAATGTAAGCTTTGAAGATTAAGAATCTTCTTTATGTTATCTTAGACCTTCAAAGCATATATTGACCATCTGGTTCAAATCAGTCTGGTGTGCAATTTGGTTCACTCTTATCCAGAGTTCTCCACCTTCTGAATTCAGAGTGGGGCTTGTTTAATTGGAGCATCTTTGGCACAGTTCTCATAGATCCTAAAGCCACTTTTACTCGTGCCTACTGGCTGATTATTCCCTTAATCACTCCTAGTTCTTGTGCTTTTCCCCAGTACAGGCTCTTACATTGCTGACATGTCTTGAAAGCAGTGGGAATACCAGGTGCTGAAACAGCTCCAAATGGGGTAAACTGATTACAAGTTGCTAAACAGTGGGTTTTTTCTTGCCTGAGGTTAATCTTCTCTAAACCAGGATCTTCTATACAAGTCACTATTAAAACTACTATTGCTGCATTGTCTGTCTCTTATATACAGAAACAGATAATCTTCTGTAAACACAGGGTGTGTTAGCACTGCATTTTAAGAAGTCTACATGCCTTTGAAATGTAGCTTATTTATTATATTATTTTATTCCGTAGCTGTAAATGACAACATATTTTTACAAAGGCACATTTTGACCCTCACTGAGCAGAAGCTGTTTTGTTCATAATTCCTGACTATTCACATGACAGAGGCATGGTCTCCTAGAGTGTGTAAGTACTACTCTGAGGAGGACCAGAGCTTCTGAACAAATTTCCAACACTTGATAACTTCTCTCAAATAATTTTTTCTGTTTATTGTAGAAAGGGTACCTGTAGCTTGTGTTTTTTGATTCTTTTCAGTAAACATATCACACTCCTTCAAATTTTTTATCTCAGAATAAATATCTGTGTTTTGCTTTAAAGGAGCTTAGTGAAATTTTTTTCCCCAAATATATCAGGAAGAATGGAAAGAAGGAAGGCGCACTTTGGAATGGAATAGGTAGGCGGATGCCATTTTGAATTTTTTTATGTGTTTTGTGATTATAAAAACACTAAAATAGTGTTTCTCAAAAGTATTTAGTATAACTAAATCCTTACACAGCAGACTCAGCTTTTTGCAGCATGCCAAAGGGAGAGATTAAGCTTACAGTCAATGCTTTTCTGTGGAGTGGGCAAGAAGAATTTCATACAGGGAGGCAACAGTTCAAGTTGGGTTCAATTATACTCACTGAAGCACTATGTAGAAAGGGGAGTTCCTCTCCCTTGAGTTTATTGCTTGTGACCAGGCTTAACGGACAAGCAAGATAAAGCACAAAGAGAGAGGCATAAAACTTAGTAATATTTTTTCTCTTGAGTCATAAATACATATATGCAGAGACATCCACTGACAGTTTTCAGGACTTTCATTTAAGTGATTATGTTGTGAAAGATGACCTGAGGATGCACGTGGTTTAAAGCCTTTCAAGATTAATTAGTGGAAGTTAGAGGATAGAAATCTGAATATTGGCAAAGAAGCGGGATCAATGTGATAAGCAGAAAAGCCTGATTTTCCCTTTTAAAAGAATTGGTGTGTGAGAGATATCAGCGAGCACCATAAATCAGTTTTTACCCCCTTTATGTACTACATGGATCAAAGAGCTGTGTCTAATAATAGAATACATTACCAGTGACTTCATGAAATGCTACCTTCTAGGGAAACATGTTTTGTGTTCTTAATGGTGCTTTTATTGTAAAAAAATTGGTTAGTTTTAGACTGGTAGTTGTAAAGTTTTTCTTTAAATCTAACCCTTGCTCTGTTTGGGTAGTGTAAATGGACATACTGAAAATAATTCCTCTTGCATTGTATTTTACACTTAGAATAATGTGTTGCGGAATTTTTGTAGCATGTGTTCGTTTGGAAAAGTTTCATTTTCTTGCATGTGGAACTAGTTCAATTTATAGATCTATTAAGCAAGGTGAGCTAGACAGATACTATTTACTGAGATTTTAGTGTTCCTTGACTTAAAGAGACCTAGCAAGTTTGAAAGTAGCAGATAACGTGAAGCTGACATCTTAATATTTGATCTGCTGTGATCATGACCTGTTAACCTTTAGCTTTAATGGCACTATATAATTCTTAAAATTACAAATATACTCTACTGTGGGGCTGATGGATTATAAAGTTCACTTTGCCTAATCACGTCTCCAGAATGTGTGTTGTTTCTAGTAGATATTTATCTCCTGTATTTGTTATCTTATATTTGAAAGAGACTTTGGTTTCTGCTGTAGTGTAGGGCTTGTGTGGATAATTCATTCAGCATCTTGATTAGGAGCTGCAGGACGTGGTTCATGAAAAGGCAAAAGCTTGATTCAGGCTGTAGTTCCCATAAAAATAAATTTTAGTTTGTACTAAGATTGCTGAATTGACCGTGATGACCTCATAACCTCTGGTGCTGAGGAGGAGTCAAAAGACAATCCTTAGAAGTACAGTGTCCAGCTGTTAAAGCTGTTTGAGAATTGCTTCACTTAAGCAGAGATTCTTTAAGCATACATATAAAACTATATTCTTTAATGCAGAAACTGTCAAAGAGTTTCAGTATTTAATGGACTAATGTTTTAGTTCTCTTGTCTCATGCAGCAGTGCCATGCTATGTTCTTACAAGCTATTTGCTACATCTGGGTATTTAAAATAGTGAGCAGTATTTATTATGTAGGAAAAATAAAGATCAGTAATAAAATGTTTGCAAGGGCTATAGTGACGTATGATGTTGTGACTGAAGCCTTTGGTGCGTGTGAAGTTTGTTGAAAGAAATTACTTCTATTCTGAATGCTGTTCTGGTAAGTGAGCCTACAGATTTCTTCTCTGTGTAAAGGACTTTGTGCTCTGTCAATCACAGGATAATGATCAAAACAAAACTTTTTAAAAAGATTTTTTCTGTTTGGAAATGAGTTAACCAAGTGTGACTAGGTGAATGCAGAGGGATAATGTGGGATCTGGAATACTGCTGTGTGCTTCTGAAATTACACTTTGATTGGTGAGAGGCATGTTGCAGCTCTGGGAGAATCATAAAGTGTCTTTTAAGAACCTGAAATATTTTAAAAAATAGAATTCCATAGGTGAGTTTTGACATCAGTTTTTAAATGCTGATTGACTGGAGTTGCAGAGGGTTCCTAAATACATCTTATGGAGAAGTTCCTGGGAGAAGTCAGCAAAGGAAGCTTTTTTATATTCTTATCTTCTCAGAAAAGGAATCTGGGGCTTTTTGAAGTTTACATAAGCATCTGAATAATTTCACCTTAAATACTTTCCCCCTCCCCTTTTTTTTCCCATCAGATTTCCTTTATATGCAAAAGGAGGGGAGAAGCTTCAGTTTGAATATGGAGTTTATCTTCTCAACAAAAATATAGCACAGGTTGGTACACTTGAGATTATTTTTTATTATTTATATCTATTCTCTGCTTGGTGTCAATATGGCAAGAGTTTGCATGTGCTGTCTTGTGATGCTGCTCTCTGTGGTGGAAACCTGTGAACTAATAAAAATATCCTTGAAAACATAATTTTCACTTATCTTCAGCTTTGTGCTTGAGATTTTTTTCTGTGGTGCTTAGAGAAGGACTTGCAAGATAATAATGAATCTTTTCCTTTTCAAATAATACATTCTATGAGTCTATAGACTTCACACTGTTTTCTAAACTGTAAATATTCTGGTTTTTTATTCTGTCATACTTGAAGATCTATTTGTGTAATTCTTGCTTGTGTGTCTTTAATTTTGCTGTATCATTACTTCAACTAGTATTCTACCCTTATATGAAAACACAGTATGTGGAAAATATGAAGTATTGCAAATGTGTGGCTTTTCTTTAGAAACTCCTCTAATCAACCTTACTTCCTTATTTTTGATGTATTTTTTAAAAAATCCTTTACTTTGAAAAATGCAAGAGACTTTGCAGACTTGTAGGAGATGGCAGTAATACTTGCAGCTAATACATTTGGTATGGAATTCAGAGAATGTTCTGAAGGCTGGTCTGAAAGGGGCCTAGCTGTTTCAACATGGTATGTAGGCCTAGGGCAGGGTCAGCTGCTCTTATGCTGTCCCTGGTGATGTTCTGTGAAGAAAAGCCTGTCATATAAGTACTCTTTAGTTCCAATGCTTGACTGTCTTGGCCACTAAAGACAGCTAATTTCTGACATTGAGTCCAAACCTCTCTTACCTTTGTTTATATATTATAATAATCTGATCCATTTAAGTCTCTTCCTCTTTGCAAACTTTTATGCCTTGAAAAACCGCTTTTCAACACTTCTCTTGTCTCAAATTCTCTATCTGAATCCACATTTTTCTTGAAATGCAATGCCCAAAGCTGGATACAGGAAGCAACTGTTGCTTTCAAAACACTGAGTAGGATGGGATAAATGCTTCCCAAGTCTTGTCCTTTTATTTCCAGTGCATTGGGTTCTAATAGGTTTGTACTCTTAAAAGCCTAGTAGAATAAATCTTATGATTCTGTGCAAGCAACAGCCCCAGGTATATTCTGCACAGCAACACAACAGTCCATTCTGAATTTGTGTAGGTTGTTACATTAGTCGCAGTTCTGGAGACAGGCACATGACAGAACACACTGAGTTCAACAACAACAGCAGCCAATGTTTATTGATGGATGCTCCCTTTTATAGAGGCTTCAAATTTCCTGTGCTTGAACACCTGATTGGTTCAGGTCTCAACACCGCCCAGCTCACTGGCTAGCTAGATGTCTGCATTCAGGATTGAATGGGATTGGCTGGGCTCCCCTGTTTGAGTTTGAATCCAACCTGTCTTACCTGGGGACTTGTTTACTTGTACTCTTTAACGAACTAGGCTAGCTAGAACTAGAACTGGAGTTGGGGTTCTCTTATGGCTAAATTTATCTGTGCAGCTTCAGACCAGCTGCTGCTGTCAGAGCAGGTTACTTGTTTAATTCACATTTTACATGCTGTACCTTGAATGTATTCCTAAAGATTAACTTTTTTGTTCTTAATCATGTTCCTGCTTTGGTGGCATAACATTGGAGGTTGAGAACTCAGTCTCAGCTTTATGCTGGCTGCATCTGAGCCTATGCCCTATCCAGATTACCTATTTAAATATTGGGTAGAACTGGGATTCTGTTTTCCAGATGGAGTCCCATTTTACTGGTACTTCAGTTGTAGCCATGAGCCATTCTTTATTACACCCAAAGAGTACTTTCTGTGTATTTGCTCATACTTCACCAATATCTCATTTCCCCAGCAGGATTGTGAGCATATTATACTAGAAAATGCTAGGAAATTTAAATTCCAAGAGAAGTATGACATTTCTGTTCCTAACCTGTTTGAAATTACATTAGTCTTACAGTTTTATTCTTGAAAAATCTGACCTTTTTATGCTTCATTTCTACTAGTCTTGTTTGTTTTTCCAGTTTTCTCTTCTAATAGATTTCTCCTCAAGCCAGGTCTTACAAGTTCTCAGAGATCGCCCAGCTACCCTGAATGGCATAAAAGTAGCAGGATGGCTCTTGTGGCAGTGTTTGAAACAGAAAAATGTTTAATAAAAGACAAAATAACAAAGCTCTTTACCGAGAATAACTGTGTCAGGTGCAAGAGGTCCTTGCCCTCTGAGACATGCCACAAAAGCGATTAATACCTATGTTCTCTTCTTTTTCTACCCAGTGACTTAGGCAGGGACCTCTTGGCCTCTGTCCAGTCAGACAGCCCCAGGTTTAAGGTGAAGTCCAAAAAGTCCTATGAGGTGTCTTTGTACCAAATTTGGAGAGAACCTTCTGGGGTCTTTGTCTTATTTAGCAGACAAAGAGTATTTGAAAATTCTCTTGTAATTTGGTTACCCTGTCAACAGGAGGCACACTCCCACACTCTTCCATCACATTTTTGCCATTCCTAATCCCAAATTGAAGTACAGCTTCTGAGTCTTTCTGTGTAGTTTGTTTTTTAAGCTTGGATTGCATTTACCATTTTCCAGAGTTGCCTATGCTTAGTGTATTTTGGACAATAACCTCTGAAATTATTTAAAGGCTAAAATATCTTAAGACAAAGTTAATCAAGTCCTACTAATCCTGGAAATTCACTTAGCCAGGCTGTTAATGTATCTTAGACTGTAGCTCCTTGTTGGTGGTATTAGTAATGGCAGCCAGCTGTTTACACTTCACCTCCTGAGGAATGATTAGTGAGAAAAAGGGATTAGTCTTCCCTTCAAATGCTTTGATAGGTCTCTCTCTTCATTACTATCAAATCAATGTTTTCCTTAATCTCTGCTTCCTAGTTCATTCTGCTTACACAAGTTCATTCTGTGAGTTGTGATGCTGATATTAAATACAATTATTTGTAGTTATAATACTTTATAAGTTTCTTCGATGCAAACTTACTGAATTTTCCTTCCATGAGAAAGCTCACTTCTAAGCACAAATTTCTGTAAACATATCTCTTTGTGTGTGTGTTCCAGAACACAGGATGGTGTTTAGCTGCCCTGTCTCCCACATAGGGGATGAGAGCCTTCCTTTTCTCAACCTATGATATAGAGAATTGTTATCTCTCTGACTTTGTAAGCATTTTCTGGCATTCTAGCAGTTTTGGTACTGAGCATGATGAAGAAAGGATGTTAACTCAGAACCTGGGCACATATAGCCCAAAAATCCTTCTCAACAATAGAGTCATTTTAATAAATCATATAAGCCTTCTGATATTGGAGTCAAAGAGTCCTGATTCACCCTCAGGCGCGACAATAATTACTGCCATAAAAACTCTTCTAGAGATAAAGTGGTACTGTTTTGTAAAACAACAGGATAATAACACTGGAAACTACATCTTGTACTCAGGAGAATTCAGCTGGAATTAGAAGCAGCTTAGTGCTAGCTTGGTAGAGTTTTTTTTTGGAGAAACTTGCTTTGCCGTTACATTCCAAAGTTGAAACAATGTGTGTTAATTCCAAGAGTTCATAATAACTTCCATCTGTATGTAAGCACAAATTGTTTCAATACCCATATTTTCTGTTTGTAAAATTGAATCCCTCACAAAGTTCACAGAGGAGCTTTTTGAGTTGGATAACATTATCTAAGGCTGTAAATTTCCATTTAAGATTTCATCTGTTTGACTCTCACTAGCATAGAAATTAGGGGTTTTTTTCAAAGAGAAATTAGTCACTTATGTCTAATAATACCTACCAAAAAAATTCACTATGATTACCAAAGGTGAAGTACAATAGAGTTGCTAAAAATGGGAGTGAATTGCACAGCTCTCCAAAGCATTAGGCAGTGGGAGAGCATTCAGCAAGTACTAGCCCCATAAACTCTGTAGCTCCTAAGTTAGGGATGTGTATAGAGTATCTGAGGAAGCTGAGGCTTTAGTAGGAGAAAGAAGTGAACTCTCATCCTGGTATTCACAGCAGAGTAATTGAGATTACCTCAATTGAAAACTTCTTGTTATGGTGGATGAATATTAGGAAATCCCTGAAACTTGATGAGGTTTCTTGTTCGTGATAAGTGAACACAGAACAGGGTCAAAATGGCATCTCTCAGAGTTCTCTTTGTTCTGAACATACAATGTGGGTGGCACCCAATTCTGCTGGGGCACAGACATGGACCTTGTGGAACTGAGCTCTCACGAGTGCTTGAGCCGTGGTCTTGCTGCTCTAGATTTTTTAATCTCAATTATTTAATTAATTTTTTAAAAAACTTTGAAGTAGGGGGTATTGAGAGTGCAGTGGCTCTGAGTTTTGAGTCACAGGCCTGTAGAAAGAAGGCATCTTTATTGCTACCTTATTGGCTGCTTTGCCGTCTTTCCTTCATTCCCAGAGCCTTAATTGCTTTGGCCTGACTTCAGTGTACGTTCTTCATTACATGTGATGAGTTGATCTTAATTTAGTGGCCATCCTCCCTGAGGTGAGTGAGTCCCTAGTGAGCACACACAGTATTACTGTGGGAGAATAACTTGCCCAAAATTGTATACCCAGAAAGATGAATTCTTTCTTCAGAAGGTGGTGAGGGCCTGGCACAGGTTGCTCAGAGAAGCTGTGGGTGCCAGGTTGGAAGGGGCTTGGAGCAGCCTGGTCTAGTGATGAGATGAAACCCATGGCAGGGGGTTGGAATGAGATGAACTTGAAGATTCCTTCCAACCTAAACAATTCTGTGATTCTATATTAAATTATTTCTGTCCTGTTTTGGTCATTATGTCTAATGCATACATTTATGATGTGTAGCTGTTAAGGAGCAAATGTCCATCTTGTTCATCAAAGTTCAAATTTCTTTAGGTATTCAAGAGGTTTCTCTTGCACAATACTTGACAGGCATTATTCCTTGTCCAGTTCCCAGATTGCTTGTAGAGGACATAATTTCAATAGAGCTGTAAAGCTGGTTTCTTTACGTACCAGTAAGAAGGGAATTTACTGCAGCTATTTTCTTGCATGGGGCAGTCAAGTTATTTACACTCTAAGTGTCAAATGATTTACTATTTCAGTCAGCCACTGAAGGACATCAAATTAATTTGCCTCTTAATCTTCTGGATTTCTTATTCTAAGTCTTGTCTCAGCTTTACCACAGAACCAGCTTGCAGCTGTATGACTGTTGGGAGACCTGTTTTATTCTTTTGCTGTGACCTTGGTCACTATCTCCATCTGGCTTTATTTGACATGGCCTCAGGAGTGGTGGTGTTCTGTCCTTGTCTACATTAATGGCTCTTGAAAAGTAGATTTGCATAACCAGGTGTCAAATAATTTGGACCATTTTGCAACTCTTTGTTTTCCTACAGCCAACCCAAGGAGTGAATGTGTCTAGTCTTACCTTAGTTCATAGAATCGTAAAACAGTTTGGGTTGGAATGGAACTTGAAGACCATCTTGTTCATGGGTAGGGACACCTTCCCTAGACCAACACCTTCCTTGCAGCAACCCTATAGACCAGGTTGCTCCAAGCCCCGTCCAACCTGGCCTTGAACCCTTACAGAGATGGAGCAGTCCCAGCTTCTCTGGGCAACCTGTGACAAGGCCTCACCACCTTCTGAAGAAAGAATTTATTTCTAGTATCTAACCCAAATCTGCCCTCTTTTAGTTTAAATCTCTTCCCCTTTTCCTATCCCTGTCTGACCATGTAAAAAGTTCATTGTTGGTGTTTGTTAGCAGAGTCTCTGCATATGAGAGCATCACTTCCAGGTTTAGTGAAACCTGTGGAATTTGTTACACTGTATGAGTTAAGGTTATTTTTTCTTTTGTTCAGCCTGAATGCTGTGCTCAGGATTGTTTCATAGGGAAGGCTTCTTTTCTCATCCTCATTTGTTTTGTCAGACCATTATTGAGTTGTGTTAGACTGATACTCCTATTCACATTGGCATCACTTGCTCAGCCCTGGCCAAAGAATAGTTCTGCTTTCATCTGTCAGTCATTAACAACACATGAACTTTGCTATTTGATATGAGAAAAAAAAAATCACTCGCTTGTCAGCTTCCCCAAGATTCTTTTTCTCATCAATAGAGTATAGATCCAGGGAAGTAACGAATGTGTAGCCCTCCTCTCATGTGTCCACGGCCACTGTGTCCACCTGGTGGCGTTTACTTGCTTTGTGTAATCTGCTTGAGAAGCTGAGCAGCCAATGCTGCTTTCCTAGGAATGCTGCTTCGTGGGTGAGTCGCTTGTCTAATGCACAAAATAATATTCACAGAACCATAGAAGAAAACCAAAATTCTTGTTATATTGTAGATGTAGTTAAAGTGCGATCTTCCTAATACCTGCATGAAATTAAAGTTGAATGCTTATGTACTAGTGCCATATATAAGAGGCTGAACTGAAACTCAGCTGTTAAACATGAAATGAGGCAAGAGGTTCAGTTTCTGGCTCTGTTAGACAATCAAACATGAGAGAAAATCAGCTCTATAACAGAAACTAAAAACTTTTCCATGGGAAGTTGAACAGCAGAAATGTTAGGCCTAGAAATTTGTTTTGGCAATAAACATTAACAAGCAGAAGTGTCTTTAAGAGTTCTGTGGGTAGTGGTGTATAAGCAGTGGTTATGGCCCTTTGAGTATAGGATACTGTGACTTGCACACTGCATCTTTTATGAGGCCCCTAAACTAAGATCATAAAACATACAGTTCAGAAAATGCACCGTCCAAATCCAAGACCAATTTAGCCGCATATAGAAAAGTGTTCTTGAAAGAGCACAGGTTGAAGCCAGAGTCTAGTTCTTGTCTTGTGGAGTGCCAAGCTTTCATTTCAATGTTAAGAGGAAGGGACTGTACCTGAAAAACCACAATGTACCTTCTCCAGCTGTGGAGAGCCAAAAGCTCTTAGGAGAGGTTTCATTCCTGAAACTTTCCTAGGGTAACGGTGAGCTGATACTTAGCCAGATCATTTAGAACTGGGGAATTTATATACGTTTTTTGCAAACTTTTTGGAAAGGCTTTCTTTTTTTCTTTTCCTGTCGCCCATGCCAAGAAAAAATAGGTTGAAATGAGACTGGATTAGCTGTAACTGAAGTCCTGGCTTTCATTCAGCAGAAAGCCTGCCTATCCTTGTCCATAGGCAAAGGCCAATATTAACTTGCTTTGTGAAGGAGCAGATCATGGCTGTTCAACCCATACAGATCCTGGAACCTGCAGCCGAAGCCCAGTGCTGGAGGCTCCTGCAGCAGTGGTGGGATGACCAACGTGGTTGGGTGACTGGAGGGATGAAGCACTTCTCATGTATGGACAGGCTGGGAGGGCTTGGGTTTTTCGGCCTGGAGAAGGGATGGCTTTAGGAAGACCTCAGAGCCCTTTCCAGTGCCTGAAGGGCCTCCAAGACAGCTGAAGAGGGACTTTGGAGGAGAGGTTGGAGTTACAGGACAAGGGAGAATGTCTTCCCAATGCCAGAGGGCATGGTTAGATGGGATATTGGGTAGAAATTCTTGGCTGTGAGAGTGGTGAGGCCCTGGCACAGGTTGCCCAGAGAAGCTGTGGCTGCCCCACCCCTAGAAGTGTTCAAGGCCAGGCTGGACAGGTCTTGGAGCGGTCTGGTCTAGTGGAAGGTATCTAGGCCCATGGCAGGGGGGTTAGAACTAGATGAGCTTAAAAGTACTTCCTAACCGAAACTGTTCTGGGTTTCTGTGAATAGGAGAGGTGGCATCACCAGCTGTGCTTAGAGTCAGTCCTCCAAAATAATTTTGGAGGACCAGCCTTGCAGGCTTGTTCTGTGTGTTACATAGCTTTTGTACTGGGTAGCTGTCATCATCTCTGTGCATTAGCTCTTCAGACTGCAAAGTTTCCTAAAAAAACGAGTATATTTTTAAAATAAAACCAAAATTGAGTAATCAAAAGGCAAATGGATTCTTGATACAATTAATCTGACATAAACACATGTTGTCTGCCATCTTCAGCTGCTTTGTAGTGTATATAAGTTCTATGTTATAAAATTGAAAGAAGGAAGTGGGAAGTCTGTTATCAAGCCCTGGCACAATGTATCAGTGTAGGAAAAAGCTGCAGTGTATAGTTTTTCTTAACAAGTGTGATGTGTGCACTAGAGGCAAAGCTGGACATTCAAATATAAAGTGTTCACATCTGTGGAATTCAGGTCCTGCTTTGTAAGCCTATTTCTTCTTCAGAGCCTTCTCTCTTTCTGCCATGTGGCCCATTTCTTAATGGGTAAAAGAAATTATCGTAAAATGCACCTAATTTCTTGAAACTTCACTTGCTTTAATGCATAAAAATTCTTATCTCTAATTTGCAAGCAAGTGACAAGCTGTGACTTGTGGGGTTTAGATTTTTTTTTCCTGAGCTTTCGTTATTTTCACTTCTCCGCCTACGTTCTTTGTTCTTCTGTTGTATAGTTTAATATGTATGTTTTGTCCTCCTTGGGTCAGGATTGGTCTCACACTTTTGTGCGTAAGATTTGGCACATCAGGGCACAAATCCTATTTTGAAAGCTTTTGGTATGTCAGCTACTTAATCATCCATAAATGCCTTTCAGGTTTTTTATACTGTGGTTGAAGTTTAGAGCAGGTTGTTCTCCAACAAGTGGAATAAAAAGGTCTGATATGTATGGGTTCATTCACTTTTTGGTCAGTCCAGAATGCTTGGAAATCCAGAGCTTTGAAGTATTTTGTTTTTCAAGAGACTGGAAATACCGAAGGGGTTATTGCATCTCTCTTTGCTGGCCTTATGTGTAATTAATGTGAATATTTGTGAAGTTAATATTGTATAACTGGAAAAAAACCAAGCTCTGCTTCAATTTAGTACCTATAAGCTGGCATTTCACTGGAAGACAAGTGCTGAACTGTCCTTGGTTTAATGCTTTCTGACCTCAGCTTTTAAGTTTGAAATGTCATCCATCATACAGGAAACCATTTTCTGTGTTGGTGTGTCTTACTGCCAAGTGGAGTTCACTGAACAGTAGTGTTATCCTGATAGGAAGCAAATCTTTCATCAAAAACTGTTCATTCTATACTTCTCAAATGAGAGGGCTTCCCATTTGATTCGCAATCTAATCTTTTTTTAGAAGTTAGTCTCTTTTGTTCACTAACAGTAATGTAATAGATACCTGGAAAGCAGTTCAGCTGAAATGCAAGATGTGGCTGGGAGAAGAGAATCCCCAAATTCTTCTTCCATTTAAGCTTTGTGTCATGGGCTGAATGACTTGCTCTTTGAGTAAAGCTTTCTCAAAAAGCCTTTTCACCTGAAAGAGCAGGGTTCACAAACCTGGATGAATCAATGTCCAGAAGCTCAATTTCACCCATTTTAAAACAAGGGCTTTCCCGCCACAACAGGAAAGAGCAAATAGCTGAAAGATTTTGTGTTTACAACATCTGATGGAGTTCATTGTTTGCCTACTGAAATAATTCTGCGGGTTCCTTTCCTGCAACATCTTAAGGTACAGGGTAGAGCTGGACTGATGTCATATGGGAAAATTGCCTGGTTTTCAAGTGGATTTATTAAAATGTGAAAGTAACAGAGAAGTGGAGGAGGAGTGTGTAGCACTATCACCCTAACAATATATTTTCTCTGATTTCTATCCAGCACAAGGTGGGAGAGTTCTCTGTACATATCTGTGTATTCCCTGAGAATGTTGCCCTTCTGGTATTCATACGTTGATATATAGGTAAAAAGCAAACTTCAGGTATGCAGAATTACCTTTGAGGAGCTAAATATACACAGAAAATTTCAACATTTCTGAGGCACAGAATGTTACTTATCTTTCCCCTTTTGACTTTTGCACATCTGATCTCTTGTTCTGTGCCTGATGGGATGATTTTTAGTACAAAGGCTCAGGATGAATGAAGTCATAGGAAATAAGTGTGCCCATTTCCTATAATGCAGTGAACATCAATTACTGATACTGAACCTTTTTGAAAAGCTCTGACCTGAACCTGTGAAGGTTATGTGCTCTATAGTTTCATCTTATCAAGCTATAAATGCAACAAGACTGCAGTAAACATGGTTTTAGTTATTTGAGTGCTTCACTGGGGACCAGGGGAAGCTTCTTGGTGGCTGATAACTGCTCTATCTTCTAAATTGCTTTTTTTAATGTTCTTTTATGAAACAGTCATGGCATATGAGGCGTAGCTTTATGGGCATGGGGGCCAATATATGTTGGCTTTTGTAACAAGCACAATAACTGCTAAGTTTTACAGGAATACTTTATTTACATGAGTAGCTATTTCTCCCAGCCTGTTTTTGACAATGGTTCCCCTTACTGGACACCAGACTGAAACCATGAAGGCTAATGTTTGAGACCTCTCTGGAGGGGTTTTGTGTTTACTCTCCAGAGGGGTTTCATAAATATCAGTGAGAGAGTTCGTGAGGAAATGCAGCTTTTTGGCTCATCCAAATGTTTAGTTCTACAGTGTGTTCTACATGTACTCAAACACATACTCCTATTTCCTTATTTTCTTGAGGTCTATCTCCAGTAAATACTGTTGCTGCAAAACCAAAATCCAGTATTAAATATTGCTGAAGTTTTAAAAATTTAAAAATTAGAAGAAAACTGCTTCATAAATGTTTTGCAACTTACTTTAAAAATAACTGTAAGTATCCTTCAATGGTATAGCATAAAATGAAGTTATCTCCTCTTACTGCTTTGATCACTCTTTGTGTGCCTTATTGCTAAATCAAAATTGTGGTAGGAGTCTTTTAAGATGGTTTAAGTGAACACTTTAGGCACGCTGGGTTGGCTTGAGGAACTTGAAAGCATATGCTCAATCGATTAATGAAGGACATGGGTTTTCAAGGATGTGGATGTAACTTGCTTTCTTGTTAGTTTAATACTCTTGAATGAGTTGTAAAGTAAACATTGCTTTTCAGGTGTAACTCTGGGAGATGGACACAGGCATATAAAGATAAATCATAATACCTATTGAAATAACTGTTTTATTTGAGCACCTCCTCTTCCTTGGATGAGGGCTGTCACTACTGTGGAAGTCCTCTATTTGCTCCTTCTGAAAGCAAGATTGAGAACTTCAAGACTTGTTAAAATCACAGTGGTTATTTTTCTTTTTTCAGCTCCTACTTCCCCAGAAATCTTAAAAAACCCCCTTTTGTTATGTTTACTTCCAAACTGTAATTGATGCTTATTGATAGTCTTTTTAAGTATGAAAAATGAAAATTATTTTTAGATGCTTAGTTTGGAGGTACATTATCTAAAGAGGTATTGATACCACAACATGTTTCACTAATGTTGTAGCTTAAGGGTTTTTCAGTAAACCCACATAGGTTATTATTTCACTGATTCCCCATAGTTGTTTATATAGCAACAGGCATTATAACAACACTTCCCATTTTCATTATTGCAGTGCTTAGTCATCTGAATCTCTGCCAGTGCTTTGTCTTACTGTGAAGAAGTCACCCAATACCTTGTAAAACAATTAACTATGTCATTTTATTAAAACCTCTACAACTTAATATTTCTGTCCCAGTGTTTGACATTCTCTGAAAACCTTATGCAAATGCTTGGCTTGGGACCAGCTCTGCAAATTTGATTGAAACAATACTTTTGCTTCTATTTTTCTCTGTAGGTTTTCACATTTGTGGAGCAGATGTTCTTTTGAAATTCTTTATGCTGTAAAGAGAAACTCCTCATATAGCTGAAAGTAATTCAAAATCGCTTTTGACTGCCTTAATATTGCAAGATCTTTGCATTGTGTAATAGTGGGTTGAGTCCACCTATTGCGTAGGTACAGGTGCTGCTACAACATCAAGAGCCATTTGCCTGCAGTGGGGACTAAGGGAAGTCCAAAATACATCAGATTTTGGCATAGACTTGAATATTATACACAATATGTACTAAAGTGGCTGCTATGTTGAACTTTAATAACATTCTGGCTGTTAGACTGCTTCCACATGGCTTAGAAAAAGATTAATATGGCTGGGGAAACAATATGAGAAATGATGAACAGATGAGGTTAGAATTGGATTCATTCTGTACTCCCCCCCCCCCCCCCCCCCCC
>VWZP01009276.1:56848-72741 GCA_013396995.1 Dicaeum eximium
CTCCCCCCAAGAAAAAAAAAAAAGATACTTGAGCCCAGGTACTCTGTGGTTTCTGGCTGGAAGTAAATTTATATTCTTGTATACAGTTATTAAATACTGCTGCAGGAATTAGGATAGGAAGTGGACAGTTGTTCTTTGCACATAAATGCAGGATATCATTATTTTTCTTAAGAGCAGGCTTAGAGTGGCAAACGCCCTAATTTTGATCTTGGGTGCAACCTGCAATTACCCAGGAATAGAAGGATAACTACATGGTTTCTTTTTAAGCTGACTTAATTGAAAAACTTCAGTAGTCCTGGTACTTATTAAGGACTTTATAGGAAAGTAACTGAACCTTTGCAGGTTTGTCTTTTAGTTAGTTAACAAATGATGTATCTCTACCGGTAGATTTGATGAATGAACATTTTGCTGTGGAATTGTTACCTTTAGGAAGGGTTTTCTGTTTTCTAACAGAACATGATTTTAGGTCATGATTTTAAAGTCTAACAGTCCAGTTGATTAAATAAATCCTTGGAAGGTGTTTGGTTGGCAGTGGAGTAAAGATACTCAGGTTGGAGCTGGTTCACTCACTTAACTTCCAGTGTAAGTTCAGGCTGTTGCAGAGAAGGAAATACAGGTAGAAACTGGAACAGCTGAATATTATTTTTTTCTCATCTTAAAGAGTTTAAAATGATTATGCCTATTTTGTCACAATTTAACTTCAGTTTGTCGTGCCTCACCTACAGCTAATGCTGTGGTTTTGTTGGTATTAGTCTTTTAAGGAAATTCAGTCTTTAAACACTTTCTTAGAAATACAATGTTATTATAAGACAAGTTTTTTAAGAATAAATCTACCCTTTTGATTTATGAATCAAACGTGGATCTGGGAACCACTGTTTTAAATGCAGCTTATTTTAACATTTATGGTTTTCTGTGATGTTGGAATATATAGGTATAATAGAAAATACCCATTGGTATGATTAGCTGGTTTTCTGTAAAGAAGTTGGCCTTGAAGTAAATGTGTTATGCTATTTCTTCAGATTTCTCCATACAGATAATTCTTTAAGTTCTTCTAACTTGAACTGTTCATAAAATATGATGCATCTCATCTCCTATATCTTGTTTCTGTGGAATAAGTGTTGCTAGTAACTAATATGAGAGCAGCACTTGGGAAAACAAAGCTGTGCATAGGAGCTAAATATTGGTATGGAAAACAGATTTAATATTTTATCACTGGAACATCATTAATGATTTACTCTAAGTCCTGTGGAGAATACATGGTCTTCTATGTGAACACAAATCTTGGACACCTCGTTGTACCAATTAAAACAGGCACATTTTCTGTGGATGGCTGGGTCTGTAATATCCTGAAAAAACAATCTAATCTTTAAAATCTTAAATAAAATGCTGCTTTTGAAAACTATTGCATTGGAAACTTAGTGTGGAGATGGGTGACTTTTAATAGCAGCAATTGAAATTTGAACTGTTTCTTAGGAGAATCAACACAGCACATGGTTACCGCTGTATGCTCTTGTTTTCCTGCCCTCTTAATTCTCATGAGCAAACCAGCTTTTCCCTACATTTTTCTCTTTTTAAAATTGATTTTGATGTTAAAAAGTACTTGTGCGAATCCTAACGTAACAAGTCACAGTGAATCATAGAATGGTTTGGACTGGAACAGAACTTAAAATATCATCCAATTCCACTCCCCTGCTATGGGCAAGGAAACCTCCTCTAGATCAGGTTGCTTTGGGCCTCATTTTTCCAAGCCTGGGGCAGCCCCAGCTTCTCTGGGCAACCTGTGCCAGGGCCTCACTACCCTCACAGCCAAGAATTTCTTCCCAATATTCCACCTAACCCTGTCTTCTATTAGTTTGAAGCCATTCCCCCTTGTTCTGTCATTTCAAGCCCTGTCCAAAGTCCCTCTCCAGCTCTTGGAGTCCCTTAGGCACTGGAAGGGTCTCTGAGGTCTCCCTAAAGCCTTCTCCTCTCCAGGCTGAACACCCGTAGCTCTCCCAGTCTGTCTTCAGAGCACAGGTGCTCCAGCAAGCCTTGGTGTATCTCCATAGTGTCCTCTGGATTCAGTCCTTGTGAATGTTGTTCAGTGCTTTACTTTTTATTGGATGAGGTGGAGTAACTAGCCCTGCATGTGTGGTGTTGGATGTTAAAAAAATTAAACTTAAGGGAAGGTGTAGGAGAAATGCTTTATGGATTGGGGAAAGAAAACAGTCCTTACTAATATTTGGATTTTTTTACATTGACAGACGTTAGGGAGAGGAGGAAGAGGGGTTCTGATCTTTTAAATAAAAAAAAGTTGATTTTAAGCTCCCTCCACCTCCATGTTCCCATTTGTTTGGTGTTGTACCTGTAGTGGCCTGTATCATGCAGCAAAGCAGAAATTTCTTTGTCAGGATATGTGAGATACTACAGAATTATGTGAAGCAGGAGTTTACCTTTGCTGCATTAATGGAGTAATAATTTTGGATCCAGACTAAAACCCAATTCATCAGCTGATTTTTGTATGGTTTTTTTCTGTCCCTAGAAGGCAGATGAGTTTTTCAGCAATTTCAGGGTTTGAAAATACATCAGCAGCAGCTTGTATTGATGCAGACACAAGGCAGTATTGCTTTGCTTTTTATCTGTTATAAAGCCGAAATAGTATGCAGTTTATGGAGTTAAAGAATAACCTTTTCTTGAGGTTTCATGAAACTTGCATCCTAACTTTACTTCATATGCATCTCTTCTATTGGAAATACAAAAATGTCGTTTAGTAGAAGCAGTGGTTTTGCTCATGTTTGGATACTGGGATCTCCCATGAATTCTTCTGATCTTGGCTGTTGGAGAGATCCCTTAATCCACCTTATTTTCGTGCTCTGAAACCTTAATGAATGACCATGCGAATGACCATAAACAGGGGTATTCCATGAAAATTTCATTGTTGGAGGAGGAACAAATGTAAAGTTTTTGAGGTTCGTGGGTTTTTTCTTCTTTATTTCTTTTGCTCTAGGCTAGTTCTCAGTTAACCAAATCTACTATAATCCCATCAGGAGAATGTGGTGATAGTTTTGTAATTCATATTGTATGGTTTTCTTAATCCAGGTTCTGTCATTGCAGCAGAAAATATGAACCCAAGCCCACCATATGATTTGTCTTTGTCCATATGGAAATAATAAACTTCCACAATAATAAATGGCCAGCTGTTGTACAATGTAATACTGAGGGTGATTTTCTTCCAAAGTAATTTTTCTTTCTGAAACTCAGACAAGCATAAAAATCATTCCTGATTTCACAAGTCTTTTTCTCTGAAAAACTGATTGTTTGGGAGAAGTCAAAAATTTTTGAAACTTAAGATACTTTCCTGCATTTTACTGTCAAGAATTAAGGAAACAGGTGTGTGATTCTAAACAAAAGAAACTTGAGTGGGAGTGGGACTGTTCCATGTTTCAGCAAGTAGCTCCATCAGCACTGAATTTGTGCAGTTACTGTATGTGCCTGTGTTGGAGTCCAGCAGAGACTTCTAGAGCGTGTTAACATATGCTGGGAACTGCTTATTAAATTGGTGTAGTGCATCATTCCAGTAGCCTTAGAGATACTGGAATGTAGGGTGCTGGGGGGTTTTTTCATATTTTAACCACAAAAGGGATAAATTTCTCTGCAAAGTTTCCCTGAAACTTTGAGATTCAAACTTGAAAGACAGACTTCTTCCCTTCCATGTGCTGTTTTCTTCAGAGGTATTTTTAATTTTGTGACTTGTTAAACACAGAGTTTATAATTCTCAGCAGTGACAGTTATGTCATGTGGGCGACGTAAGAACAACTTGTAGGAGTCAATATTCAGGTTAAAGTATGCCACTGTTCAGAGCCTTTCCCTTCGCTAAGTAGCATCTGATTTGAGTGCTGGATTTAATTATGATACTAATAACAGGAGTTTAAATGCTGATATAAACTGTGTAAGGAGCACAGATATTTATCAGTTGTGTGACTATGTATTTTTACTCATTGATGTTACTGTAATAATTCCATTACTGTTTCCAGTATACACTGGTACACTCAGACTGACAAGTGCACACAAATAAATATTTGGAATTCATGAATATAGAACATTGTGATGGAATTTGGTCTCTTCCCATAATGGCTGTGTTTTTATTAAGCTGTGAGCCTGCTCTCCTGTTGCAGATAGTAAGTGGATAGTAAAAGGCTTTAAGAGTCAGGTTGACTAATTATTTTGTCCCTGTTCTTGGGTGGGTTTCCTAATACAAGTAGCAAATGGAACATTTTCTTAAGGGGAATAAATATCTTGGAACTGCTGGATAATCATCCTAAACTTTCTAAAAACCTAGTAACTTAACTGACCATGGTGTTGTATTACTGGGGATTTGGAAAGCTGTGCTAATTATAGGATTTATTTTCTGTTTTTGTAGCTTAGATACCAGCATGGGCTGAGTACTCCAGATCTAAGGCAAACTCTTCCTAACCTGAAAAACTTCATGGAGCTTGGGCTAATGGTGAGGTGGTAAGTATTTTTTGTAATTTAAAAGAAAGAGGTGGGTGCTGCAAAAAATTGTATGTAAGGATTTGTCTCAAACAAGCAGCTCCTCTTCACAAGCTGAGCATGCTTGGTGAGATTATGACCTTCCCAAAATACAGACCGTGTAACTGTCTACAACATTCTGCTGTTTTCTTATGCTCTTACAAGTTCTTCCATATCATGAGTCCACAACCCTTCTCAAAGGTTCATGTAGCAAGGGAATCCTGTTTGAAAAAACACTGTTCTTCACTAGAGGGAGATTAATTGTTGTCTTACGACTGTATTTAATGTTTGGTAGCAGGTGCATCTTCTGTATCAAGCTGTTTAAGCAGAACAAGTCATAGCCTGGGCACTCCCTGACTCTGTAATTCAAGTGAGCTGCATAGGAATCTGAATGATAAGCAATACAACCTCTCTGTAGTATAATTGCTGCTCATGAAAACAGCTGTTTCATGTTTAGCATTGTTGCTAATGAGAAGTTACATTAATAAATAACTGAAGGTTATAGTATCTTCCAGGGAAATCCGGTATACTTCTGTTCTGATTCATTCGGGAGGATTCAGACTCATCTTCCACTGTCTGCAGAAGATCAAATCAAGACAGGTGTAGCAGTGTGCCTCCCGTTGACAGGATGACCAAATTACAATAGAATTTCCAGGTACTCTTTGTCTGCTAAAAAAGGCAAAGACTCCAGAAACTTCTCTTCGCAGAGGCAACCAGTCCTTTGCCGCTCGCTGTGCATTCTCCAGCTCATCCCGGTTCCAACCTCTTTCACCGGCTCGAGGTTTTGATCTGTTTAACCCCCTCCGTGGCTCCAGATCTCCAGAAATCTGGGTTTTCTTTAGGCACCAAAAATGCAGTCACAGGCCTGCTCCCCAAAAAACGCAAGACCAAGCAAAATGTCCTATTTTGATCAAGGGCCAATCAAAAATACCCGAAATGTGTTCCTCAATATGAGGAAGTCCTAGTTTGGGTGCCACATGAAGGAGTTCACTTTGAGCCAGGTCTTATAAGCTCTCAGCGATCTCTTCATACCCGGAATAGCCCAGCTACCCGGATGGCATAAAATGAGCAGGATGGCTCTTGTGGCAATGTTTGAAACAGAAAAGGGTTTAATAAGAAACAAAATAACAAACTCTTTACAGAGAAAAGCTGTGCCAGGGCAAGAGATGCTTGCTCCTGCTAAGCACCCCCCAAAAGCGATCAGATCTTTTGTTCTGTCCCTTTTCTACTTAATGGCTCAGGTGGGACCTCTTGGCCCCGGTCCAATGGAACAGCCCCAAGTTTGAGGTGAAGGACAAAGGGTCCTATGAGGTGTCCCTGTACTGAATTCGAAGAGAAGTTTCTGGAGTCTTTGCCTTTTTTAGTAGACAAAGAGTTCCTGGAAATTCTATTGTAATTTAGTCACCCTGTCAACAGGAGGCACAGTGCTACAGACAGGTTTCTATGTTTTAAGGCTGAAGTTAGGTTTATCTTGCAGCAGTTGTTTGAGCAGGAGGCTTAACTAGTTCTCCTTAAATGGAAGTGAACTTTACTAAATGTGAAGCACAGTTTACTACCCAATGTATTTCAACAGGTGATGGTTTGTATTCACATGGCTTTAATTTATGCTCTTTGAACTTGTGCAGTCATGCAGTCTCTTGCTTTAAGCAATTATTTTGTCCTGCTATTCTCATCTTGTCACAGAGTCATAGAATGGTTTTGTTTTCCTGCTGCCTTAACTCTCATTAGCAAAGCAGTTTCTTCTCCCTATATTTTCCTCTTTTTAAAATTGATTTTGATGTTAAAAAGTACTTGTGTGAATCCTACTATAACAGGTCACAGGGAATCATAGAATAGTTTGGGCTGGAAAGACCTTAAAGATCATCCAGTTCCCACCCCTTGCCGTGGGCAGGGACACCTCCCAGTAGATCAAGTTGCTCCAAGCTCCATCCAACCCAGCCTTGAACACATCCAGGGATGGGGCAGCCACAGCTTCTCTGGGCAACCTGTGCCAGGGCCTCAACACCATCACAGGAAATAGTTTTTTCCCAATATTCCGTCTAACCCTTCCCTCTGACAGTGGAAAGCCATTCTCCCTTGTCCTGTTTTTAGGCTCTTGTCCAAAGTCCCCCTCCAGCTTACTTCGGGCCTCTGGCAGGGGCTCTAGGGTGTATCTGGACCCTTCTCTTCTTCCAGGCTTCCAGGCTGAACACCTCCAGGTTGCTGTTTGGAGTCTTGGCTAAGGAAAACAAATACAGGAGTAGGAAAAGTTTCCTCTTTGAGCAATACTGTAGAAAGTATTGTTTGATGGAAATTCGGCTCAGCCAACAGAGGAAATAAATAGGTCTTGAGAAAAGGAAGCTCAGCCCCTTGTGCATTTTATTCCGTAAGTAATTTCAGGCACAGCTGAAAAGATTCTCCCTGCTTTTGTTGTTTTTGTCTAGGAAGATGCATAGAGAAAAGCCTTCTTCATTGGGAAAATATCACAGTGAGTTTTTGTGTCGTATCGATCACAGTTGTGTAAAAATCCTCAGATGATTTGTGGTCCCCTCAGAAAATCTGAAAACGAAAAGCCAAACTGTGACATCTGTAGCGCTTCTCTCTGCTCATCAGTAGAGTGGGAGGGGTGCAGGTCATGGATGTCTCTACAGTCATGAATGAGCAGAAGTGGGTAGACACTGGAACATGTGAAATGGGAATAATTTTCAGTGTGGATACCTGTTCTTCCCTTTTAGCATGTGCTGTCTCTGAAGAACTGATCTGGGAACTTTAGTTAGGCTTTGGAGGTTTTGCCACCATACAATCCTATTGTTTTCCACAGGTGATGAACAGTCATTAACAAAACAAAGCACTTTTTTTTTTGGCTGAATAATATTTCCATGTAGGAATATTAAGCATAGTTCTTCAGGAGTATCACATTCACTTGTCCCCATGGATGTCTATGCCTCATTTCCTTCTCACCTCCAGAACTTGTATGAATAGTTGTTATTTTCTAACTTTTTTTTTTAACTGATGATTCCAAAGAATGCTTCTTAGTGCTTCCTAATAATATAAATGGAAATGAGGCTTTACAGGGAGTCTTATCTTGAGGTGAAAACTGGCTAGATTTTCATAATAGGGCAGAATACAGATGTCCACTGTCCTGTGGATAATACCTGATTACAGACATTGAAACAAGCAGACAATCCACTAGCTGTTAAAACAAATACTTGAAGGAATTTTTTGTTTTTAGGTTACTGTGAGTCATCTGATATGCTCTGACAAAAACTGCAGTCAGTAAAATATTTCCAGGTTATTCTTTGTTTGCAGGATAAGAGCAGGGAGACGAGGTTTTCTTATCCATGTACTCACTTGCACTGCTGCACTGCGTGATTTGTTTGGTTCTCTTGCTGGTCTTCAGTTTTCTTTCTGAGCACTGTAGCTGGGTTTTTCTGAATTTAGGTTCACCATAATCATTTCTGTTTTGGATGAAAAACAAACCCAAAAAATCCTCCATGGCTTTTGTAGAAGAGCTCATCTATTTCATACATCCATTAGAGCAAATTTGGTTGTAAAGTCTCTGCTTCAGTCTTCTATGAGTTCCCCTGTTTTGCCTGGGCTAGCCTTTGGCCCCTTGGAAGGTCTGCAGAGTCTAGTGTTCGTGCATCAAGGTTTAGTGGCCAGTTCCCTGTGCCTGGTGAGATTTGTGTTGTTTTGGTTTCTCAGGCATTATACTTAAATGATTAATACATGTTTTCACATCCCAACTTGTGGGATTTACTGCAGCAAGCTTGCAGGTCTGCAAGCTCTGCTTCCATCTTCATACCTCTCCTGAGACCAGTATCCTGCTGTGGTTACTTTCGTCCCCCAGATCTTTTCTGTTTCCTTTTGGAAGTACTTCTCTGTTTCCAGTTTTTTAGTGCTGGGGTTTCACTGGCTTCTGGAAAAGTAGCTCAGATTTTTAGGCTAACTTTTGTGGATGCAAAAGGCCCTATACAGATTTTTGTCTTAAATTCTTTTTCTTGTGAGCAAGCAGTTTATTCCAGCATTTGAGACTGAATCATAGAAAGGTTTGGATTGGAAGGGACCTTAAAGGTCATGTTGTTCCACTCCTCGGCATGGACAGGGACACCTTCCACTAGACTAGATCACTCCAAGCCCTGTCCAACCTGGCCTTGAACACTTCCAGGGATGGGGCAGCCACAGCTTCTCTGGGCAACCTGTGCCAGGGCCTCAACACCCTCACAGCCAAGAATTTCTTCCTAATCTCTAATCTAAATCTTCCCTCGTTTAGTTTAAAACCACTCCCCCTAGTCCTGTCGCTCTCTGCGTCTTTAAAAAGTTGCTCTCCCTGTTTTTCCTAAGTCCCCTTCAAATCCCCAATTTCGTGTAGCCTGTACATTTTAAACATTTTTAATTAAAATTATTTTATTTCTTTTTGCATGTTCAGATTTAACTTTCACAAGTTTAGTCTCTTTAGATCATAGCTGCATTAAATCAAGAGACTGTAACTCATTTTCTCTCCTATTCTTCAGCTTTTTTTTTTTCACTCTGTAACTTATGAGGGATGGTATTTGTGAAGAGAAAGTAAAGAACATGCTGCAAACCTGAGCAGTCCAGCAAGAAGATTTTTTCTTAGTGAATAGACAGCAGATTTATCTAATGCTGTCAAGTACAAGATACTCCTTTGGAATGTCTTGTCTGTAGACAGAAAGGTGCCCTTTTGAGCTGCATTTAAAGGCTTTCTTAAAAAATACTTGCATGCCAAGGCTTAAATTTGTGTTTTGAGGCTATGCCTTATTTAATATACTGTTACAATCAAGAGGAGCCCAAAACTTCTTAGTTATGAAAACTCTGATGGCTTGATTTATGAAGATTTAATTTTTTTAAAACATGTTGAAGAATTTCTTAGCTACCAAGAGATGCTGTTTCATCTTAACTTCATATTGGCAGCCTTCCTATGGCTATTTTACATTATTTAACCACTAATCTCTAAGAAGATGAGAAACTATTACTGCTTTTTAGCACAGTTGACATGATATTGGCTCTGAACTGCTCATGGAGTTTCAAGCATTTCAGATACCTATAAACCAACGAAAACACGTTCATTTAGTATTCTTACTGCCATGAGGTTGTAGATTGCGACACAGAAAGATCAAATGGTGTTTAGGTTTTTGTGGTTTTTTTAAAGCATTCTCATAGCAAAGAGCTGTAGCTGTGGATTTTGGCTTTTGGCCAGGCAATCAAAATTTAGTATTTTGTCCAGCTGTGATCCAGTAATGTTCCTCACAGGAAACATTTTGTGGGGAGGAAAAGGTACATATTTGAGCCTGTAAATTGTATTTTGTCCCTCATATTGCTTTACAGTTTCTCTGAGCGCCTTGCAGACAGATTATATAATCACAGGTGAATCTGACCGAAGAAACATTTTATCAAAACTGCAACCAGAATATGTTCACTAAGAAAACAATTTCACAAATGTTTGTGTCTTACTTCAGTCACTTTATTTCACCTGTTTACAGAGGGGAGTCTCTGTCTTCCACCTTAGGGCTAAGAATGCTCAAAATGACTCTTTGTTAACTAGTGAAAATTATCTACTTTGGGAGAAAATACCTACTTTGTCATTTTGCTGCCAGAAAAACTTAGAGCTGAAGTCAGACTGTTTGAATTGGCTTTTGAGATTTGGATGCAATTGAAACATTAAAATTTATGACCTGAGGCTTCTCATTGTTTTTTTGTTGGTTTTTTTTTTTTCAATTTAGAAATCCTGCTTTCTGACAGGAACTGTACATACCCATATGTGTAACCTGTTCTGGTATCATCCAGCCTGATGACTCAAAGTCATCAGGCCCTAATGACAGTTAATCAAATCAGTTTTTATACTCCACAAGTCACAGGCCATTCTTTTTGGACAGATGTCCACACCTGTCTGGTATCTCAGGAGACCAACCAAGGGATTGTTGCTGGAAACTGAATCAGCCCAACCTGAGTAATTCAGCTCCAGGCTGTGCCTTAGAGTAAAGGGCTGTGGTCCTGCAAGCCAAACCCTTCTCACTGGGGACAATACCTGACTGTCTCTAAAGTTTCTGAGTAACTGGATGATAGTTTCCTAACATTACTTTCTTTTTCACGTACTTTTATATATTTTTGTTCATTTCATGAGCTGTGAAGCTCAAAGAACAAGGACAATGTCTTTAAACTGATGGAGGGTGGGTTTAGTTTAGAAATTAGGAAGCAGTTCTTCCCTGTGAAGGTGGGGAAGCCTGTATTCTAGGCCAGGTTGGATGGGGCTTGGAGCAACCTGGTCTAGTGGAAGGTATCCCTGCCCATGACAGAGGGATTGAAACTAGATGGTCTTGAAAGTTGCTTTCAAACCAGACTCTTCTGGGATTCTTTCTCTGGACTTTACCTTGATGTGAATGATGTGAATTCTGGTAACAGTACAGCCTCAAGGAAAACACAAATGGAATAGGCACCCTCCGTCAGCTGCTCGTTTTCATAGGTATTAATAGTAACCTTGTATTTCTGAGCTCTGTGCCTGTGTCTAAACATTACTTTTGAACTAAAACCTCAATATGACTTCCATTCTCACCTGGAGGGAGGTGATGGCACAGGAAAAAAACATAACAGTTCAACCCGCTGTACCCAGAGCCCTTATGGATTTGTTTTACTTGCCTGCAAGACTGTGACCATTGTTCTACTTAAAAGAGAGCTATTTATCTTCTCTTGTTTGCACTTGCCACTCAGCCTGAGCTTGTTGCCTGAGTTGCCCCCTGTGATCAAGAAGAGGCATCCAGGGAAGATGACTTTCCCACTGATCATAACTGGCTCTCAAATAGGGGATTACCACCCTTCTCTCATTTTCCTTCTCCAGTGACTGTGGAACTTTTGAATGGCTGCTCTCCAAAGCCTTTTATACATATTTACTTCTGTCTAGATGCCTTAGGTAGTATTTGATAAGCAGATAAATCATAGTATTGACTTCATTCCTCCATTCTCAGATTTGGGATGTTATCCCTGTGATTAATCCTTACTGAAGGTAAACCCATCCTATTAATATTTTTTGATTACAATGGGCAGTTTCTGAACTCTGCTCCCATATTTCTCCAGCCATTCTCCAGCCATTCTGGGAACAGACGAAGGCGACATATTAACTCCATGATTCAGAAGGCGTAAAAGGCATTTATTAATAGAAATCCACACTTCTTATAGAGAACATAGTGAACCTAAGACCCTGATTGGTCTTTAGGAAACTTCTCTTGCGCTGTTGGTCAATTGGAACAACACCTACTTGTAAACTTCTTTCACAAAGACCAGGTGCAGGGGATAAGACAATAATTGTTTTAATTCTTTCTCTAACTTCCCCAGGGCGAGCCTGGGATAAGCTATGTTTCTCTCTCTGTTACCAGAGAGTGAGAATATCCACATTCTTCATCTCCTGATTTTTGGAACCCTCCAATCAAATCCCTTTTATTTCTTTTTAGGTCCTCATAAACTGGTACTCCTAATTGATCTCTCTGATTTGGTCCTGGTAGAAGAAAAAACCCTGGCTGTATAATTCCCAAAGTGCAACTCCGTTTCCAACTAGAGGGCAGTTTTGGGTATGCTCTCTTTCCACATATCCAAAATAAGCCATCTGGTGCTTTCCAATAATAATTTTTCTGCTGATTTATATTCTCCCAAAATTTGGGTATTTCTGGGATCCCATAATAAGGATTTTTGCCTGTATCATTACATCAGAAAAGTCCAATTTCAGTATTGTATTTACAATTTCTCTCTTTCATTTCTCCTTGAGTCCAATACTGAGTTGGTTCCTATGGGATCCACCATGTAAAACTTCCATTGCTACTTTATATCTCTTACAGGGAGTTGTCTGGTTCCATTTAAGGAGTTCAACTGCGCCTAAGCTACCACCTTTCCATGGCCATTCCTCTGACATCAAAGCTCCTCCACAGACCCAACAGTTGGTTATGTTAAGTTCTTTACTTATTCTTTCCCTCAGTTCCACAAACAGATTTTTCCCCAGTCTTGAGATATCTATTTCCTTTTCTAATTTCTGTTCAAGTTTTGTATATAAATCTTCAAGTGAAATTGGCACAGAATTGGATTGCTGTACTGGCTTTGCCTTTTTGCTCATCAGTTGTTCTTTAACCGAATCTTGGACTTTACTCCTAGTGGCAAAAGTGAAACAAATCCATCTCTCTCCTTTTGGACATTTACTTCCCAAACTGTTACCATTTGTTCCTAAGTTTTCCACAGTCCAATAGTTTTTCCCATTTTGTATACAATTACCTAATTTGGATGGGTTATAGCAGTGACTGTTGATATGGATGTATGTAATAAAAAAGGAACCTTGATGTCTTTTCATACACAGCTTCTGGTAGCATCTGTAACATGACTTTGCTGGTATCACAAAACGGAAAAGACAAAAGATGAGTGACAGAAAAAAGAATAACAGAGGTCTGGTATGGCTTATACCCCCACCTCCTGTGCCTATGGGGTTGCTGCCCATAGCAGGTGTATGTGATCTTTTCGGTGGCGGGTACAGCGGCCAACCCAGGCTTACCTTCTCCTTGTTACTTCCTTTTTTGCTAATTTCCAGGCAAATAGTTTTCGACACTCCTTAACTGTAGTTTCACTCCGTTCCTCAGGTATCTCCCATTCAGCAGGCACTCATAATTCTCATCTACAAAGCAAAATTATTGTTGCAGGAAATGTTGAGTACCAAATCTATCCCCTGTCTGGACAGAACTCAGAACAACTGAAATGAGAGCATCGATTCTGTGAACTGCAATACCAATTTTTCCACAATTTTTTCCTACTTCATAAGTAGCAGTTTCATGTTGAGTGGTCAGAAAGGGTAATCCGAATATCATCTCATAGGGTGACACTCCCAGGTCTGACCTGGGTTGTGTTTGGACCCTCAATAGAGCCAGAGGTAGGCATTTTACCCATGACATTTGGGTTTTAGTCATTAATTTTGTTAAAGTTCTCTTTAAAGTCTGATTCATGCTCTCTACCCCACCTGAACTCTGTGGATGCCATGGAGTATGTAATTCCCACTTTATTCCCAAGGCTTGAGTTATTTGCTGTAAAACTTCAGACATAAAATGTGTTCCTCTATCTGAGTCTATCCTATTAACCATTCCATACCTGGGAATAATTTGTTCCAAAAGGGTTTTACATACCACATTGCCTGTGGCTCTGACAGCGGGAATAGCCTCTACTAATGAGTTAAATGGTCTATTATTACTAATAAAAATTTCCATCTCTGTACTTGGGGGAAGTTCAGTAAAGTCCACTTGGATACTTTGAAATGGTCAAAGAGCTAACTCACAGCCTCCTAATGTTGTTTTCCTCATTATCTTTTTATTTACCTTTTGACTAATTATACATCTTTCAGTTACTTGTTTTGCCAATCCAGAAATCCCGATGCAGCCATAATTTTTTAGAAAGGATCACACAGAGCTTGAGTACCCCAATGAGTTTTTTGATGCACATCTTCTAATATTTTCTGAGTAAGTGCTTATTAAGTAACTGCCTCCCATCGGGAAGTTTCCATTTCCCAGACTGATCTTTTTCTCCCCCTATGTTACTTAGTTCCTTTTCTTCTGCCTCACTAAACTTAGGAACTTCCAATTCTTCTTATCTGGGGTCAAAATTAATATAACCCTTTTGGTCCCATTTTCTGCTGCATCTTTAGCCTCTTGATCTGCCAAATGATTCCCTCTTATTTCTAAAGTCATTCCCCTTTGATGTCCTTTAACATGTACTATAGCTATTTCTTCAGGCAATTTTTATGCCTCTAAAACCTCTAAAATGAGTCCTTCATGTATCAGTCCCTTTCCATTTGAATTTAGTAACTCCCTGTCTTCTCAAATTTTTCCAAAGGTCTGTACTACCCCAAAAGCATATTTTGAATCAGTGTTTATGGTTTCTTTCTTGGGTGCTAAATGTTCCAGTGCTCTTCTTAGAGCATATAATTCACAAGATTGAGCTGACCATATTGAAGGTAATTTTTCTTTTTTGATGGTCTGCATCTTTTGCCCATCAACCAAGGCATATCCTGACATTCTCTTTTCTTGTATGCATCTGGATGAACCATCAACATATATTCTTTCCCCTTCTGGGAGGGCTTGCTCTGATAGATCTTCCCGAACTTTTGTTTGGTATTGGATCATTTCTTTCTCCATACAAGAATTGTGCTGGATTCAAACTTTTGTTTACTTCTAGTGCCAAGTCATCACTGTCTATCAAAATGGCTTCATATTTTAATATCCTAGAGTCTGTTGACCATTTTTTCAGCTTTTTGATTTAACACATTTCAGACTGCATGAGGTGTATACACAACTAGTTTACTTCCAAAAGTAAGATTATGGCTTTCCTCTGCTAAAATAGCAGTTGCTGCTCTAGCTTGAATACATACTAGCCAGCCATGGCTCATTGGATCCAACAATTTTGGTAAATATGCTACTGGTCTCTTTATTCACCCACACTCCTGGACTAAAACTCCATGAGCTATTCCACCTTCCACATTCACATACAGAAGAAAGGACTTTTCTAATGAAGGTAAAGCTCATACTGAAGCCAGTTTCAACTTCAGTTCTTCTAATTTATGGTCATCTTCCCTAGGCCAATTTATATCACCTCCCTCTGTCAATTTTTCATATAAAAATTTTACTGCCTGTGTATACTCTTCTATCCACAATCTACAATATCCCAATAATCTGAGCAGCCTTCTAACTTCCTTGTTTGTAGAGGGAGGGGGAAGAGATAAAATCCCTGCAATCCTCTCAGGATTTAGCTTTCATCTACCTTTACTTATTAAGTGGCCGAGATATTTTACTTCTGATTCCACAATTTGTAGTTTCCCTTTTGATACTCTTAATTCTTTCTCCCCAAGAAAATTCAAAAGTTTTATAGTAGCCTCCCTAACTTCAACTTCACCTGATAGTAAAAGATCATCCACATATTGTGTAACTTGTATTCCAGGAGGAGTGGGGAAAGTTTATAATATTTCTTCTAAAAGTTGTCCAAATAGATTTGAAGATTCAGTAAATCCCTGTGGTAATTTTGTCAATCTTAGTTGCTGCTTTTTCCCAGTACTTGGATCCTCCCATTCAAAGGCAAAGATATTTTGACTTTCTTCTGCTAATGGGCAAGTCCAAAAAGTATCTTTAATATCCACCACACTAAACCACTGATGCTGGGGTGGGACTTTGCTTAAAAGAGTATAGGGATTATTGGGTACCACAGAGTAATAGGTCCAAGTCCTCTTGTTGACTTCCCTTAAGTCTTGTACTACAACTCCCATCAGGCTTCTTTACTGGGAGAATAGGGGTATTATGAGGAGACATTCAAGGTTCCAATGTCCCAGCTTTTTTATCAATCCTTTTATTACCGGCTTTAAGCCCTCTTCCTTCTAT
>VWZP01009276.1:72752-107685 GCA_013396995.1 Dicaeum eximium
TTCTCTTCCTTCTAAGGATATGGGGTACTAACGAACACATATGGGACATTCTTCTCCCTCAGTAGTGACCCTTATGGGGTCAATATTCAGTCCCCCCCTATTTTCTTCCCCAGCCCAAACCTTTTTATTAATCTTTTCCTCATCTTTTTGGCCCAGTTTTAACACTAACTATCATCTTCCCTTCTTCTGGTATGACCCCTATTCCTTGTTGTACCTGCAAGTCTCTCCCCAGTAAGTTGCTACCTGCTCCAGGAACTAATAAGACATCTCCCATCCCTATTCTGGTTTCCCCTTCAATTACTACATTTTTAATGACTGGGACTTTAAACCCTTCTCCTTTTGCTCCTGTTACCTTCATGGTGTCATTACTGACATCACATCCCTAAGGCATATTTACCACACAAGTTCTCTCTGCCCCAGTATCAACTATAAATTCTAATACCTTCTCTTGGGGGCCTACTTTTAAAGTTATCAAAGGCTCTAGATGGTACTTGTCCACCAGAAAATAGCGCCCATGACCTCCCTATTCCTCTTCTGGGTGGATTTCTTGGAATGTTTTTAGGTCCCTTTTCGAGGTGAGGGCATTCCCTCTTATAGTGCCCTTCTTCCCCACAATAAAAGCAGGCATTTTTAGATTGCTCCTGGGATTTTGATTGTGCCGGGATTCTATTTCTTCCCTTTTCCCTTTCTCTAAAACCCAAATGTCTGGGAGTGATACTTGGGGGCTTCAGATTCCTCTGAAAGTTACTCTGCCTCATAGTGACTATCATAATCCTTGCATCCACTTTAGCTTTTTCTTCATCTCTTCGTACATAAACCCTTGGCACTTCTTTTAACAAGTCATTTAATGGTTTATCATGCCAGTCCTCCATTTTTTCCAGCTTTTTTCTAGTATCTGGCCAGGCATGAGCAACAAAATTAACTTGCAATAGGGCATGCTGTGCTATGGTCTCAGGGTCTATTCCAGAGTATTGTTTCATATCCTTTCAGAGCCTCTCTAACTACTCAGCTGGGGTCTCTTCTTTTCCCTGTTGTCCCTCAAAGGCCCTTTTAACATTTTGCCCTCGGAGTGCTGCCTCTTTTATTCCTTTGGTTTTCAGATTATGATAATCATTCATATGCTCTTTGTCCACCTCTTCATTTTGGTTCCAGTTGGGATGTGCTATTGGCATTTTCTGGTCCTCTGGTAGACCTTGTTGATTCTCCCTTTCCCAAATTCTCATTCCACCAGCTCTAATCATCTGCCTCTCCTCTTGGGAAAATAATATTTTCGTAACTGACTGCATTTCTTCCCAAGTCAAAATGTTGGGACCTAAGAATTGATTTAATTGTTTAGCTGTACCTATGGGATCTTCCAATAATCCTTTAATCTATTTTTTAAAATTTATGACTTCCGAAGAAGTCAGGGGTGCGTTTACAAATCCTGTCCCCCCTTGGACTCCACCCATTGGTACTTCTTGTAATGGTCCATGGTGGCTGGAGCGGTGGTGCTCAGCACGGTTGGTGTCGGCGTGGACCGAGCGGACGGAGTTAGGACGGCCAGAGCGGTCGCAAAAGAAGCAGCCAGGGATGGGACGGCCAAAGAAGCCAGGGCTGTCACGAGTGAGAATGCTGGCGAGGCCAGGGGTGCTGGAAAAATCGGGGCAGCCTGAGCTGCTGGAGGAAGCGGCGTGGCCGGGGCTGCTGGGGCTGGGGCGAGCGAGGCTGCGACACGTGGGGTGGCAGGTCCTGGTGCAGGCGGAAATCCTGGGCCAGCCAGAGGGGCTGGAGGATCCAGAGCAGTCTGGGCAGCCAAGGCAGCGCCTTCCGCTGGAGCGGATGGAGCTGCCACAAGCGAGGTGGCAGGAGCCAGCTCAGGCAGGAATTCTGGTGTGGCAGTGGCTGGGGCCGGCGGAGCTGCCACAAGCAGGGCATCAGGTCCCGGCACAGGTGGGAATCTTCGCACGGCCGGGGCTGGGGTGGGCAGAAAATCCTGAGCTGGTGGAGGAACTAGTGGGAGCAGGGGAGGCAACATTTCCAGGGGGTACCAGCCCTTTTCTTTCTTTTTTCTTACTCTGTTTTTGGGGTTTCTGAGATTTTGTTAATAGCAGAAATAAAAGCAAAGTTATTTTAACATGGTACATACAACATTCATCTTAATGTTTGTGAAAAGCCAACAATATAATATGCATTTATAACAGCACTAAACTGAGGGAAGGGAGGGCAAAACAGACTGTCCCTAATATATCTGCAGTGCAGAGTACAGTTCACAAGTCTCCTGCCACAGATTCTTGTGTTTGTGACATTATATCATTCTGAAAATAAGCGGTTGATGGTGTAGGGGTTGGCTGAAAGACAAAGCTGTAAAGGCTTTGTGGAGTTTGAATTCAAAGGGTCTGTAACAGCTGTTGAACTCCAAGAAGAAAGTTGATGTTTTTGCTGCTGCCTTCATGTGTGGCTGTCTCGATTTGGAAGACAGGTGTCTGCTAGGGAAGACAGGAGCCTCTCCTGGAATGGAGAATGTAAACCCCCTCCCTCCAAATTATTATAATTTTGAAATTAAGGGGGCTCTCAGGCAAAGATATGAGAATAGGAATAACAATTCTTTACTTGTATGTATAACAAGCCAAACAAAACAACAACTATGGTATTTACAACAAACAGAACCGGGGACCCAGTAACAGTCTTCTTGGCCTCAGGCAGTTTTCTCTTTGGTGCAGTTAGCGTCACAGCTGGCAGGAATGAGCATAAAATCCAGGGCTGGTGGGCAAGATGTATCAGAAGCTCCACGGTGATAGCTGGAAGTGCCAGCAGGGCAGAAGGGTGTGGGCTACAGCGTGGAGAGAAAAATCCAGAGCAGTACCAAAGAAACAGTGGGGGCAGGGCAGTGGTGGCCTGCTTCTGAGCAGGGCAGGGAGAGGCGAAGTTCTGGATTCCGGGGACACACAAGCAGATGGCGATACGTACCTCAGGGCTGAGCAGTGCCGGTGAATTCTCCCCGCAGTAAGCAACAGCCTCCTCCAGTGCCAAAGAGCGAGAGAGAGCGCAGCTGCCCCCAGCCCCATTTTTTACCTGCTCCCAAAACTTGCGGTATCTCTGTCCCTTAGAAAGAAACTCCTCAAGAAAAAGAAGTACAGCCAAATGCTCCATTCCTCTCCGGACTTCAGCCACCTTCTTTTGTCTTTCTTAAGTACCCATAAGTATCCATAAGTACCCAGTAGTTAGTTTTCTAGCAATTTATGGGAAAAAAAATCTGTAAGTAAAAGAAAAAAAGGAAAGAAACCCAACCCCCAACAGTGGCCCTTATCTCTCTACTTCACTGTCTGCAACTGTGTATTCTGAAAAACTGCTTCTCCTTAAGGTGATTTGAGGGTTTTGTGGAAGAGACAGAAGCCCTACAGATGCATTTAGGAGCAGCCTGGGAGGAGGTAATATGGGAGAAGAAATTCAGTAGCAGTAGTCCCTCCCATGGGGACACTTATTCTTCACAGAGGGACTTGTTGCAATCTATTTTATTCTATTTATAAAGGGGAGCAAAACAAGAAAAGTAATGTGGAAAAGGATGTGTGCTCGGGACTACTCAAAACTGCTGTTTCAAGATGTGGTGGTTTCGGTTTGAAAACTGGGCGGAAACACCAATTAAGTGTAGTGGTTTTGTTTTGCCAATCTGAGTTTCCTGGCCAACACACCAATCAATGTAGTGGGTCTAGTGCTGCCCAAATGCCAGTGCACCTACTGAAATTATTTATTCATTTTCTGCTGCAAGATAAGGGTTAGGAGAGCAAAGCAGGCTCAAAACTTTAAAGGGTATAAAGAAAACTTTATTTACGGAACTAAAAGAAGAAAGAAAGAAATCAGAATAAACCTTCAGAACACTTTTCCTCCGCCCACACCCTCATTTCTTTCCCACTGTTATAAATGAATAGTCTAATATAGCCGAATTAATAATTAATAAAAATGATAGGTTTTATTTTGTGACCACGTTACAGTTACAGACAGCCCCGAGAAACAGGATCGAACCTGGGTGACACCTCACTTGCCCTCTATCCCGACAAGCTCCCCAATGTCACAATTTGCTGCCTCAGTGTCCTCGGTTTTGTATGGTTTTTACAGCCTCAGGCAGAAATTCCTCGATCCTGTTCATATTTAGTTGGTTCTTTTTCTTGGTCCGTGGCTGGACAAAAGGCTTCCTGGCTGCATGATGTTTCTTCTTTCAAAGTCGGTGGCCAGTGATGGTGGTCGTTGGGAGTCCTCTTCTGGCTTCCTGGAATCCCCCGATAGCCGGCCGAGATGAGATGATACGTGGTTGATCGGTGGTCTCCGCCGATGATTAATTTTACAGGAAAAAGACATGCATAGTTCATGCCCCCTCCCTGTATTGGTTGTGCCATCCTTTCTGTGCCCATTGTCCAACTCCGGGAAATGCTTCTTTCTTCTTGCGAGACTGGTCCTGATGGTTCCCGGGAGATGGCTCCTGATTATTATCTCTCATCTGTCCCTTCTTGATTAGGTTAGAATGGGTCTTTTGACCCTGCCAGAGCCAAAGGTTTTCTTTTGCTAATTTCCTTTCATCCCACCCAGATGGTCAAAATCTCGGCAAGCGGCCACTGCTAAAGTTTTAGGATTTTGGTTTCTGTAAGCTTATTCTTAATGCTAACATTTTAATATTTCTATTTTCACAAAAAACCGAATTCGCCTTAATTATCCATAACACCACTGACAATGTAAAGAGACAAAACCTGTGACTTTCAGTCAGTTTGCCGCCTCTAAAATAGTCCTTCTTCTGTTCTCTTAGGGAGAGGAGTCTCTCTTGCCATACCATGCAGACTTCTCCTCAAGAAACAGTTCTCTCGTGGCTTCAGTGTCACAGCAAATCAGCCGCCCAGGAAAGGAAAATCTGTTCACAGTGTGAAAGTGCCACCCATGCCTTGCAGCTTTCCCACAGCTGCTTTCATGGGCTGTGTCAACTTACGGGTACTATTTTAAGGATGAGCTGTTACAGCATAGAAGCAAAAGTTCTCTTCATCCATCTCTGGGAAACAGAGGTTTTCTTCTTCTATTCCTGGGGCAAGGTTTCTCATCTCTGTCATTTCTTTCTGTTCAAGCTACTTCCACATCAGCTTACTTTAACATAGGTGCTTCTGCTCATAGCTGTGGCTAGAACACTGCATCCCACCAGTGCATTCCATGAGTTACAGGGAAAAAATAAAAGTCTGATGTATCAATTATATCTTCACCATAGCCTTACAAAAGAATTTCAGCCCAAGACTAAGGTGTTTCCTCAATCTCCTCCTATCTAGAATTTTACTTCTTCTTCACTGACCTCAGTGTTGCATGTTGTTTTCTCTGTGTTTCTTTCCGCCTTTCCTTTTTCCTGATTTGGGAGAGAATTGGTGTTTGTAGGTTCATTTGTTCTCAAGCTTTATCAATCGTAACAGTTTTTTATAGAGTTCTGCAGTGCTGGGAGGTTTCTCTCATCCAGGCTCTGCATCGGGGAAATCGCTCGCCGTGCCTCTCTGTTGGTCATGTGGTTGCTGCCAACACTGTGTGGGTTGTGCTGGCTCCTGGTGCCACCCTATGTCTTCTCTTCATGCGAGGTGCCAAAAGAAAAAAAAAAAAGGAANTGTTTCCTCAATCTCCTCCTATCTAGAATTTTACTTCTTCTTCACTGACCTCAGTGTTGCATGTTGTTTTCTCTGTGTTTCTTTCCGCCTTTCCTTTTTCCTGATTTGGGAGAGAATTGGTGTTTGTAGGTTCATTTGTTCTCAAGCTTTATCAATCGTAACAGTTTTTTATAGAGTTCGGCAGTGCTGGGAGGTTTCTCTCATCCAGGCTCTGCATCGGGGAAATCGCTCACTGTGCCTCTCTGTTGGTCATGTGGTTGCTGCCAACACTGTGTGGGTTGTGCTGGCTCCTGGTGCCACCCTATGTCTTCTCTTCATGCGAGGTGCCAAAAGAAAAAAAAAAAAGGAAAAGCTGCTGCCGCTGCTTTTGTCTTTCTGTCCACAGCATGGCTGGCTAAAAGCAACTAAGCAAACAAAGTTCATTGAGAGCCATGCCGAGATAGCTGCGGCGACGCGGTGCTGCCCTGGCCGCACCGATTTCAGCCAAGCAGTCCAGGCCATGTGGTCACTCCCAGCCTTGGGGCCGCCTCCATCCGCTGGCCATGGGGCCACTCCCAGCACGGGTTCCAGCCGCATGGTTGCTCCCAGTGTTGGGATAGCCCCCGGCGATGCCGCCAGAAAAAAGGACCGGCGGGCTCTCCAGGAAAGGGCTTGGCCCTGCTGGTACGGGGCCTCAGCTGCCCTGCTAGGATGGGGTCTGGCAGGCTTCCTGGGAAGGAAGCAGAGCAGCAGAGCCCAGCCTGGCCAGATCCCAGTTACCTATTCAAAGGCTGGAAGCAATAGAGCTTTTCCTGGGCTTACCCATCCTTAAATATGTTTTCACAGAGGCTTATCCACCTCTTTTAAGTGATTTAACTGGGTGTCAATCTTCAAAACTAGCTGGCTGATTGGGTGTGCCAGATCCCCACAGAGAACCACCCCTGCAGCCCATGCAGAACCACCACCTAAAAACCAAACAATCTATTAAACTACGACATAAGATTTTCCCGTGCCAGACAAAACCCAAGATGTTTTAAATGGAGTTCATGAAAGAGTTTCATACTGACAGTGGTTGAATCTTAGAGTTGTATATTCAGCAGATAAATAATAGCTGGTTTTTTTACTGTTTTTTTTTTTTAATTTGGAAGGAAAATGAACCATCTGCTTCTGTTAATGTACAGCATGCTATTTGTATATAGGGTGGTGATTATAGTTGGGTAAGTATTGAGCTGAGGAAGGAAAATTCTCATAACAGACCCGAGATGACATAAAGTGGATTTTCCAAATTATAGAGCTTGAGACAGTGAAAGTAGCTTGTGGAACTGTATTAAACAGTGAAGTCAGACTTCTAAATTAGGCTCAATTGGTTCACGTTCTTTAAGAAATAGAGGTTGGCATTTGTCCAGAAAGTTTTGGAATGACTGGCACAGAAAAGTCTAAAAAGAATAACCCTCTGCAAATAGTGAAGTTGGCGTGGTTTTTCTCCTTTGTGCAGCTGTCAGGGAAGGCCACTGTTGGATCCTTTGCTCATAGAGGATTCAGATGTTATTGCTCACTTTTGAAGAGTCTATGATGACCCAGTACAGGCAATAAATACATAAATATATGGTCAATAGTAATATTTCATAAAGTGCAACTTGGTCCTATAAAATGGTGTTAACAGTGCAAATTAGCATAATGTGATGGTTTCTTGGGTGATTGGCTTGCCAAACCATAGAGCTGTGTGAGTGTTCCTACATGACCTTACTGTTTTTCAGTGCAGCTGACCTCTGGGGTGTCTGCTGTGGTTCATATGGCACTAAACGCATTTGGGGTTTTAGCACTTTGGGATACAAGTTGTTGGCCAAACAGAGCCTGGAGTTGTGATAGAACAATTGCTTCAGCCTTTGGTTAAACATCTGTATTGCTCATGAGCATGCCTGATGGGTGTGATCTATTCTTTTCTTCTTTTATAGCGATCGGCACCATACATCCAGTGCAATTCCTGTTCCAAAGAGACAGAGCTCTAGCTTCGGCAGATTGGATATTGGTTTTTCCAGTGGGCTTCCTTGTCCAGATAAAGGACTCCGGAAACGAGCCAGCACAGGAAATGAGAGACTACAGTACAAAACTCATCCTCCTAGTTACAACTCTGCTTTAACACAGCCTGTTGCTGTTACAGCCAGTGTTGGAGAGCTGGATAAAAAACCTGTACCGATATGTTCTTCCTTGGACACCTCTGTGGACTCCTCCGAAAGAAATACCAAGAAAGGCCAGGACTTGTGCAGTAGTTTAAATGGAGCAAATGGAAGCCTAAACAATACCCAAGATGGGCAGGAATCTTTCCTAGGACATTCTAGTGCAATAAATGGGGCATTTCTGCCTGATGAATGCTCTGGCACCATGAACAATGAGCAGCCCACACTCAACCCTGTGCTTTGCTGTACTGTGGAGCAGGCAGAGGAGATCATGGGTATGGAAGCGACAGGGCTCAGCGCAGGAGATCAGCTGGAAGACTTCAACTCCATCCCAGTGGAACATGCTGTAGCGGTTGAGTGTGATGAACAAGTCCTAGGGGAGTTTGAGGAGTTCTCTCGAAGGATCTTTGCACTGAATGAGAACATGTCCAGCTTCCGCAGACCTCGTAAAAGTTCGGACAAGTGAGCTCGGACAGGGATTTGATGGCAGACATTGAGGTGAAATCAGTGATCTGGAAATAGAAATAAAATTGCACTTATTCTTGATATTAATTATGAAAATAAGAAAGCTAAAGTTGTTCCTATGGTGTTAGACAAATGGACTTGAGCACAATAACACAGGGTCATGGTGTATTCACAGCCCAGGTAACTTTTCATTCTGCTTTAAGTCCTTTTATGTCTGGTATTTATAATCTGTTAGAGGTTTTGTGTTTTTTTTTTCTTGGACATCAGAATCCATTTATAAAGGCTTTCCTGAAAACAACTTCTAGTGCTGATCAGCCCCTTCTATAAATATTTGTTAAGTTCTTAATTATTATTTAGAGTTAAATTTATTTTAATCTTTTCAGAAGAAAAAACCCTTTAATTTAAAATACTTTTATGGTAAGATGTCTTTATATTTTCCCATGTACTCCTGTGTTTGCTTGAGCAATGTTGTCAATATTAGAGAAATACCATGAATTTGCTACAAATGGACAACTTTATTTTGTCTGTGCTGTGTAGCCTTTGAAGTTCTAGTTTGCACTGAGGAATCTTCAGTTGGCAGTGTGAACTTGCCAGAGAATGAGCACCTGGGGATTTTTTGCAGTTTCCTTGCATCTGGTTAATCAGAAGTGGTATTCTGGGGGTTTTTCCACTCCTCTTTTCCTCCATACTTGCTCTTTCTACCAGTGGAAACCTTGAGGAGTAAATCACCTCTAAGGTTTTGTGTAATAATCTCAGCCTAACTATTCCCCGCTTAGGTTGGGCACAGATCTCATCAGTAGAGACTTAATGAACACAGTACCAACATGGGGTTCAGCTGCTACTCTCCAAGGTGTGCAGTAGGGACAGTGTGCTCTGAGACACTTCAGGCATTTTCCAAAAAACCCAGACTGGGAATTAAGTACTTTGGAATTAGGTGAATGTGTGGAATTGCTCCATCCTCTGTAAAAATGAGGCACTTAACATTGATCTGAATTAATTTTTTTTCAACCATCTATACTTTGAAGGAAGAAACTTCCAGTGGTTTGCTGGAGGTGCAGTTTGCTGTTGGGTACCACTGCTGCCACCACTGCATGTGTTCAGCTGCACTAATGGGAAAGCAATTTGCAAACTGCTTTGTGATTCCTGATATGTATTTCAGTTTGGATTTCATTGCTCTTGCTTTCTATATTGTATACCCAAGAATCTGAGCTCAGTTGTGAGCTCTGAAATATAAAAGTATATAGCAGAACAAAAATACTTCATCTTGTCTGGCTTTTTTTTTTCTCCCTGGTTTTTCTTTTGAACCCACAACCTAGTCTTTTCCTAACTTCACTGTAAGGCTAGCTGAAATTAACTTTTTAAAAATATGGATATGTATAATCTCAGCTTTCTGTTGTCAAAACAAGATGTGTTTGTGAGAACCAGTATACATAATAGCACTGTTCTAGAATATGCATTTTTCCAGGTAACACCTTAATGATTGTATTAAAACTATATTCACATTTCTTCAGTTAGCTTTTAATAACTGTGTCCGCAGTTAAGTGGTTGGATAGAGCCTCTCCGCAGCACTTTGTTGGCTTTGGTCTGTCCCACGATGATGTGCAGCACTTTGAGACCTTGATTTTGAGACACTGAACATTATTTTAGGTGCAAAGTTGGACATATCCATGAGTATCTTTTCCCCCAAATTAGCTCCTCTGTTCCAACCTCATGAAAACTACCCCAAAGGAAGTGCTGCAGCAACTCAAAGCACTGCCATTATCTTTGGGAAGGAAAAAGTAGGAAGTTCTTGCTGTGCTTTGGCCTAGAGAAGGAGAAATAAACACCTGAAAGAACAGCACTTGATAGTGATGAGTATAAGATATTCTGTCCTGGGCCCCGTACCATCTTCTGATACCAGTGTAATTTCAGGTGAAATTTAGTAACTTTAGGTCAGTTTTGCACCTTGTGGGATGGGATTTGGCACGGTCAAGGTAGCACAGGCCTGTTTGTACACATACTCATGTTCCTGTGTAACAGAAAAGCATTAGCTTGTGTGTGATGGTGACTTTTCAAAGCAACCCAAAGAGTAGTTGTGAAGCCACTGTGTTCCATAGGTGAACATGGAGCATCTCAGCGCAATTTAACAACATGTGAAATTAGGTTTGTATAGCACCAGTGGGTCTTCTTTTTTCTTTTTTTTTCCATTAGTTGTTTATTTCTCAGGTTGCACGAACCAAATGAAGTCTAGTTCTCTTCCCCAATGTTGTGTTGCTGTTCCTGTTTAACCCCTATAACTGGTAATGTGCCAAACACTATGGTTGATTTTTGCATCTGTTGCACAAAGCTGCTTAGATGGGCTTTCTGTGGATGTATCTTTAGTTTGCCTTAAATTATCCCCGTGTTTCTCTTCCACTTCTACCACTTTCCATGTAGCCAGTGGTGTGGGGTGGGACAGCATCACAGGGCTGATGAAGCATTGTGGCTGTGAAGAAGGGGGTTGTACAGACTGCAGTCATGTCATAGCTTTCTCCTTTTGGTGGTTTTTTTTTTTCACCCCCTCTAAAGTACATTGGAAATAGTGTAGAGGAAGAGAAACAAACACAAGGTTTGAGGGTGAGATAATAGATCGCAGTGTACTTTCAATTTTCAAGAGCTTTTCAGTTCCTGCACAGCTGTGGCACTTGAAAGTCTGCAACTGTCTTCAAATGGACAAAGCATTGCAATCTCAATCTAATCTCTCATTAGAAATCCTTAAGATTTTTGAGCATATTAGTTGTGGAATATCAGATCCCACTATATTTTTATAACAAGCACAACAGCATTGGTTTATCCTTGCTTGACCAGGTATTTAAAATAAGCGACACCAGAATATAGCATGGTAAATGAGACATTAAAGCTATGTTGGCAATTGCAGGAAAGCTCATCTGTCTTTATAAAATAAAACTGATTTGTATCTCTCAACCTGTGTGTCTTCTTCAATGGCTTATTTGTGTTTGTTTTCTTTATGAGCCTGGTTAAAACCCCAGTGGCCTTCCCAGCCCCAAAACTCCTTGGCTTATTGTTCATCAAATCAATATTGCAATCAAGATGTGAATGTTTGGGCAAGAAAATTTGCCTGAAGAACTGACTGCCTTGATGTCTCCAAATCCTGTTGCAGAAGAGTTGGTACTGCAATTCTTCGTGCTTCTCCTCAAAAGATGGCACGCAGCTAGAAAAATAGCTCCAGCCTACCTTGGGGCTGGGATTAACCTGTTATTTGTGGATAGTGGAAATACTGTGTTCCTTCATCAGGGGAGCATTGCTACTTGTGCAGCACCTTCTGTGATCCCAGCTAATAATCAATGTATGTCTGCCCAAAATGCTGATGTGCACCTTGAACAGGAGTCTGCTGCATGAGTCTTGGTAGGAGTCTGTCCAGGACTCATGAGTTTCTGGTGGGAAGCAGTAAAATGTGAAGAGCTACAGGGACTCTCCAGGCATCATTAGGAGTTTTTTTGGATTGGTTTTTTTTTTGTTGGTTTTTTGTTTTGTTTTGTTTTTGTTTTGTTTTGTTTTGTTTTGTTTTGTTTTGTTTTGTTTTGTTTTGTTTTGTTTTGTTTTCCCATCTACCCAGTTTCTCTACTAGCAGAGAGTAAAAACCCAGGGCATCATCTGTATAGTCCAAGAGCTGAAGTGGGAAGATACAGGAGAGAGATTTTACTTTAAGCTATTTTACAATGTTGAACAGCATTACTGAAACAGAGTTGCATGAAAGTGAAGAATAAGGAGTGGAAAGAATAAGATGGAGGTGCTGCTGGAAGAGCGGGCTTAATCTGGGTAAACCTTGGGCTCTTCTGTGCCTTATTCTGTCACCTTTCAAATGGCCAGAGAATGTATGTCTCCTTGATGTCTGGATTTTGACCTTGACCTCTGACATGTTTGCATGTGCTCTGTCTGCTCTGAAATGATCTGGCATAGCTGGTATCTCTGGGCAGCCATGAGCACCTCCAGTCTGCAGGCAAGTTGTTCTTAATCCCATGTGAAAAAATATTTTCCAGGGGAAAAAACATCTAATAAAACCTTTTAATTGCTTGTTATTTTAATATCACTTTATTTTGTATATGTTAAAATGCAACATTGGTTTACAATTTTTCATTAAATATTATGAAAGCTTCTTTGCCCTAAATAACTGTGAGATGTCAGCTCTGCTGCTGCTCAATTTAGTGGTGAATGTATTGCATTGACTGGCTCAATATATAATCTGCAGGACTCTTCAATCTTACTTTACTAGGTTACTTTATTAGAATCATAGAATAGGCTTTGAAGGGACCTTCAACATCATCCTGCCATGGGCAGGACACCTCCCACTGGACCTGGTTTCTCAGAGCCCTACCCAGTCTGGCCTTGAACACTTCCAGGTATGAGGCAGACACAACTTCTCTGGGCAGAAGTGCTCAGTCCTTGGCAGAGGGCAGAGATGTTCCCTGCCGCCTTGCAACACCTGCACAGCATCAGATTTTTGTTCCTTCACCTCAAAACCAAAATGGTGGTGATAACTGTTTTTTCTTTTAATTGTTCACTACACATGAGGTTCTAGTGGTGAGTGTTAAAGCTGAGCTTAGCAGAGGAGTTTTGAGTTCCTCCTTGTGACCTGGCTGTGATTGCCATGAGATAGGCATTGTGTCAGGAGTGTGTGTGGTGAGATGGATGTTCCAGTCACTGTGATGGAATTAGAAAGCACCTTTCTGGAGGCAAATAAAGCTAAAGCCCACTAGCTGTAAGGGCAGGTGGTCCAGTGCACAAATGCTCTTCTCCTGGTGATCAGAAACAGGCTCCAAGATAGCTGATCTGAAGAGCAGAAACACTGCTCCTCCTTGGTGACGGGCTGTTCTCCTCCAGCACAGGCTGTGTTGTGTGCTCAGGCAGGACACCTTCAGTTCCTGTGCAAGAGAAGGACAAAAGCAATTGTATGGTGGTTTTCTGCAGTCTGGGAACATCTTGTTTAAACCCCTCTGGGCAGGCTGAAAGTTACCTGGAATTCTCTAAAAACATTCCCTATTTTCTGTTTCTCTGTTACTTTTGTAACCACAAAAAATTACTTGTTTTGTAAAGAGATTGATAACTTCACATATTTTTCAGATGGCCTTGAAAGGTAAGTGCCCTATGGATTTTGTATGGCTTTTCCACCTATTGATGGAGACACAGGTCCATGTGGAGATTGAGGAGATTGAGGTCAAATCTCCCTTTCTCCTGTGTGGGTGTTGGTCTCTTCTTTCGGGGAGTAAGTGATAGGACAAGAAGAAACAGGCTCAAGATGTGCCACAGGAGATTTAAATTGAGTATCAGGGAAACTTTTTTCCCCAAATGCTTTTGTCCAGCACCAGCACAGGCTGCCCAGGGCAATGGTGGAATCCCCATTCCTGGAGGGGTTTAACAGATGTGTAGGTGTGGCACCTGAGGACTTGGCTTAGTGGTGGCCTTGGCAGACATGGGGGAACAGTTGGAGTTGCTGATCATGGAGAGCTTTTCCCACCTTAATGACTCTGTGATTCTATGTCTGTTCAGATATTGACTTGGGCAGCTACAAACTCTTGAAACTGCAGCATCTTCTCATTTAATTCCCTCGTGAGTTTAAGCAAATTCAACCACATTCCTGCTGCACATTTTTACCATCTACCTCATTTTGTTTTAACATCCTACCTTTGGATTTCATATTCCTCATCTACCAGATGGACCTCTCCTTTCACAGATCACCTTTCATGGACTTTGAACACTGATACAAGGCAAGTGCAGGTCCACAGCCTGTGGCAGCACTCTTTACCTCTGCCAGCAAATGTGCCTTTAATAACCTTTTCCCCTGAGCTAGCAAGAAATGTTCTCATGATGGAGTAAGTGCAGGGCCCTGGCTAGCTCAGCTCAGTGTTTTTACAGTGACAACTGTGTCAATAACACATAGTGTGACAACAAAAAGCAGTTTGGCTACCCTATTGTCCATTGAGAAGGCTTGCTAAATTGGGGTAGGATTCATCCTGGATGAGAATTCCAAGATGCTCTCAGCTTTGCTGGGAACTTAAACGGCCAAAGAGGGAAGCTTTAATCCTCCCTGATGTTAGCCAGATATCAGGCGCTGGAGTGTGTGGGTTTGCTCTGTGCAACAAAGATTCCAGCCTTAATGAAAAGTGTTGCTCCCTTGAGCAAAGTTTGTCAAGCTGGGGAGCAGTGGAGTAGAGGAACATTTTTCATGCTCTTTGGCTAAGCATCTTGAAACCTGTGCCTCAGCTGCCATTTTCAGCACAAGATAAACAAGCAAAACAGACACCTTTGGTCATTCTCTACCTGCCAAAACAAATGAGTCCCAAAACTTTTCATCATTTTCATTACAAGCCTGTCCAGCCCCAGAATAGGCTGCCCAGGGCAGTAGTGGAGTCCCCACCCCAGGAGAGATTTAAAGCTCTGTGGATATGACATTTGGGAACAAGGTTAAGTGGTGGGTTTTGCAGTGCTGCAGGAATGGTTGGAGTCAATCATGTTACTGATCTTTTCTGACCTAAATGATTCTGTGAACTACCTTCTTCCATGACAAAACGACTGTGAAACAGGTGTGACTTTAGTTTGACTTAATATCCCTCACTTTAATTTTGGTGCTAGTGTAGTTAGTGAAAGTAGAGCAAATTAGAGGCTCTGGAATCTGAATCACACAAGCAGTCATTGGAACAGAGGAGCAGAAGAAGTGCATGGAGTCTCCAAGGGTGATTCTTAATGACTTAGCTAGGGCAAATGCTTCCAGCCGAAGCTGTTCCCAGTGACTGGAAGCCAGAAGGAGGAGTGGACAAAGGATGGAGATGACCAGCTCCTCATGCTGCTGGGTGTTTGCAGGGAAGAAAAGAGGCTGCAAGTGCCCTGCAAATGCCATTCTTGACTTCTGTAATTCACAGAGGTGCATGGCCATACTCTGCCAGATGATTGTGTGTGTGCACGTGCAAGGCAGAGGAAGTTCAGTGCACCCTCAAAGCAGATGAAGTTCTGCTCTTATCCCCAGATTCACCATAAACAGGTTAAAAAAATTATGGGATGGAGTTATGAATAAAGGTTTATATTTGTTTTATTTAATTTTTTAAAGACTTCAGTCCTACCACCTTTGGTTGGAGGAACAAAATTTCACCTTCCTTTTCTCCAAGTATTTTCTCCATCCAGCTAACTACAAACTGTTGAGAGTCTCTGTGAGAAGAATTTAGGAGGCAAGCTTAGGGAATAAGACATTAATTAGGGAGAACACCAAGAATAATAACATTAGCACTTATTGAATAGAAACTTCAAAGAAACCATTTATTTAGAGATGGTGTGTATTTGGACAACACTCTCAGGCCCTTGTTTAGAGTTGATGATAGTTGTGGGCCCCTTCCAGCTCAGGATATCCTATGATTTGCATTGGATTCTTCTCATCTAGCTTAAAATTTTTTTAAAATCTGGCACGTGGCTTGTACCCGGGATTTCAGCTTCCTCTGAGCATCACTTGGTAGGGTACCTTTTCCCACCCCTGTGTGATGGTGTGACCTCTCTGTGGATGTGAGCCTGTGCTTCCTGCATTGCACACCCCATGGGTGCTGCTGTGTGGGTGCAGTGAGTAACGGGTGGCAGAAGAGAATAAGCTCTCACTTCTGAGTGCTTAGGATGGGGCATAAGAAATGAATGGAGTTCCCCAGTTTTCCAGTCCAGCCTCCCTGTTTCCATATGAATCCAGGCTGATGAAAGAGTGTGGATGAAATCCCAGGCGCAAGCTGTCAGCAGCCCTTGAACAGGGGCAGCATTGTGGCAATGTGCCTGGAAAAGATGTGTTATCCCTCTTGCCCCTGTGCACCTCTCCTCTGGCATCCCATGCTCTGGATTAATTCTTGTGTGCCTTTAGCACATGGAGTGGGATCTTGTCTTGACCTGTGTCTGGGAGGATGGGAACTGTGATTGCATCTGGGCCTTCAGGCTCCCAGATTTACACAAGTGGCCGTGATTTAGATGTGTACTAATAGAGGAATTTAGCCTCTCAACACATCTCAATACTCCAGAACTCTTTGGGCAGCCTGTAATGAAGCCTCCCTAGTCAAAGAAATCCTGTGCAAAGTAGGAAGGGTGCTGGGGAGAGGATGAGGGGGCTCATCTCCGAGACATAGTAGGTTTGTTCAGTCTTAGCTGTTATATTTGCACAGGGAAAAATATAAATGAAGGCTGTGCTGGTCTATATCTGGCCAGTTTCACTTTGGAGTTCCTGACAGGTGACCCCAGGGTCCAGTTGCATTCTCTCAGTGCTTATTTTTGACATTGTAATCCAAATTGATGTTCAGTGCTTAAATATAGAATAAGTTCATTACAGCTAAACCCTCCAGCTAAGGGATTTCCTGTTGGTAAGTTTTGGAAAAATCAGGATTCCCAGTGGTATCAGGCTGAAAATGTTTACAGATAAAATTCAAGTTAGCAACTTATGCCAAAATATTTTTGGAGCCAAAGTGAAACTATTTTTAGCCTGCTCCAGCAGTGCCTTATCCTTCCTTGTCTTATCCTACCTCTTCCTGCCTGGGCTTGGAGGTGGAGATGCCTGCTGTGCATAGATCATGAATAGGGTTTTGATGCTGCTCTCAAGGGGAGCTCATTAAATTGCAGCAGATGAATCCACAGTCCTACAGCTAAGCACATATCTTGAATGTGTTTTTGAACTTAAAGTGTTTCCTCTTGTCCCTCTTTCTAATGAGCATGAGAACAATCTACACAGCTGTTGTAATGATGATCAGTGCCTGGGAAGCCCGGTTATTTCAATAGCTTCTTGCGTGGGGTGATGAATGACGACTCCTATAACTCCAGTATCAGAAGGCTTATATGATTTATTAGAATGACTCCATTATTCAGAAGGCTTTAGGGCTAAGGTGGCCACGTTCAGAGTTACATGCTTCTTCTTTCATGTTCAGAGCAAGACTCTGGAATGCTTACAAAGTCAGAGAGATTACAACCTCTACATCATTGGCTGAGAAATAGAAAACTACATCTCCTTTATCAGGAGACAGGCAAAGGAATGCATCCTTGTCCTTGAATCCACACACAGACACAGGTTTGTTTTTACAGAAATCTGCTTAGAAATGAGCTTTTCCCATGGAAGGGAATTCAGCAAGTTTCCATATAAGAAACTTATAAAGTCAACCCCATACACAGCATCTCACCCAATCACTGTGTGATCACCCTGATAAATGCCGCGTACAGATAAGACTTCAAATATCCCAATTACCTCCAGGAGTGGGACATATCTTCCAATCTTTCCATGTCTTTATGAGGGTTGCAACACGGTGGAGGTTACTACTTGAGCTCTTGACCTGCTGGTTAATAAGGTGTTATGATGAGGTGTGAATTTGGCCTGGGACTGGTCCGTGCCCATCTGGCACATGGACAGCAGCTCTTCTGCTTCCACCTTCTCCCCTTGATGGAGCTGATACCTTATAAAAACAGATGCAACTCTCTTCATCCAGTGGATCTCAGCTGGAATTAGAACCTGGTTTCTAATAAGATGAAGGTAAAACATTCATTGCTGTGTCCCAAACAGGAAATATAAAGTGGCTCTGTGTGCGGTTGAGGGGTGGGAGAGGAGCTGAGAGGTTCCCCGGCACAGGTGATGCCAGAGTCAGAGGTGCTGCTATAAAAAAAAGAGATGCATCTCCTGCAAAGCATTAACAAGATCCAAAGAGAACAGGAAAGGTCTCATTTCTACTCATCCACCACCATGTGATGAGAAGAAATGCATGGCCACACAGAAAATGTGCAGTTGGGGTATTTTAGGAAAAAAATCAGAACTGTAGTAGTAGGGAATATTAGAGAAGATGATCCAAAGAGACTGTAATCCCTGCTACTGGAGAGTGTGAGAACAAGGACATGGAATCATAGAATGGTTTGGTTTGTAAGGGACCTTAAAGCTTATCTCTTTCTACCCTTGTGCCATAGGCAGGGACACCTTCCACTAGACCATGTTGTTTCAAGCCCTGTCCAATCTGCCCTTGAACACTTCCGGGGATGGAGCAGCCACAGCTTCCATGTTCAACCTGTGCCAAGGCCAGGGAATAATTTATGATGATAGAATCAGAGTAAAAAAGACTGGAAGGATCATCTTTGAAGATTGATTGAGGTTGCCCAGGTTTTTTTGTCATGAGACTTTCAAGTCTCTCCAAAGGTGGAGGTTCCCTAACCCAGACCCCTGTTCCACTGTTTGACCACTTCATGGGAAGAAGGTTTCCTAATTGTATTCTCTTCTAATTTGAGTTGTTAACTCTTTTCCTATCACTGAGCATCTCCCATGAGAGCTTGTCCCTCTCTCATCTCTACATCATTCCAGAGTTGCAAACAGTAATAAAGTCCTCCTTTGCCTAAGCCTCCCCCTGTGTGCCCTGAGCTCCAGTTCCAGCCAGCCTGGTGGCTTTGCTGTATTCTCTCACCATTTACCTCGTACTGGGGAACCTAAACAGGTCCCAGTTCCCTGTTTCACAAGTGTCAAATGGAGAGAAGGAATCACTTCCCTGGTCCTGCTGCTCCACTCCTACCACCACCACCCACAACATGGTTTGTCTTCATTGTTCCAGGTTCTTTCCCCAAAAGCTGTTCTCCAGCCCAGCAGACTCCAGACTGTAGACACCCTGAGAGATGTCCCATCCTGTCTCAGCAACTGAGAGTGGTCTACTCAGGCTCCTGAACTCCTTTCCAGCTCCGTGTTTTTGTTCATCCAAGTCAGATGTATCCTTAATTCCCAAATAATTCAATAAAAAAACTTGGGATAAGGTTCCCGTTCTTTCCTTCCTCTATGGTTTTTTAAATTTTATGCATCTTAAACCCAAGTCATTTGCTTGTCACTATAAGTGTAGCATCCTGTATGGTTCCTGTGAGAAGAACATGTGATAAAAGTAGGATTATCGCTTGCAAGAGCAGCAAAAGAACAAACCTGGTAACACACCCTTCTGCAGCATGGGACCTGCATGGAGGATTAGCCATGAACTCTTAAACACCAGACATGGAAACAATTCCTTGCTGCATGCTCCTGCCTCCTGCTCTTAGTAGCTTTTTGTTGTGACAAATGACACAATTGCTTTTCCTACAGGCTCAAGTTTTTGTGGCAGGGGTGTTTAAAAGCAGCAGCTGAGCTGAGCCTCATTCCTCCAGGGGCTGCCTAGTCACATAGAAGGGGATGGGGCTCTTCCTGGTGGCCACATCTAGGCTTTCCCTAGGATTTGGAGAGCAGGGGCTGCTGTGGGGCTTGGCAAGGAATGAATCTATAGGTGAGAAAGTCCTGCAAAGTTTGATCTTTGAAAATGCCCTAAAAGAAGGGATAGAAACCTGCTCAACCTGAAGTCATAGACCTTGCCGGTCCAGACTCTTTCTGGTGACTCAGAATAGGTGTAGGTCTTAAAATTTCACATTTCTAGGACTCATATATTCCCAGATTGTTCCTTCTCCCTGCTTCTGTGTCCGTTCTTCTTCTCTTCTACAGCTAAGTGAGACAAAGAGGCTGCCACTGCCAGGAAAGGAGCACAGGATTGCTGGTCCCCATGGCTTGGTATGAGGTCCAGTTGCTGTTAGAAGAACTGCTTTTGCTGGAGCTCTGTCCTCATCCGAGGTGGGGCTGTGAAGATTCCTTCTGGGTGGCATTCACTGCCCAAGGAGCTGCTGCTCGCCTCTGAAGAGAGGTTGAGCTGAACTGGAGAATTTGGTGTGCCAAAGGGTGGCAATGATCTGAGTGCTGGGTTCCTCCCTCACCTGCATGTCTCAGCCTAGGCAGAAATCTAGCTGTTGAGGTTAGCTCTAACCTTCCAGGGTTTCTGATCCTGGGTAGCTGGAGCATCCCTCCCACACCATCAGCACATTGCTTTCAAAGGGCTGTCTTCCCTTTGGCTGTAGAGGTGAAAACATACGGGTAAGTGTCACCCCATGATGCTCCTTGCAAAATACTTGGAGCTCTTTGTGGGGAAGAACAGGATCAGCTAAGCTTTCTTCTTGTGTCCACCATATGCTAACAGCTCCATGTCTCTGAGGACCACCTTCCAGGCAGCTTTGGGAATCCAAGACCTACTTCTCATCTGAGGGGTGCAGTTTGTGCACTCTGTGATAGGTTAGACACTGATCCTGGAGAAGTCAGTGCCAAGGGTGCTGGCTGATGACACACTGCTCAGGTGACAGGCTGTGAGGAGAAGGGTGGGTTAGAAACAGGAATTTGGTTCAGTTCCATCATGTTTCCACTGAATCTCGGTTTGTAAATAGTTCAGGTCAACCACGTGCTTCTTTCTTTGACACTATTTAAGGCTGAAGAGGCTTTGGGGTTAATACTTTGAAACTTTTCTTTCCTGGCTGCCCCCATCTCCTTGCCTGGCAGGAAAAGTCAGCACTGAGCTTTTCCCAGGGCATGGCCTGGTTGGTACCAAGGAGTCTATAAAGCATCACGGGTCCGAGGTGCTGAGCTGTTCTCAGGGCTGGTTCCCAAATGAGGGAGGGCATGGGAGTGGGCTCATTTCCCATTCTCAACAGTACAGAAGCAAGCTGGGAAGACAGATAGAAGTGGTGCTCGTGAAGGATAGCTTAACATCTCGAAATTATTAGCTGCAAAATCACCAAAGTCATGCAGAGTGATCTTCTGTCCTTGTGAGGTCTCTCCTGAGCAGATGGGAATTGCAACACCCACCTGGCAGGGTAATGGATGCATGGACAGAGTCTAGGCCTTGGGGGTGGTGATTCGCTCCAAGAGTTCTCTTCTGACAGTGTTTGGGATGTTGAGCAACAGATCCATCTTTTGCCATGAGCTGTGTGAAATGAGTATCCCAGCAGCTGTCTCCTGAGGTAGGGTGAGGATATGAAGGCTGAAGATAAAGAGCAGAGATATTTGCAGTGCAGTTTAACTTACTGTTTTGAGCTCCAGTTAGATTCAAGAAAGAGAAGTGAGCATAGGGTCCCATTCTTGGGGTGCAGGCATTCCTTGGAATAGGTAAGTCTTGCTGTAAGAGCTTCATTTTTCCCTATCAGCAATAGAAGCAACTTGTGAGGAGCAGTGCATGTGGAGCCATTCCTACAGAGCTGCATCCTTAGCCAGACCACATTGCATTTCTCCTAGAAGATTGGTTTTCCTTCTTTCTTCAGGCTCACACTGCTACTTCACAACTCAGATGGCTCTCTAAACTAGCCTCCAAATCCTGAGCCAGGAAATGCCTGAGTACAACACAGGAGATGAGGTTTTGAGGTTTTTTTCATCCAGTGATATCTTTGTTTTTTTAGTTTGAAGGGCAGGAGAGCCAGAAACACTTGGAAATGCTTAGAATCATAGAACTGTAGAAGGATTTGAGTTGGAACGGACCTTAAAGATCTTCCAGTCCCAAACTCCTGCATCTTCCACTAGACCTGTGTAGTGGTTTTGGTTCGTCAATTCTAAAATTTTCCCAATTTAAATTTTTCCGGGCCAATGCACCACTAAATGTGGTGGGTTTCAGTGCTGGTCAATCACCTGAGCACTTTCCTGCTGTGAGATAGGACCAGGAGAAGGGCAAAGCAGGCTCAAAACTTCAAGAGAGTATAAAGATAGTTTATTAAAAGTAACTAAAAAGGAAAAAAAGTAAGAATCAAAAAAACCAAACCCTTCAGATACTTCTCCTCCCCCCCACAACCACTCCTTTCCCACTGCCAATGTAAAGAAACAAAACTCAAAATTCCAGTCAGTCCACCACTTATAAAATAGTATTTCCTCAACTCTCTCAGGGAGAGAAGTCCCTCTTGTTCATGTTATGGAAAACTTCTCCACAAGAGGAAAGAAAACTGTTCTCTTGTGTCTCCCAACATCCCCACGAGCAATCCGCCCGGGGAAACTTGCTTCGTGAGGTTCTTCCCACCTCCACAGCCTTCCCAGAGCTGTGAAGTAGACCACAAGTTTTGGGGTTTCTGTGTTTTAAAGATGATCTGTACAAAAGAGCAAAGGTTCTCCTTCTCTTCTCTCAAAGGATCATCTCAAGCAACAGAGACCTTGTTCTTCTCTCCTAGAGGCACAAATTTCATTTTCTTTCTTTTGTTCAAGCTCCTCCTTGGATCACAGCCACTACATCAACTGCTCACTTAAAACTTGGAGACCTCCCTTGCTCAAATGTGAACCTTTCATCTCTCCAACAGTCTTAGTGTGTTACAATAGAAATGAGTCTTTTTTTCCATAACTCACAACAGGCTTTCAAACATCTCTTCATCCCTCCCATCTGGGCTTGACTTCTTCCTCACTGACTTCGATGTTTCAATGTCATTCCTTACATTGTATCTCATCTGGTTCCTTTCTCGCACTGGAGGGAGGATTGAAGCTCTGAAGGGGTTAACAATTCACCCAGAGCCTGCTGAGTCATGTGACTCCTGCTGTGGGAGCGGCATCTGCAAAGGAGCCACTCTCAGCGGCAGGATCTTCCGCAGCTTCCGCAGGGAANGCCTCCTGAGTCATGTCACGCCTGCTGTGGGAGCGGCATCTGCAAAGGAGCCACTCTCAGCTGCAGGATCTTCCGCAGCTTCCGCAGGGAAACTTCACCATCTCTAGGCTGCTCCTGGCAGGGCGGGACCAGGGGGCTTGGGCTTGGCTGAGCCCTCTGGGCTGGTGGCTGCACACGGCCCGTATTTACAAAGCTGGCGCTTTCTGGCCTCCATGGCAGAGCCCCCCCTCCTTTTGCCTTCCTGCCCGCCACCGATAAAGAAAGGGTGGGGGGATGGTGGCCCCAGCCGGCGTCCCGGAGGAAGGGGCCCAGCCCCTGGCAGGCCTCCGGGCCCCGGCCTCCTACCTCCTCTCTTACCTGCCTGGAAAAAGGAACTTCCCAGGTTTCTTCCTTAATTTTTAACATGTTATCTCACTGAGACGCCTACAAATCTTTACTTCGCTTCCGGGTACACCTCAAACTATGACAACCTGGTTGCTTCAAGCCCCATCCAACCTAGCTTGTAACACTTCAGGGATGGGGCAGCCTGAGCTTCCCCGGGCAACCAGTGCCAGTGTCTTCACAGTTGTTGGGTTGTACACATCAAGCCTTCCTGCAAGGGCTGAAGTACAGGTGAGAAAACTGGAAGACCCTTTGAAAGCCAGAGACTGAAGCATCCTGCACAAATTACAAGAGACAAGACAGTTTTGTTGGGTTGTGGGTTCTAATTTTTATGTTAATTGCACAATGGTTGTGTGTTATTCCTTACCACTAGCCAAGTCCTCCCAGAAGCTGGTCTGTTTGTTGCTGGTGGTGATGGGGAAAGAGAGAAGCCACACTGCTTTCTTCAAACCAGGCAGGGAAGCAGGATCAACTTCAGATTTTTTGAAGCCCAACATGTCTGAAGGGTTTAGATCAGGGATTTACAGTCTGCAGCATGACCCTCAATGGTGAAACATGGGAGATTTGCAATGACTTGCTGGGAATTTCCAGAAGTTTGTACAGGCATCTCCTCATGCTTGAGTCCCTCTGAGGTCAGAACCTCAAGAAGAGAGGACTTCCTGAACAGAGAAGTCTGAGCTGAGCCACAGCCACTCAACTAACCTAGGAGACACTGTCCTCTGGTTCCTCTGCTTTTCTCCACACAGACATGTCTGAAGGAATGCTCCTCCTGGATGGGGCTCTGAGCAACCTGATTTAGTGGAAGATGTCCCCGCCCATGTGTCTTGGTTTGAAAAACAGGTGTCTGCCAAGGAAGGCGGGAATCTCCCTTGGAATGGAAAATGTCATCCCCTTCCCTCCAAATTATTATAACTTTGAAATTATGGGGCTTTCAGGCAGATATGGAAAAAGGAATAATAGTTCTTTACTTATATATATATATATATATANCAGCTGCAGGGGGCGCTGTGCCGCGAGCTCAGCAGCCTCTCCACATGGTTAAGAGCACTTCAGCCGGTAGGGGAGAGAGAGAGAGAAGGGGCTCCCTTTACAAACTCAAGGAGGGCAGCTGGTCTCAGGGCCACTCAGGAAGCTGACTGGACAGCAACAGGAAACCTCAGAGCAGCAGTCTGGAACAGCAGAGGCGAGCACACCTGGGGTGGAAAACAAAATGCAGCAAAGACTACACAGTGGTGCCAGAAACCATGGTGTGGTATTCATGATTTTGGGTTTCCGAATTTCCTAGCAGCATGCTAGGTTTCTCTTTGCAAGATCATTTTCCCACCAGGAGTTTTATAAACAATCTCTGAGCTGTGTTCCCTCTCAGGGACACAGCTGGTTGTTTTTCTACCCTACTCCACAATATGGAGATATGGGTTTCTTATCTCTCTTTCAACCAATGATATAGAGAGTTGTTATCACTCAGCTCTAGGCATTCTTGTACTAGGCACAAAGAAGAAACCATTGTACTAAGACTGTACTAGGATTGCAGAGAAGACTGTACAGAAGCATTGTATGAGGCATTAGCCTCGGGCCTGGAACATAGAGCTGATCATAATAAAACTATCCTAAGGCTTCTGATACATGGGCTCAAAGTCCTTATGCATGAGGGAAACAACCAATACAACTGCAAAGCCCTCGTGCAGAGAACAACAATTGGTGCCCAAAACGTGGAAGAACCAGCAATAAATGATAACCCCGACATGTGACCGGACACCAGCCAGGATAACCAGTGACCAGACATGGAAAAACAACCACGGCAAATGGTGAGACCCTCAGGAAAGGGCAGGACGGACGAGACGCTTCGGACCCCCCACCAGGAGATGCCAGCAGCGTTCCGCTGATCCTTTTATGACTGAACTTCTCTGACCTCCTGGGAGAATTGCAGCAGCTGTGAGATTTTGACGTGTCACTGTCGTCGTAGCAGCGGCTGCGAGCAAAGGTAACTTTGCACCCTCTGGTGTTCCTGTTATGGACATATGGAACAGCCTGGAAGCCTTGCGGGCATCTGGCAGGCAGGCAAAGCCCGCCCACTCTTTGTACTTAGAAAGAAAAACCCCTCCCAAAAAACGGGAGACAGAGACAGTCGCTCAGCTGGGTTAAATAGCTTAAGCTCAAATCTATAAATTTCTAAGAAATATGGCTCCTTTAACTGCAGCTGAAGTATCTCTTCTAAAACTGTGGATTGATCTACTAAATGAACGAAAGGTGAGTGTGACCTATGAAAACTTCAAAGAATTATACCTCTGGGCCAAGGCTCGTGGTTTTTTCTCTGATACACTTGAAGGACTCTTGTTGCATGCCTGGTCGCCTGTGGGAGATTGTCTTGTGAAGTCTCATTCGGCTGGGAAATTAAAGGTGCTGCATCTATAAACAACGTGGACACACCTGGTTCCCGTGCTATGAGATTCTGCATCTAAGGGCAATCTTAACTTTGGTAAAGGCACTTCCGAAAAGGTTCCCCACCCCCCGCCGCCACCACTGCTCTGATCTCTGCTCAGCGAGCAAAAGACAGGGGGTGCAGCACACCCAGCGCTGCTGTCTCGGTCAGTGCCAAAGCCCGGGCTGCGGATGGAGTCGCCCACAATCTGTCGAGATTGAGTTTTTTCCGTCCCTTTTCCCGCTGACTTCGGAGCACCGCCACCACCACCACCGCCACGATCTGCACTTGGCGGCGGGGCGAAGAGCGGGGAGATGCCCACCCTCCAAGCTGCTCCCATGGTGGAGGCTGAAGCACACACAGTGGAGCCACCCCGACCAGAGCTGGGACCGCTGAGCACTGCGCCACCTCTGGCTCCAACTGTGCCAAAGGAAAGTGCCGCAGCGCTTTTGTTCCTGCCGCCACTGCCACCGCTCCCTCCCCCTGCTCTATTGGGAGAAGGGCACAGCCGCCGCTGACGGCACAGGTGCAAGTGGCACTGGTTTCCCCAGCACAGGTTTCCCCAGCAGACGCAGGGGCTGTGTGCCCCACTCCGCTGCCTGCAATTAGCGCGGCTCCGCATGCCCCGATGGAGACCGCCGCTGTGCATAGTGCAGCCCCTCCGCCTGAACCGGCAACAGCCACAGCAGGTCCAAGAAAACCCACCACAGAGCTTCCTCGTTCATCAGCCACCACAGCAGAAACCACCGCTCTGCCACCCGCACTCGGCATGATCCCGGAGCCTGCGTCTGGAGCGGAACTGAGCGGTGCGCCGGCAGACGCTGCTTTCCCAGCTCCAATGGAAACCACCACTCCAGAGCCCACAGCACAACCTGCCGAGAGTGGACCCGCCGGTCTGCCGCAGCCCACAGCAGCTGCCCTTGTCATGCCAGCTCCCCCAACAGCAGAAGCTGCGTCTTCCACTTTGCTGCCCACGACGTACGGCTCTAGTTCTCCACAAGCGGCAGTGGCTTCACTCTCCACACCAGCACTTGTCTCGGTGTTTGCAACCAGCCTGACCCACCCTCAGTTTTCCTCAGACTGCTCCAAATTATGCGCATCTGAGATGTGGGCTGAGACAGCAACTGCCAAGAAACTGTCCCTCGTTGGCGGCGGGGCCCGCTGCCTCTTTGCAGCCACTGCCCTGCTGAAAAAGCTAAAACTCAGTGCTCTTCTGAAGCCTGACCTTTTTCTGGGACACACCCTCTCCTGAATGGTGCTCCCCCTTGGCCCGTGGGATCCCCACCATGACCCAGAGTGCCCCGCTGAGACCCCTCGCATTCCTGCAGGGGGAGGGCTCCAGGAATGCGGTTCTCACCTTCCCAACGGAGAGGGGGGAGGGACGGTGCACCAGAGCTCAAGGGACATGGCCGAGATGTCGGCTCTGGGGGAGAGCTGCAAAGACAGGACGGGTGAATCACTTGTTATGTGGCAAGCATGGACCCCAGAGCCAGGGCAAACTTCTAAACCCTCTGGACAGGCCCTCCTTTCCAAAACGGCTTTCGTCCTTTCCCCTCAAGATGGTGCGGTGTCTCTGAAGGGAGGACGGGGGAGTGAGGCAGTGTTTGATCATGAAGCTCACCCTTCTAAAAGCTCCTGCATTCCTCCGTCTCCCTGCTTTGAAAAAGGGAACAGGAGGAGGAAAAGACCAAATCAAACACGGCTGGGCATGGCAGAGGAATTGCTGTAGCCTACTGCTGTGGTTGGGGCTGGATCTTCCACCCCACCTGCCAGGGATGAGTTCTCTGCCTCGCCATACCAGGTGTGTCTGGCCTTGGCACAGACACTGGTATGGCTTGCTGGGGCCCCCCCGACCTCGCCTGCTGGGGCTCAGACAGACTCCTTAGTCTGCTGCCTTTTTCTGAGGAAAAAATAAAAAGGCCATCTTGTCAATACAGATGCCTCAGTACTCGAGTCAAACAAAAACTCGTCTATACAAACGAGTCAGTACAGTACAGAGGGTAAATATTATGTAAGAGAAGTTTTATAGATATGTTTCCTTTTTTTCATTTTGGTTCTGTGGGATGGCCAGGGAAGCTGGGGCATTAGGGAGGGTTGACAGGTCAACAACTGACCTCCAATCAAGATGTCAGGAAGTGATCTCCACCACTGGACTGCAAAGAAGGAGTTGATGGACAGAACTTGGGGAGGGGCAAAAGGGTTAAAAAGGTGGAACATCCATTTTGAGGTCAAGCACATGGTGGGAAATACTGTGCTCCTGGTACCATGTTTAATTTTCTTTATTCAGTCCTCTGTTGTAATTTTTGATAAGGTTTTTAATAAACCTTTTTAAAATTTAAAAAGTGAGGATCGTTTCTCACACTGGTGTGGTTGGGTATTGAAAAGATCCCAGTTCAAGGGCAGCTCTTACAAGCAAAGGCTCACCCATGGTAGGAGAAGCAGTAAAGGGCTGACCTCTGTGGTGGCAGCAAATTTTCCCCTGCAGTGGCACCAGCCCGGCTGTTCCCCTCCACTACCATGAGCAAGAGAGAGCAAGGAGCTGAGCTCAACACCTCACCCTCCAGCCAAAATCTCTTATCTCTGCACTTTCCAAGAGAAAGCCCCAAAGCCAATAGAGTGCAGCCTGCTGCACCCCTCTTCCCACCTTGGCCACTTCTTTTGTGCCTCTTAAGTATCCTCATTACCATCTCTTAGGCAACAAATAGGAAAAAATTCCTTGAGAGAAAGAAAACAAAAAAGGAAAAATCCTAACTTCCAAGACCATGGCAGGAGTGTTGGAACAAGATGAGCTTTATGGTCCCTTCCACCAAATCATTCTGTGATTCTAGGATGTCTTTCTTCAAATGGAAAAGTTATATCCAGTTTTGTTTTTTGGAGACTTCAGCACAGATGAAGAGAGTAAAAGCCCAAAGAGCTTGAAATCTTAATGTGAAAGAAGATGAGGACAATTGAGGAAATGATGATTCAGTAAATTAGTGAGGAGAAAGATGTTCTCTATAATCAGTTCCTTTATGAAATCCTTTTCAAGTATCTCAATGAATGAGTTTTTTCCCTGGCTCAGTGTTTGGAGGCTGCTCTTGAATTCAGGCATTCCAACAGCCCTGGGATTGTTCTCCTATTTTCTGTTTAAATATCAGAAATCTTCATGTCTCCTGGAATATCAACCTGTTAGGCTGCAGAGATCATTAGACCATTAAGATCCTGCATGGAGCACCTGCAGCCTTTGCTCTTTATTGTTACAGTTGTGCATGTGCACATGGGAAGAATTTAGGAATTAAAGAGGGTAACATTACTGATCAACCCAGGAACACTGGAGCAACCTGATTGAACAATAGATTTAGCTACAGAGCACATGGTTTGTCTTTCCCTATGTGAAAACCAATCCTCACTTTCAAAATTTTAAAAAGGTTTATTAAAAACCTTATCAAAAATTACAACAGAAGACTGAATAAAGAAAATGAAAACAGAACCAGGAGCAAGGTATTCCCTACCATGTACTCTCTTACAAAATTGATGTTCCACCCTTTAACTCTTTTGCCCCTTCCAAAGTTCTGTCCATCAACTCCTTCTTTGCTGTCCAGTGGTGGAGATCACTTCCTGAGATCTTGATTAGAGATCAGATGTTGCCACAGTAATGAGCTGACCCTCCCAAATGCCCCAGCTTCCCTGGCCATCCCATGAGAACAATGCAAAAAGGGGGAAGCGTATCTATAAAACTTCTCTTAGCATATACATAATACTTACCCTTTAATTGTGAGAGTCAATTATTTCAATACTCATTTATCACAAACCCCCCTTTTTCCTTTTCTATAAGTCATTCAGTTTGAACAATTAACCTTTTTATCTCTCTTGAATAAGTTATACTAGCATCTGTTGATGTAGGTAAAGACAGTGGGAACTGGAGAAAGAAAAAAAAGAAAAAATCCTATATTTTCCTTAGACACACTTGTTTGGAATAAACAAAAGGACATCTCAGAGGTCCGGTATGGCTTTTAACCCCATCTGCTGTGCTATCCTTGGTAGGTGTATCTTAGTGGTGAGTACAGAGGCCAACTTGGTCTTGCCCTTCAGTCTCTTTTGTATTAAAAGACAGCTGAGGAATAATAGAGGTCCAACATGGCCTTTTTGCCCCTACCTTACTATGCCTACAGGGTTGCTACCTGCCACAGGGCTGTGGAATCTTCTTGGTAGCGAACAAAGGGTCAACCTGGTCATGTCTTCCTTCTTTTGTCTCATTTTACTTGTGGTTCTTAAGGAAGCTGTCTCATTACCTCTTATGGTCCCTTGTGTACTTCCCCTCAACAGAGGCTTGTAATTCTCAACTATATATCAAAAATACAGGAAACCAGTTCTCAAGCTGGCTTGTGGAAGCTTGACTCTCCTTTTTGGCCGTCTTGTTGTTTTTCCAGTCATCTCTTGGTCTCTGCCTGAGAGTCAATCTCTTCTCACCCAGTCTGGATGTTATAGTCCATTCTCTAGGTTCTTCTACTGGGCCTTTAACTCTGTTGGCATGAGTCCATCCCCACCCTGCAGTTCCCACAGCCGATTCGGTGGTGACCAGTACTTGAAAGGGACATTCCCACTGAGGAGTTAAAGGCTGATCTCTCCATGATTTGATCATCACCCAATCCTCAGGGTTAATATTACAGATTCTAAAATCCAGGGTGGTAGTTTGAGGAATTGCCCCTTTATGTCTTAGCCCTTCTAAGGTTCATGCTATAGACATAAGGTATCTCTTGGCATTGGCTTCCCCTTCCTCATAGGCGGCAACCTTCTGGGGTGAGGTCAAAAAGTGTAACCCAAACATCATTTCATAGGGTGAGACCACCAGATCTGACCAGGATTATGTCCTAATTCTTAGTGAGGCTAAAGGGAGATATTTTATCCATGACATCTGAGTTTCAATCATTAGCTTAACCAGAGTCCTTTTAAGAGTTTGATTCATTCTCTCAGCATGATCAGAACTCTGTGGATGCCATGGAATGTGCAATTCCCATTTTACTCCTAGGGCTTGAACAATTTTCTGCAAAACCTTCGATGTGAAATGAGTTCCCTGGTGTGAATCAATCCTGTTTACCATCCCGTATCAGGGAGTGATTGAAGTGTTCTAGAAGTGTTTTACTCACAACATTGGCGTTGGCTTTAACAGTGGGTACTGCCTCTGCCCAATGAGTCAAGTGATCTACTATCACTAGCAAAAATTTCTACTGTTGTACCTGGGGAAGCTCAGTAAAGTCTATTTGGATGTTTTGAAAAGGCCGTAAGGCTAGTTCTCACTTTCCTCTGGGTGCTCTCCTCATGACCTTCTTGTTTACTTTCTGACATATCACACACCATTCAGTTACCTGCTTAGCTATCCTGAAGATTCCTGTGCAGCTCCAGCCCCTGAGAAATTGATCACTTAGCACTTGTGTACCCCAGTGTGTTGTCCCATGTATGCCTTCTAGCATTTTCTTGGCCAGGGGTTTATTCAACATTTTCCTTCAATCTGCTAATCTCCACCTCCCTTTGTTATCTTTCTCAGCTCCTGTTTTAAGGAATTCTTCCTCTTCTGTCCCGCTGAATACTTCTCACATTTCTCCTATGGGGGTTAATAGCATAATTAGATTTTCTGTCCCTGGTTCGGCTGCAATTTTAGCTTCTAAATCGGCAAAATTCTTCCCTCGTGCCTCTTGGGTCACCCCTTTTTGATGTCCTTTCACACATACTACTGCCATCTCCTCTGGTAATTGTAAGATTTCTAACACTTCTAAAACAAGTTTTTAGTGAATCAGTCCCTTCCCCTTTGAATTTAATAGCCCCCTCTCTTCCCAAATCTTTCCAAAAGTATACACTACTCTAAAAGCATATGTTGAGTCTGTATATATTGTTCCCCTTTTCTGTACTAATATTTCTAGAGCTCGCTTTAGGGCATGCAGCTCATATGCTTGTGCTGACCAGCTGGAAGGTAACTTTCCCTTTTCTATGACTACTAACCCTTCATCCACTGTAGTGTACCCCGATACCCGGTACCCCTGGATTACCCGTGAAGATCCATCAATGTACAATCATTTCCCTCCTTGGAATGGGTGATCTGTTAGGTCCTCTCTTACTTTAGTTGACAATTCTTAGCTTCTAGGCAATTATGTATTAATTCTTCATTTGGTTCTCCATATAAAAACTGGGCAGAGTTGAGATGGTTACTAACGATTAGCTCTAAATCATTATCTATTTAGATGGCCTCAACTTAAACATTCGGGAATCAGTGAGCCATTTCTCAGCCTTTTGGCTTAAGATACTTCTACCTGAGTGTAGGACATTTATTTTCAATTTTTCGCCAAAGGGTAAATTTTTGCTTTCCTCAACGAGTACGGCGGTCACTGCCACCGCCTGGATACAGGTTGGCCACCCCTAGCTGATGGGCTCTAGCGGTTTTGATAAATAGGCTACTGGTATTCTGGATCCTCCTCAGTTCTGGGCTAGCACTCCATGAGCTACCCCTTTTTCTATATCTACAAAGAGATAGAAGGGTTTGTCTAAGGCAGGAAGACTCAGTGCCAGTGCACTGACTACTTTTTGCTTTTAAGCTTCAAAACTTTTCTTATCATTTTCTTCCTACCAAACCTCTTCTTCTATTAACTTCTCATACAAGAACCTGACAACCTGTGTGTATCCTTCAATCTATAGCCTACAATATCCCAACAAGCTTAGACACCTTCTAACTTCCCTCTTAGTTTTTGGCCATGGGAGTGAGACTATTCCCACAATTCTCTCCAGGTTCAGTTGCCGGCTCCCTTCACAAATCACATGTCCTAGGGATTTTACTTCACACTCTACAAACTGGAGTTCCCCTTTTGATACCCAAAGTCCTTGGTCCCCCAGAAAATTTAACAGTGCTATGGTGGATTCCCAAATGTCTTTTTCTTCCCTAAGGTTTGGTGGAGAAGAGTTGTAGTACTTCTCCTAGGGCTTGATTAAATAGGTTTGGGGATTTGGAAAACCCTTGGGGTAACCTAGTCCACCGAAGCTGTTGCTTCCTCCCTGAATTGGGGTCCTCCCATTCAAAGGCAACTATATCCCTACATTCCTCTGCCAGTGAGCAAGCCCAAAAAGCATCTTTTAGGTCTACCACACTAAACCACTGGTGTGATGGGGGGATATTACTCAGTAGTGTATAGGGGTTAGGCACTACTGGGTATCGATTCACTGTTCTTTTGTTCACTTCTCTCAAATCTTGGACAAGCCTGTAAGTCCTGTCTGACTTCTTTACTGGTAATATGGGTGTATTATGGGGGGACATACATGGTTCTAAGGCCCCCTCCTCAAGTAAGTCCTGGATTGCCTGCTGCAGTCCTCGCCTCCCTTCCAGGGAGAATGGGTATTGTCATACTCAAACAGGATGGTTCTCACTAACTATTTTTATTACTAAAGGTTTCATGTTCAATTTACCTCAACTTTTTGGTTTTGCACACAACATCTCATGAATTTTCTCCTCATCCTCTTCCCTTAATTGGAGAAGCTTAACTACCATTTTCCTTTCTTCTGGGAGTACTCCAATGTCTAACATCTCCAATTCCTATTTTATTCGCCCCTTCAAACTTTACTTCCTTTATAACTGTGACTTTGAACTCTTCCCTTTTTGCACCTACTACTTGCATGGTATCTTGACCCATTCTGCATGCCTTTGGGATTCTACAAACAGAAGTTCTTTCAGCCCCTGTGTCTACTAGGAATTCAAATTCTTCCTCCTGGGGACCTATTTTTTAAGTTATCAAGGGCTCCTGATGGTATTTGGTCCCCAGGATGTAGAGCCCGTCACACCCCTAGTCTTCCAGTCCCCCTTGTTGCTTAGTCTCATAGACCCTCAGGTCCTTTTCCTTCTGGAGGCAATTCTTTCTGATATGCCCATTTTCTTTACAGTAACAGCAAACTGGTCCTAGGTTTTCTCGTCTCCCAAACTCTCCTTGTTGCGTCCAGTTCCAGGGAGCTGCATCCCCCCTCCGCCTATTTTCCTGCATTTGGGGTCCCCCCTCCCTTACCTGGGTAATTCTTTACGAGCTGGTTTCCTTCCCTAAGGGCGGTTACCATTACCTTGGCTTTCGCCTTGCCCTTCTCTTCGTCTCTCTTTACATACACTTTCTGTGTCTCCTTTAAAAGATCTTCTAACCTCCTTTCTTGCCAGCCATCTAACTTTTCTAGTTTTCTCCGTATATCTGGCCAGGTGTGAGTCACAAAATTTATCTTTACTAAGATCTGTCTGCCCACTGTATCAGGGTCAACCCCTGAATATTGCCTCATGTTTTTCCTCAATCTTTCTAGCCACTCTATTGGAGTTTCTTCCCTCTTTTGCTGTTCATCAAAAGCCTTATGGGCATTTTGATTATGGGGAGCTGCCTCTTTAATACCTCTTAAAATTAGTGTCTTATCCTTCTCCATGTCTTGCCTCCCTCCTGTGTTGTTGTAGTTCCAATTGGGGCCCACTGTGGGCATTTTCAGGTCCCCAGGAAGTCCTTGCACATGCTCCCTTTCCCATATCCATATCCCCACTGCCTGGATCATCTGTCTTTCCTCTGGTGTGAACAACATCGTCATTACTGATTGCATTTCTTCTCATGTATATACACTGGGCCCCAGAAACTTGTCTAACTGCTCCTCTAACCCAATGGGATCCTCTAATAATCTTTTTAATTCTTTCTTGAACATTCTTACATCAGAGGAACTGAGAGGTACTGTTACAAATCCAATTCTTCCATGTACCCCACCCAGTGGTAGTTCCCTCAGGAGGTATAATCCCAATGCTTGGCTCCCATCCTCTGATCTTCTTCCTTCCTGTTGTGCCACCCTGCTTCTGGTGTTTTGGCTAGGCCCATCAGGGGGCAAAGGAGGTGCAGTTGCAGCTACTGGAGGTGGGGGGGCAAGAGTTCTAATGTGTCCCATTCTTTATGTTCTGATACCTTAAACACGGTCACCTTCGAGGGTGCATTCTCCCCCTTCCAACAGGCAGCGTACTGACTCTCTTCCTGATTGATTGGTTTTTTAGCTCTTACAGAGATGTTTGAAGCCTGACATATGTACCCTTCATCTGACCTATACCTCAGCTCATGTACATGATTAGGTCTAACTTCCCCTTTAGTCCACTCTATCGTACAGTATCATATCATCTTGAGCTCTTCCATATCTCTGGTGTTGGGGTCATATTTCCATTGGGCAAGCTTCCTTCCCAGAGGGCTATCTGGGAGTATGCCCATTGGTACCTCCTCAATTTCTGCTTCTTCCCTTGGGAATTCTCTACTCACCCATAACCCCATCCTGACCAGCTGATCACAGGTCTTCCCCGACAGCCTGCTTTTCTAACCAGCCAATTACACACTCCCCCCAGCAAGGCCCGCCTCCCTAAGGAGGGGGAAGCAAAGGGGGATGTGGGGGCTTGGCTTTTGTCCTTTTCTTTTTTTTCTCTTTCTTTTCTGTTCTCTCCTCACCATTCGTGTGGAATTTTCTTCCCATTGC
>VWZP01009278.1:0-248198 GCA_013396995.1 Dicaeum eximium
CTAGCAGTTACCATTCCTTTAAAATGTGCAAACTTATTTTTAGGCTGATAAACTTAAAATTAACAGGACATGCATTTCCCATCAAAACAATTTACAACAATTTTATGAGTTGTTTAGATTCATTAATCCTGTAAATCTTTCATTGATAGTTTAGTAAATGTGTGCTGCATTATGGGTGCATTTCATTTACCTCCATTTTGCTCTGTTTCTTCAAACTAATCCAGTATCACCCAACATGAAGCTGATAATATTTTTGTCCAGTAATTACTATCAAATGAAAATCAAATAAGATGCAAGCTTAGATCTTTGTGCAGCAAAATATGTCAACATCACATTTGAATTTAAGCATGGGGTGGTTTTTTTTTTTCCTGTTAAAATCATTGTGGATGTTCACATGATTAAATCTAAGCAGGCCACCAAGAGGTAAACTGCATCAGGGCCCAAACATTTAAAGGAAAAAAATCAATCCCTTGAAAGCCACCAAGAAATCCAAGTAGAGAAAGCCAGGGTTCTCAGTTACCAAGATTTAGGAGAACAGTCCAAAATGATTAACTGGAATCAATTTGCACATATTGTATGCACTGTATTTAGATCACACAAATTACTTCATATTAGCAAATCAATACTTCCATTCATTGCAAGTTCCAAGGCTGATTATCCCTTGCAACTCTGAAAAGACCATAGAGCATTTTTATCCATTAATAATTCACATACAGATAAAAGCGTTCTCTAGGCATATAGATTAAAATAGATACTTATACCTTTGATTAATAGAAAAGTTCAACTAAAGAGTATTTGGGAACTTGTTTTGCAAACAGCCAAAGAAAAATTGCAGTCTTTTATTTGCAGATTCCTATTCTGCTACTGAACTATTCAGTATTTTCCTCCATAGCAATCCCATCCCCTTGTAAGCAGTGACTACTGCTTAGGTCAGCAAAATTTGATTATTTGGAAATGACCACGTGAGCTACATAAAAGATTTTTAAAACCCTGGAAATACCTGGTTTTTAGGCAAATAATCCAGATGGAATAAGATAGCAACAATTCTTGACAGAAATACATCCAAATGGGGCATGTAATAAAATAACATGTTGGCTGGGATGAAAATTGGAAAACACAGGGTTTAAACAGAATGCTCTCAGTGAGAATATGGCCCTCAGTACTAATAGAGGTGGGTGCAGACTCATTCTGTTTGCTGGCAGAATTGTTCTTCTCAGCTGAAAACTGAGACTGTGTTAGCAGAGCTGAGCTAACAAGCCCACTGAGAGCTGAAGCAAATGCCTGCTCCTGCCCCTGCCTGTGTGGCTATCCAGCTTCCAGACCAGAGCTCTCTCATCTCTCACCTCCTGAGCGAGCTGGTTCTCATTCTAGGGCAAGCCACTTCATCTTTTTGTTTCCCCTCCCACTTCCACATCTTCCCACTCAGCGTAAAAACCTCTGCAGAGCACGGCAGGCACGATTTCAGCCGGGACTTCTGGATGCTTCTGTAATATGAGCACCAGCAATAAATTGGGAGAGGATAATAGAAGTGTCAAGCCAGTCCTAAGTGCAGCAGCAGAGCTGTAATGTACTGTATGACACCCTGCACCTCACACCATTCCTCAAGGACTTTGCACAGTGTGGTTTATTCCACTGCAATAATAAATGTATCCATGATGCATCTCCAAGTATTACCCAGCGCTAAAAATGAATCACAGTAATGTTCCCTTCGCTTCTCTCCAGCAAGAAGATAATACTTTTTTGGATGTGATACCACTCTGTACAGTTTTTGACAAACTGGAAATACTTTAGCAAAATAAGGCTGTACAGGGAGCCCATGATTCATTTTGAGGCAGCAGCATATGAAAAGACAGTGCTGAAATAAGTGTGGCAATTCAATTCATATCTGTTTAATTGTGCTTCTTTATATTGCTGTTCCTAATGGTTCTAGATTCCTGCAGATACTTCCTTTGCAGCTCCTCCCATTCCCCATGATCAGTACTCTCTAAGAGGTTCTTGAGATGCTGCAAGCTAAGCAGGAAATATCAGCAAGGGTGTGTACCACCAGCTCATGGAAAGAGTGGAGTTACTCTCCACTGTGTAGTTTTTAATTCTCCATTAAGTCAATGGTGCTTTTCCAAAATTTGAGATACTGCTGTTGGTTCTCTCGTTTCTCTCACAAATCAGCAAGCCTGGTTACTGGTAACCTCATGAATGTTACTGTGAAGAGCACAAGTGAAGCAGTACCATTTTCTATTCATGTTGTTGGTTTTCTCTGGATGTTTGCTCAGGCCTATTACTCTTCATTCTAGTTCAGCAGTTCAGGGCTGATGTAATGTTTCATGATTTTGTAAATCCATCTAAGTATCAAATGTTTTCCTAAAACAATAAGTTCTGCCACGTTGCTGTTTCAATGTTATATAGTAATTTAGCAGTGTTCAAAAACCACACATTTATCAGTCTCAGTGTCCTCTTTATAAATCAGTGCCAATAGACATTGCAGTGAACAGCATGTTTTGAGCCTGAATATCCTGTAATTTTACCAGTACTTTCTATATCTTCCCAAGAAAATTTGGTGTGTTCCCTTAGTTCCCACTTCTCTACAAAAACATCTTTTTCTTCCATACTACTGATCACGTCTATTAATCCTCTTGGCAGAAGACTTTCTTTTTTCTATTGCTAATAATTTTGGAAGGCTAATTTGTGATTTTTCTGAGCGTTATTCTTCGTCAGCTTTTGATCATTCTAATTGCCTTATTATAATCTGCTCTCCTACAGTGATAAAGGCTTTTAATGTTTCATGTGCTAGGAACGAAAGGGAAAAAAAACGTGAGCAAAAATCTCTTTTTGTTCCTGAAATATTACCACCTCCACAGTTCATAACTATTAGGGGGAGGAATTCATTTTGGCCCTCTGTTGTGTCAAAGTTTCATCCTTTCAGTGGCCCCACTGTCTCTTTGTGATTTTGTTCACTTCAGCAGCAAAATGGATTGATCATTGCTGCTCCTTTCGCCACCTATTTCTCATGCTACTTTAACATCCCAGAATAATGATTTGGACTCACTTCTTTAATTTCTCTATGAGCTGTACATCTCAGGCCTTTTTTTCAATATAGTTTCTTGTATAATGAAAAAAGCGTATCATCATTACGTTTGCCCGGGACCTGAATTTTATAATCTCAGTTTTAATATCCTTTTCTTCATTACAAGGACACATGTATAAAGTGGAGATTTAAAAACATGACTGAACTTGCGTAGATTTATCCACCATTTTGAGTTCTGTCCTTTGAGAAGTTAGAAATGGCTCAGAATAACACGGTCTCTACCACCCTCCATGTTATTCTGCCTTTGAATTTCAGACTTCAGAAGAATACACCAGAAGCTTACAACTAGTGCCAGCAAATCCCTCATTAAAAAACTTTCCAGATTATCTTCCAATCATTTTGTAGTCCATTTAATTCAAAAGCACATTAACTTAACCTTGTGATTTTTTAAATCTTTTTTTATTTGTCAGTCAACCAAAACTGCTCATGGAAATATGCTGGCTTTAATAAATATTTTCTCCAGAAGGAGTCCTCATCAGGTTCATAGTGGAATTAGTACTCAAAAGAAAAGGCAAAGTTAAATAAGAAAAGAGAGAAACAAAACCACTTCTGCCCAGGTACAGTCCAAGTCCATTAATTCCCAGGAGATTGTCCTAATTTAAATTAGAGAAATAGTCTGCCAATAGCCTCGTGAATATTTTTTTTTTTAATAACCAACTCCAACAGTAGGAGGAAGAACAAGATAACAGCACTGGCTTTACAGAACTGCAGCAGAAGTGCTCAGTGCTTGGCAGGAAACCTGGGTTCCAGTTATCCTTTTTATTTGCAGCCTAGAGCACATTTTAGAAGGTAATTGGGACAGCTCCTCCTGACTGACGGTCACTGAAGTTTTAAAAGTCTGAAGAAAAGGAGCAAGAAGAAATGATTTGAAACCTTTCTCCACTATTTCCTGAGGAGCAATTGTCTTAGAGAATTAGCCAGCTACTGAGTACAGAGTCATAACAAGGCTATGCTGTACTGGGGAAAAGGAAAGTCTAATAACAAGGTTTACTTCCAAAAATGGTACTCTCACATCTTTTTTGTAGAACAAAACCAGTGAACAGACTTAGAAAGGTTTTTAACCTTCTAATTTTTTAATTTGTGTAAATTTTTCAGTCTCATAATTATGCTCAGACTAAAAATTCCAGCACATTTTGAAAATTTGTTGTCACAGTATTCCTATTTTAGTTCTTCCCATTTCATCCCATGAAAGAAACAACTCTGTTTCCATTTAATTGTATAATAATGAATTATTAGGATGATGATACAAAGGAAAGTAAGTGCACATTGAACTTGCCAGTCCAAACACAAAAATTGCATTGTTCTCACTAAAATTATTTTGCAGGTCAACTTAATTAAATAGTACAGATCTGCATGAACAGTTTTAAACTGATCTGCAACAAGTGTCTCATTATGCAGCTTAAGTAAGAAATCTACTTAAGGTAAATCAATATAAGCCTTTTGTAAAACCATTTAGGTTTATATGAGGGCTTCAGGACTGTTACTAAATTGATTAATTTAAATGTGAGTTCAGTTAAACAGATGCTGCTTTTGTGTGGAGAGAAGGCCTAAAGGTGTGACATAGTGTCTCCACACCTATTTTTAACGTTTATTAGATTTTTAATCTTGTTAATGTTATGGCCTTCTTCTGAAAGGGCAAAAAACCAACCTTATTTATATATTCTGTGATCTATCCCTTGCTCAAAAACAACTGCCTGTTGGTAATCCCTTAACTGATTGTGATCAAATCCCAAAATAAACTTTACTGATTAAGGTGGCAGCCAAACTGCTTATTCACCTTACCCATTAGGATAATGAGCAGCATGTTGTCCAAAGAATGATTTCCTTCCAGGCTACAAGTAGAAAACAAAGACCCTAAGACTCTGGATTCCGGCCCACACATACAGTTATTTCTAATTTTTTTTTTTAACTGGGTTGTTCCCTAGCTTGACATTTTTCCCAACACAAAGGAGAATCTCTCTTTTGTAATTTTACAAGATGCAAGGTATGACTTTAAAAGTTAAAAAAATAATCTGTATTTCTGGGGAGTTTCCTTCCCTAACTTCTCATGAGTATGTGGAGGGGTTTAAGATTTTCAATGGAAGTAACACAGTAACAGAATTACCTGTGAACAGTTCTGTTTTGATTTGTCCCTTTAGAAAAGACAATGATCACGAAACTATGACCTTCAAAACCCTGGGACCTCAAATCTGTGGAACAAACTTCAACCAAAACGAACTGAATGCCTCTAGGCACATTTTCCTGAAATTAAATGACTTTGTCATGACATATAAGCAGATTTATTGAAAGACTGCTGTGATATTTCCAGGTACATCATCATTATCATCACATTTTTCTGTGCAACAGCATGGAATAATGCATAGGAATAAACATTCTTCTAACACTAAGCTAAGTTCAGAGAATAAATATAAGGATATATTTCTACTATGGCAGCTGTGGTTTTGTGAGAAAACTAAAATGTTCCTCTCTTACATCTTTAATAATAGATATCCATGGAGCCAGCTATGCAGACAGGAAAAAAAAAAAAAAAAAAAAAAAAAAAAAAAAAAAAAAAAAAAAAAAAAAAAAAAAAAAAAAAAAGAAAAAAAAAAACCAAGGAACAAGAAAAGAAAAAAGAAAAAAAAAAAAAAAAAAAAAAAAAAAGAAAAAGAGAAAAAGAAAAAATAAAATAAAATAAGAAAAAGGACAGTAATAATTGATCCACAGCTATGCCATATATTGTGCATTAACAAATACCTTTATATTTTAAGGAATGTATTCTAAGTAATAACCATTTATACACAACTGTAAATGTATGCAATACATTACAAAAGCCTAAAAACATGTTCTTTTGTTTGGATTGCTTAGCAGCTACCAGTTATAAATATTCTAATGAGGCTTTTATACCTCTAATGTCAGTGTGGTACTGGAGTGCCTTTCTATTAGTGCATTAAGCTACATGACTGGCATTTTTCTGTCTTTCTGTCCCCAGGTGGAAAATTGCAAGTATTTAAAAATAATTAATATTTTATTTTTTATCTATGATGGGCATGCACTTTCACTAGCAAATGCAGACAGAATAATATCTATCACATTTTACTGTACTGGATTTAAAGAACTAGACAAGCCTGCTGTACTAAAATAAGTATAGTTATATGCTGAACTAGTGGAGAACAACAGCTAGAAATGTCTTGAGGAATATGCTTCATGCCCTTAGCAGCAAATAATTTTCATTATCCCTGTTCCAGAGCAACCACTGAAGAACATTTTGGGTGGGTTTTCAGATACACACAGAACTGGCCTAACTTTGCTTCAGCTGGGAGTTTTATCACACACAGTGATGGGAGCAGGGCTGGGCCAATGCTTCGTGCATCTGCAAACTCCAGGCTCTGCAGAGAGGGAGAGAGCACAGCAGAGAGCCCAGACATCCCTGGCTGGCTGCTCAGGGACCTCATTAATCTGCCCCAGTTCCATCCCAGCCCGGGGCAGCTCCTTGTTCCCCTCTGGATGTGCGAACGGAGAATTTCTTCCCCTGGGCCAAGTGAAGTCACCAACAGAAGTTGGGTGTTTCCCACTGGCAGGTACAATTAACTTTGCCAATTTCCACTTAATGGATGGAAACTGAAACATTTCAGATGAGAAAACATTTATATTACCTCCTACTAAGGTTACACCAAAACATCTGTGAGTTATCCAGAGGAATTCTTTGGCTGTATTTTATTGTCCTATTTTGTGTATTACACTCACTATTCATGATGCTACCTTCCTATTAAAATCCCTTACTCTCCCTTTTATTTCCAGGGCATAACCATCCAATGATTTCAAATCTCAAATGTAGAATACATATTTCAGTCATGTTTAATAGGAAAATTTTGATACTCCAAAATGTTTTTTCTGCTGGGGACATGACATAAACCACATTTTACTAAAGATGCTTTTAACTTAAATTTGGATTAGATCTGTACAACTTTTTTTGACATTGCAAGGAAAGCATGGAAAAACATATTTGAAAGATCAGTGCAGATGTCAAAACCATGGGTGGGTCCTTCCAGTGGACTTTCTAGCATTTGCTTGGGTACTAGACTGCCAAGAACAAACTATCCAACTCAGTGGCCAGGAAACTACTACTGCACTTACATAGGAAACTACTCTGCAACTCATCTAACCTACCTAGATTCCTGTAAATTGTGAATACATTTATTCCTGTTTAATTTTTTATGCAGATATCCCCCATTTTCCCTTATTTAAAAAACAGAGGAAAAAGTTCTTTGTAGCAAAGTATCACTAAGCAGCAGGAAGATGTGAAGGGCTCCATTAACAAGAAGGAGTTTTTTAAAGAGTGACCTGAATTATGCAGCAGCCTGACATTCAGAGTGTGTTGCATTACTGCAGTGGTGTGCAAAACCCATTCTCACAGCCCCATCCCCAAAACACAGCAGCCATTGCAAATTGATCTCTCTAGAATCAAACTTCACTAATTTATGTTACTAAAGTCTAGAACTGACACAGCTTCTGAGCTGCATTTCTCCTTCACACACCAAGACTTGTTCACATTTTTAACTGAACTTAAATAAATTTGAACATGACCAATCCTCAGTTAACTGGTGTAATAGATGTCTATCACACTCTTTTAACAGGGCTGTACAGATCAACTCTGTACTGCCAATTGCAGCAAGACCACTTCAAAAAAACCACACCCTAATGTTGTTTAATCACTTTATAACCAAACTAAATATAATTTTCTCTCATATATTGACTATCCTTAATTAAAAGACAAATCTGTGAAAATATATTTTTCATTTTTAATATCACAAAGTCTGTTAGTATCACTCAAATAGCTTTGTTGCCACAACACCATCATGATTAGCACTTCCAGAGAACTCCTGACCTCAGGAAGACTGAGGCAGGTTTTACTTATGGATTTTTGTCTTCACTTCCCCTTATATCTCTACTACCATAACTTCATCTACTCTCTCATTGCTTGCTTTTTGCCCCACACCACCTTTACATCCCTGTGGCTTTTCCACTGGCCAGCAGACAGCACAGGCAGTCACCAGAAAATTATTTTCATGCTGACTGACCTGCTGTCTGCAACCACACAGAGTATATAACAGCTGAGTTGTTTCTGGATTTTCCTCAGAGCATGGGGAGGACATGTGGCTTTTTGCTCTTTGTTACAGCTTTGGGTTTTCATGAAACTTGCAGTTTCAAGATTCCTGCCTTCCTTCCAAACTAGCTGAGGCTGAACAGCTGGCTCAAAGGCTACTGGGGAGGGATTAGCAGATGAGCAATCAGAAAGCTTTCACCTCTGCCCTCAGAAAGAGAAGAAATATCAGGATCATTCAGTGGTTCACCAGGAAGGAAAGGCAGCAATCACGTAGCACCTTTTCAGCAGGGGAAACCAGAAGAAGCTCACAGTTATTCATAATGAGGTCAGAATTTTGTCAGACTAACGTGAATATGTTCAGAATTATCTATGTTTCAAAGATCAGAGATCACCCAGTCCTGTCATTTTCCCACTAGTTAATAGTGCAGATATGTAATAGCAGAGAACTAGGACAGCAAACCCCTCAGTGTTAAACCATTATCTTTTTGAGTCAGCTATACTTGTGAGCTTTAAATTCTGTTAGGACATCTATTCTTGATTAGTAGGTAATCAAGAAGTGAAAGGGCATATCCAAACACAGTCTTATGTTTTATTTCTAATCTCAGAAATGGATTTAAGTCTAAACATGTATTATTTATTTACTCAACTGATCCAGCTAGCCTATGAAATTAATCACATGTCTAATATCAAAATTAGGTCCAGAGCAAAGGTGGGAATGACATGGTGGTTAAAGGAGCTTTTGATTAATTTCTCTCATGTGCCCAAAGGTAAATCACTGTGGCACAGGCACACCAAGACATTGTAAATATGTAAATACACATGTGTATTTACATATTGTATTTTACACGTTGTAAATGTGTAAATACACATGTGAACTCTGTTCACTCAGGAAAGCTTGAGAGTGAAAGTGTCTGAGTAAAGATACACTCCAAGAGTCATTGCTCATCCACTTTTGAAATGGTTATGCCTCTCTAAAATGTGTAACATGCTGTTTGCCCGACATACAGAGGTTTTGAGAAGAAAAATAGACTCAGATAGCCTAGGTATGCAAAGTGCAATCATATTTTGGCAGAATCCTCAACAAGAACAAAAGTAACAAACTCAAGAATGTGTTTTAGGCTGCTTGCAAGGTACAAAGACTTTCTAATTGTGTTAACATCACTTGACCTGATCCAAATCCTGATGAAGAAAAAGTACATTTTTAACTGAACTTAAATAAATTTGAACATGACCAATCCTCAGTTAACTGGTGTAATAGATGTCTATCACACTCTTTTAACAGGGCTGTACAGATCAACTCTGTACTGCCAATTGCAGCAAGACCACATAAAAAAAACCCACACCCTAATGTTGTTTAATCACTTTATAACCAAACTAAATATAATTTTCTCTCATATATTGACTATCCTTAATTAAAAGACAAATCTGTGCAAATACTTCAACCATACAACATCAGCAAATTTAAGTGACATTTGGTTAAAGATATGTTTAAGTTCCAAAGTTATTTAAATCTGGTGGGAAATAAGGATGACATTCTAGAAACCAAAATGTCATAAAAATTTAAGAAGACAATACATCTGATTCTAGTTCAGAGAAAATACTTAATCTTGGTTCTTAGTTTTTTTTACTTACATTCACTAACACAAAAACTCCAGGACAATAAAAGTAGCAAGGCGGGGGGGAAAAAAACCCAAAATTGCTTGTATGGCTATAATACAATACTTTGTTGATCAGTTTGGTGACAAAATAGCTAAAAACATTTTTATTATTTTGCCAATATGATAAAAATACAAATGAAAAGGTACATAAGAAATTTTAAAATCCATATTTTTACTAATAACAAACCTCAAAAACTCCTATTCAATAAACAATTCCTATTACAACTTTTAAACACGGCAGATCACTTAAACCATGTTTGGACCAGAATGCTTCTATTTGAAAAGATAAAGCAGATTTTTCAACCTTAGTTCCATTCCTTTGTGTAATTTTTTTTTCATTTTAGTGTATTTTTTTTAATTAGACTCCAAAAGCGACAATAATTAAAACCATATGTAGAGCAGGAAGGTACCATTTTTCATGTTATATTACTTCTTCAGCATTATTATAAGTTCAGCTTGTCTGATGTGAGTCGAATTCTTTATTCAGTCTTGGGCTAAGTCCCACTGGAAAGGTGGGATATTGTGATTATTAAAAAAGGTAGAGATAGAAGAGACTAAAGGCTCCCTGCTAATGAATAGGAGAGAAAGAAATGTGCCAATCTACAGTGTAGTAAGTCTAAATTGAACTGCCAAACAATAAACTACAATTCTTCATCACAGAGAGAGAGAATTTTTGATGTTCACAGATAATAAGTGAAGAATGAACAAAAAGAAAACATAATAATAATAAAAATATATAATTTTGAATGCATAATGTTTGACTACTTCTCCTACAGCATTTGACTGAACAAATGTAATTTAGACCTCTGGTACATTCACTAAATATTTGAAAAGATAGATGAATAATGAAGGTCCAGTAAGATATTGCTAATCTAAAACAAGTGTATTGAGCTGATGAAAAAGATTAGCAAGTGTGCAGACAAAACATTTAGAAACCACAGTTTTCCAAAGTTGTTTGGGGTACTTGGGGTTTTTAAACTCCAGGAACTCTCACTTTTGCCTCCTCCTCAGAATCTAATTCCATGCAAGTCAGAAAAAGCACAGAGATGATGAAGAAAGATGTCTCTGGAGACTGTCTACAATCCAAATTCTCTAAAGACTGATGCTAAGTAAATAGGTAAAATATTTCTGCTTGCAATATTATTGAACAGACACCATCCTATCAGCAGATCTCAACACATCCTACCAAGAAGGAAAAGTTTTTAGATGGAGGAAGTCATGGAGGAAAAAACAAATGGAATACATATAATTAACTAGTATATTCATATGGCAGAGCTAATAGTAGTATTGTTTCAAAATTCACATTTTTGCAAAGTATTGTTTCTAAATTGACAAGAGGAAATTTGTGCTACTTGACAGAATTACCACAAGGACTGGTGCAACTTGTCATACCTGTATTTATTAGGTGACTGCAAAATGTCCCTAAAGTACTTGAGAACCTGGTAAAAAACCAGCATTTTTACCTTGCTTCACACAAATACAGACAGACTCATTGGTGATTCAGGGAAGGTTTCTCAGTCTTTGCATCACCCTCCCATTTGTGGTGTTTATTCCAGACCATTGGCAAGCCCTGGAACACTGTTTGGCCACCCTGACCAAGAGCACGAGACCTGTGACTGCTGGGTGATTACCCATCACTCATTTTGCCTCTCTTCATCCATACAGAACGTACTGAGAAAATTCTGTACTCTTCTAGCTGCTTAATCAAGGTTCTTTGCCCTCCCAAATCCCCTTTTGCCATAAAAAAATCCTCCCTTATTTCAACTGCTCTCTCAGACCTATCAACCCAAACCATAATCTCATCAAAAAGGTGTCAGATCAGCTTTACAGTATCTGTCTTCCACAAGTCTAACAGTTATTATTACCCTTATTTCACTCTTTATAATTGAGTCCTCTATCAGCCATGCCATTATTTTGCCTAAGATGCATGTCAGTCTGACAGGACTATAATTACCATTGTACCCTCTTTCACCCTTTCAAAATATTGGCTCAACAATAGATTTCCTCTCATCTTCTGGATTTTTCCAGTGCCAGTTTTATTGAAAAGCAAAGGAGGTGATCCTCTGGGACGGTTTTTCTGTGACATTTGGACATACAATAAAGAAATGCTGATTTTAAGAGGCCCATTTTCATCCTCATTAATTGTTGGAACGAGGTATTTCAGCTTCAGCATCATCATATGGCTATCACCCATTCCTTTTCCACAGAGAACCAAGAGGAACATTTTGGATCAGCACTAACTTTGAACTTTACACGTTAATCTGTAGCAAGGTCCACTTGAGAAAGGGAGCCAGTGGAGTAATAGATGAGTAAAAAGGGTTGCAAGAAAAGAATATCAATTCTCTTGAACACAGAGAAAGAAAAGTTGTTTGTCTCCCAGAGTGAAGACTACTAAGGAACCCTAGGGATTTGAAGAGACACAATTTGGCAGACTGAGGAGAAAAGGATCAAGGTACAAATGAAAACTTGTTCAAAATGAAACATTGAAAATCACAGATCTTTACTTAAGTAATTTCCCCCCCCAGATTTCCAATTATTTACCACTTTACAACTGCCCTACTACTGCTGACCCCTCCCTGCTTCTGCTTAATCAACAATTTCTCTGGCAGCATTTTCCTGTGCCTCTGAAACCCACCCAGAGGAGATCACTGAACACACTTGAGCTGGGAAAGTTGGTATCTTAGCAAAAAAAAAAAAAAAAAGCTGGACAGGTTAACAAAGAATTCAGAAAAGTAATTTGTTAGCCAAGAAATATTTGTTGACTACCTCCATTTTTCCTGTATACATACACATTTCTGCCTTTTCCACATAGTAAGAAGCCAGCACGAGCATTACTACTTTTTTTTTCCACTTTAAAAAACTTATCAAAGTCCTTAATTAAATGGCCATTTCTTCATGTATCCTTCTGCTTCCTTTACAAACGTCTTCAATTCCTAACTTCTCATTTATATTCATTTATTCTTTGTGATCAACCTTTTTTTCCCATTTGTTTCATTATATATTACAGCTGCTTTCTCTTCCTATGTCAGCCAGGCTAGTTTTCAGCTGCTGAAAAATTTTCATTAAAAAATGCCAATGAACTGACCCTGAAACATTTCACCCAAGACATGCCTGCTTTGATAAAACTTTTGTCAAAACCAGCAGAGGATGCAGGAAATAAACTCAGATGGGATTCCTTGGGACTGCCACAGGGCCATGCACTCGGTCTCTGTTCCTAGCTCTGGGGAAGATGCAACAACTAAACAAAAAAAAAAAAAAAAGGCAAAACCACAACCCACAGACACAACAACGAAACAAAACTCAAACCTTACCACATTTTAAAAACTCAAACCTTACCACATTTTAAATTCTCAGTGCTTAAAAACAAAGGAATGTATTCCTCAAACGCTTTCAAAACAGAGACACCTGAATGGGGACTGCAAAATTACAAAATCACAAAACAAAGAGTCTAGGGCTTAGGATATGCTTGTCTACATTACCAGAGCTTTCTTAGTTATCCCACAGCTCACTCAATTGCACCACCCTGTATTTTTTAATTTGTTCAGCTAACTGGTGGAAGGTCTCAGGAAGCGATGGCTGTCTCTGTGGCTGAGAGTGACTGACAGGTGCTGTGCAGGCACACGGGTAATGAAAGTCACAGATAACACAGAGGCCTCCTCAGAGAGTGCCATGGGACAGACAGCCTGTCTGCTGGCACTTTGTAAACAGCAATCCGCCGGGAGCAGCGCGGATCTCAGCTACAAGTCACTTTGCTCCTGCCTGCTCTCTCTGGGAGTCAGGGAATGCACAAGCGCTTTTCATCCTGGCACTTCCCATCCTCTGGGAGACAGAGTCTGTTCAGAGCAGAGCCTTTCAAGGGACAAGCTGTGTTTTCCTTTATCAACACCCCAATTGTGTAGTTAAGGCTGCAGTTGTAGCCAAATAGTCGTCACAGACCTGGATTATTTCCACAAAAAGCGTTTCTACCACGTGCCTGTTCTCTCCTCTTTCAGAGATAGCACACATGCCACGCACAAATGGTGGATGGGGTTCTGAAGGTAAAGTCCTTTAGAGATTTATTAACATGAGCATGACTTTTTCTGCCTATTTTACTGAGTCATGCCTGGACACAAGAACAGAGAGCTCAACCAAAGCGCTCCCACGCATCAATGCAGGCAGCATGTTTTCAAGATAAAATTTTCCTATTCAGAATAATAATAATTTTCCTCTTTTTTTTTTTTTTCCTGTTTTGTTTCTCTTACTGCCTCTCTTTCTATCATGAGAAGAGCAGAGCAAAGATGAGCAGCAATACCTGGAGTTTTATCCAGTGAAACGTGGATTCTAGGAAAGCCTTGGCATGCATACACAGTTGCTGTCTTTTGGCCTGGATGTCCCTCGGATGGCTGACAGGCATGACAGAATTGTATTCTCTAAAGATGTACCCAGGAAATGTCACTGCACATGCACTTTCAGAAAATTCCCTGCACACTGAGGTTGTGTGGGAGGCCAAAGCCAGCAGATGGCACTTGGAAACACGTGCCTGGATGGGAGCAGGATTTTCTGCACTACAAAATTCCTATTTCCCAGCAGTACCTTGTCTGCATAACCAGACAGACAGACAAACATGGAAAATAAATTTGTTATGCAGAGAGCCCGATTTTTAACCCAATATCAGAGAAACACCCATGAACTCTTAGCCCCAAGTGAAACAACTGTGCCAATGGGATCTCTAAAGTCACACTCACACGACCCAACCAGGAAAATTCGTGTACTCTTGTTCCATTTCCTTCTTCTCTTTATGTCAGTGCGATTTGCCTGCACAAAGAGCATTTCCATGCTTGATTTCTTTTCTTCAGTTTCAAGAGAGGGAAAGCATTTTATCAGTCTTCTGCAACAGATTTGGGATTGGAATCCTTTTTCCAGTGCCTTCAGTGTTCAGCAGTGAAGTATCTGAACACCTCAGGCAATTGTACCTGTTCACTGACGATGATGATGATTCCTTTTCCAACATTTTTGCTGCTTCCCCCTCACGCTTCTTTCAACACATAGCCATTTGCTCAAATTAGCAGGTGTCCAAGCCCAAAACTAAAGCTTGTTTAAAAGTTTGTCTGTGTTGGCAGAAATTTGCCATTGCTTTATTAATGATTAATCCAAGATTGCTTCGGTTTGTGATAAGGCACCATCACCAGCCTCATCTGTCACTAAATAACAAGAAGTCAGTGCTGCCTGTCATTCCTAGAAAGACACTGAATCTAAGGCTGCCACTTTAAGCACAGCTCTCATTATTTATTCTCTTTCTTGCACACAGCCTGTTATCAAAATAGACTTCCTTTCATACTTCACTTTTTTTTTTAAATTTCAAAACTCAACATTTACAGGTAGGGGGTTTTTCCCTCCCATTATTAAACTTTCTGCAGGGAAAAAAAAAAGCAAAGCTGAAAAAATTTCTAAGGCTGAACCACATTGCAAAAATTTGTTCTTAAACTTTTATGATTTCTTTCTTGGGCTGTGTCCTACAATTTACAGAGGACCTTCTATGTGGGTATTTAAGAACAAAGCCCAATTCTGAAAGACTGGCTATATGACTGAGTCAATCACTCTCTAAAGTAGCAAGACAAACAAGCCAATCAGAAAAATCATAACAGAAATAAAGCAAAAAAATCCTTACACCTCTTTTATCCTTTTGCTTTCCTATTTTGACTGTGATCCTTATTGTTCATCCAGTACCAGGGCATAATCAGCACAAAAAGCCCAAAATAGCCTTATTCTCTCTCACCACCAAGAAATCCATTAAAACAAACCTCTGCATTCAGATTTCTACAGTAAATAGTTTTTGAGATCAAAAAACTGTAAGCTCAGAAGTACTTCAAGACACAACAGTTTATGCAGTGCTTCATGACCTTTCATACTCCCAACCATACTGTTGTGAAAGTGTTTCCTGATCAGAGGAGGAAATGCTCCATGCACAGATTTAATTTTTTAAGAGCTACAAACCTGTATTTTCATCCCTATAAGTGATCAGATAGGATATTTCAGAGGTGTTTCTTCTTTTCCTTCCAACAAGAAGGATAAATTAGGCAAATGTGGCTAAATTCACTCTGCCAACACTCTGTCCTCCTGTTTTTTTATTAAAACAATTACAGTGTGTATTTGTCCAGAGAAGCCTAGGGAATTATTTTCTTTTCTTTAAATTTTCTTTTTTTATTATTATTTTTATTATTAATTCCAGTTCAACACTCAAATGAACAAGCAAATAAATCTAATTCTAGTTAAGGAACTTGTTAGCTCACCTTACAAAGTGCAGACTATTTTTGGGTGAGCCAGACCCAGATTTTTCAGCCCTGATTAAATTAGTCTCAAAAGTGAAGAGATCATTTTCTTCATCACTGAGTCAGAGATCTGGCACAACAGTTGGATTTCAAAGGCAATCCTCAGAAATTGTCAGATTGCATGGAATTGTCTCGTACTTCAGACTTCATGTTTTGCAAGTTTCATTTTAAAAAATATTACTGCCCCAATTACTCTGCTGCTCTTATCTCACATGAAGGTTTAGTTTAGTTAAAGATGAAACAAATAAGCTTTTGAAAGATTTATTTTTCATTGTAAAAGGGAACAAAACCACCTTTGTATTTCCTCTTTCTCATACTTTTAAGGTGACATATTCTCTCATGGAGATATTATTCGTGTTACCTTTAGATTACATACTTTGCTTATAGCTATGAATTAAATATTAAGTAAAAGTGAACTGCAGTTTAAACATTAATTAGAAATCACATACCTACTGTACAGTGGATGGCAGGAAGGACTACATATTGATCTGACTATTTTAATTAATTCCAGCTGACTTAATTACACAACTCAATTTCTTTTTCCTCTTTTTTTTTTTTGCAAGTGGATGGTAAATCTTCAAAAATTCTGCCTGTCTCCTAAGATTGAAAATAAACCCACAATACCTTAGAGAATGCAGAATGGCACATTATTAGGGATTTACAGAGAACATATTGTAGCTAATTAGAAATTTTTCCATTGGTGATCAGGACATTTCTGTGGGGAAAAAAAAAAAAAGGCACGTGGGTGTTTTCAAACTTTGCTAAGCAACAAGTTTTCACTGTATTCAGTGATAGTGGCTGGAAGTGTGGCTTCTTCATTTTTAAAATAACTGTCTTGATTAGAGAAGTAGAAAACCAACATAATCACAATATTAGCATAGTAATTCTTATTAGAGGGTTGGGATCCATAATAAGGGAGGAATTCTTTTTCTCCCAGTTGGAAATAGTTGGAAGTACTTATAGAACTCTAAATGGAAAGCTTTTTTTAAAGTTATAGAAGGTTCAAGTCAATTTGTCTTTCCTAAGTTGTGGGTTTTGTTGTTTTTTTTTTTCCAACAGAAAGTTTTACAAGGCTTAGACAGTGTCAGTGAATGACATGGGTGCCAGAATATATTTGCACAGGCTGCAGCTGTATAGAACATGTTGACATTTGGAAAAGTATTGTTTCTTTTAATCAGATTTTTATCAAAGGAGTAGAGTCCTTCATCCTAAGATGAGTGACTATAATTAGATGGTTCCCCAACCAAATCCTCCTACTCTGCCAGCTTTTGATACAACAGGAAGTTATAGAATAAGCCCTGCACCAAGCTAATGAGATGCACAACAAATGCATCATTAATTTATGCTAGATACTATTCTGTTCCTTTCATATCTATTGTCTTTATCCTCCCACAGCACTCAAGCCAATTCTAATTCACGGTTTCCATCAGCAAATTAAAAAACAATATACTCCAGACTACAGCAATGAAAAATATAGAGAGTAAAACAATATGTTCTTAGAGAACACCACACTTTGTTATCTTTATGGTGCAGAATGAAAGACAAATTAGCTAAAGAATGCTGTGCAAGTCTTTCTATTGCTTTTATGATAATAAGAAGATACTCTTTATTTGTTTTGATTGGATGGTACAAATTCATTGTCCTGTTACAAATTATTGATATGGCTGAAAGTCAGCACTGCCTGATTTAATACTTACAGGTGTTTCCTTCTGATAGTTTACATTTACAATTTAAATTGCATTTGGAAAGCTTAAATGACTAATCCTCAACTTGTAAGCACACTCTTCTATGGAAAATATAAATCCAGTGTCAAACACCTTTTCTTTGTTAAGCACACTATTGGTAAAGAATTTTTTACTTGTGTGGAGAGAGAATTAGAAAGTTTTGGGGGAACTGAGGCAGAGCCAGCCTGAAGGGCCATGTTGGAGTGTAACAGCATCTATATAATAGTACAGATGTATAGTATAGATACCTCTGCACAGAAAACTGAAGTTTCAGCATCTATGTTTCATGGCTAATGTTAGAAATCAACGTGGGGTCCCAGCAGCCATCACTATTTCCAACTGCTCCTCAGCTGACAAAAACATTAACTGTACTGATGTTTGCATTATGGCTTCAAACTGAAAGAGAGTTGGTTTAGATTGGATATTTGGGGAAATTCTTTACTATAAGGATGGTGAGGCCCTGGCACAGGCTGCCCAGAGAAGCTGTGGATGCCCTGGAGGTGCTCAAGGCCAGGCTGGACAGGGCTCTGAGCAACCTGGAGCAGCAGAAGGGATCCCTGCCATGGTCTTTAAGGTGTCATCCAACCCAAATCACTCTGTGACCCCGAGATGTTATTTTTGTTTTGTTTCATTGCCTCCTACAAGCCATACCCTTACCAGACAATTTTAATGCTCTTCCTCCTTTCCTCTCATGCTGTCTGAGTAATAACCAGTCCTCTTACTTAGGTTTCCATTCCACATCTCTATTTGTGAAAATTCCCCTTCCCTGGGCACACGTTAGTCAAAGATTAGCAGTGTAGTTTTATAACTAACATGATGTTTTTCTAAGTATTCCATAAATAAGCAACATAAACATGGTTTTCACAGTCGACAATATCTGATATCTTCATAAAATACTGTTCATTTGCTATGATTATTAACACTGCCTCTGACCAACAAAATAAGTTATACTGACACATGAACTCCAGCAGATTAACTACACAACACCAGCAGGATGCCATTCAGAGGAAAAATGCCATATCTTAAAAAATAGATCATAAACTGATGAGGAGCCTACAGCTCCCAAGCCACACTTGGAGCAGCCACAGGCCTTGATTCTTCTGTCAAAGTTTATCAAAGGAAAGGAGCTGCAAAGGGGATGAGGCCTCTGAAGGCTTCCAGAGGCAGCAGATGCTCATTTCAGGTTACTGCTGTTAAAAGGAAGCATTGCACGTGTGCATTCACTTTTAGCACCCAGTTAATATTTTAAAGAGATTCTTGAGCACTTCTTATAATTTTATTATTTTTCACTTTTATTGTTTTAATGCCCTCTGAGAACCTTGGAAATCCAATGTCTTTTCCTATTAGTTTTGTCCTTTTCTGTTTGACATACTCATTTATCTGAGTTTCATAGCAAGCCTCAAATTAACATCTTTTTCTTTCCCTGTCCCTTCCTTATTTGGAAAATCTATCTTGCTTCACATGTGGAAGATAAAATATCTTACAGCAAACAGGACAGCACACCACAAAACTCAAAAAACTTCACCCTGACTACCCAGCGCAAGAAAAGGAGCTGAAGAATCACTTCAAAATATTAACAGCAGCAACAAAACAGCAGCCATGCAGTAAATGATAAGGGAATAAATACTGGTTTCAGATAGCTTTGGTCCAGACATTCTAGCATTAAAATTTAGATTGCTAATTTAAAACATCAGAGCTCACAGTCAGTAGAGGCAACCTTGGACTCTGACTACAGAATTAAGGCAGAGATACCAAACCCAGAGCTGCAGTGCTGAAATACCCAACTCAGCACCTGCTGAACCTGAAGGCCCCTAAAGCCATGGTGTATGACATGTAGGATTTCCAAGCAATATCCTTTTACAAGTTACTCCTCTTTCCTAATTTGACAGAAGCTTTCCATGCCCTCAGAACTGCCTCACTTGAAAGGAACTGACACTTCTAAGGCAAACCAGCGTGCAAGCAGCCCCACCTCTGCCTGCAAGGGGGTAAATCCAAGAATCACTCACTGTGCAGCTGAAACATGCCAGGTGGGATACTTGGTGAGGGGGTCTGCAGGTACCTACTGTGGCAAATATGTCACGTGGCAAAGCTTCCCCAGCAGTCAATGAAAAAAGCAATTCAAGGCAAAGAGGCTCTGAATTGTAATGAGGAAATCACTCTCCCTGCTGACACCTACAGAAGCTTAGCTACGTAATTCTCCCGGCTAAATTAAATGTGTACTGTAAAGAGCTAATGTCCAATGCTACAAACTGGTGTCCTTTGTCCTAAAATGCAAAGAGAGGGTGAAAATAGCATTCAGCAACCTTTCATTCAGTTCAGGCCCTGTTCTCTGGGCTGTCACTGGCTGCTGAATGCAAATTGCACCAAAGCTGCTGCATGCAGAGAGGAAATGCCAGCAGTCCTGTCCCAGGCATGCTTAACTGTGCGAGCCATCGTGTCACTTGTGCTATCTCCTTTCTTGTGACTATTGCATCCTTCTCTACATGGTGGATCAGCTTCAAGGGCAAAGTTAAGATGGCTGCTGAGATTGCTGCCCCAGCCAGATTATTTCATGTTTCACATCACTCTCCTGGTGCTAAAGAAAATACACAACAAGCAGAACAAACAGTTCTATGACTCTCACTCCTGTCCAGCTCTGCTCCAGGAATAAACAAGACAAATGCTCACTGCTTAGAAAAGCTAGTTAGAAACACAATTAAGAAATAATTCTTTAGAGTGGAGGTGGTGGAAATGGAAATGCCCACTTAGAGGTCTGAGTGGCATGGTAAAGGGTAAGAGGGAAGATTTCAGGCACTGAAAGATTTCGGGATTTATTCGCTATTTTTTTACTCTACTAGTTCAGGCAGTTTGCCATTCTCATTGTGTAATTTCAAATGACTTTTAATCAATTTAACTGGCTACACACAATGTGCAGGACTACAGATTAGTTACCCAGGGATCTGTTTGCAGCACACACCTTGCAGATGTTTATAGTCTCTATCAGAACTACCCCCAGTGGAAGCATTCCCTGCAGGCAATCAGGCTGTCAATAGCACATGACCACAGGAGAGCTAATACGTGTCTAAGTCTGAGAAAGCAAGCTTGGCCAAAAAATGCAAGTGAGAAAGGGCCCTGTTAAAGATTACTGAGTACCTCAAAGCAGATATTTTCTTCTGAAGATGGTGTCAAGATGATGGGATGATTTGCTAACCCCAGGTGGTCAAGAGAACCTTCACAGATTCATTTTTGTTCATTTAATGCAGCAGCAATTCCACCCTGTGTCTTGTCCTGTAGGTGATAAAGTAACCAAACAGCAACAGAAAGACCCACAAAAGGATTAAATTTAGAACCACAGAATCATTAAGGTTAAAAAAGACCTCTAAGGTCATCAAGTCCAATCATTAACCCAGCACTGCCACCATGTTCACTGCATGTCCCTAAGTGCCACCTCCACATGATTTTCGAACACTTCCAGGAATTCTACAAGTTCCCTGGACAGCTAATTACAATGCCTAATCATTCTTTCAATAAAGAAAATTTTCCTAATATCCAATCTAAACCTGCCCTGGTGCAATCCGGGGCTATTTCCTCCCACCCTGTCAAAAGTATCTATATACAGCATATTGTACAGAACTTTATTTTTACCCTTCTGTGTATAAAAAAGAAACTAATGCTGCAGAAATGTGTTGGCCTTTAAGAATAACTCGCCCTTCCAAAACATGAAGACTGGACTGACACTTTCATACAAAATTAAGATAGCAGAATTCAAATGGAAATGTATGGGGAATGAAGCCAGAAGTTGATGGCGTTACCCAATAACAGAAACTGAATTTCAGCCCATGGCCCTCACTCTCCACTGCTCCCTTTCTTTGCTCATATTTTTCATATGATTGTTATCCAATCCTAAATGGATTACTTCAAAATTTCTGCTTACAGGGACAGTTGGTTTTATGTGATGAAAGATAGAAAATAACCTGAGCATTTTTTTCATTTCCCGAATAGAATTATTTTTTCTCTTTGCATTCCATTTACCAGTTCTTCCTGTTTTGATTTAAATTGGCTAGTTAAGTTCAAAAGTGATTGGACAAAGATGAACAGAGGCAGAGAGGTCTTAAATCATCCTTTCCTTAAGAAACCAACTAAAAAGAACTTTTATAGATATGAAGGAAATTGTTTGAAATATGACTACATGTACACTCACTTAAAAGAGAGCAACAGCTCAGGTCTTTTGAAGCTGTTGTATGTTTGAATTCTATATTTAGGCAGGAGAAGGCTTATTAAAGAGATTTTGGAAAGCACAATATGAAATATAAAACAAGAACTCCGTAAAAACTGACTGACTTTGCCTCACGAGCAGCTTTACCATGCTCAGAGAAGGATTCCAAAGCAGCTGTTGCTTACAGGGGCCAGGTAGAAAGAAATTTCTCATAAATCTAGCTTAGGCCTTTTTGCTCAGGAAAGAGCTCATAATTCTACTGCAGGTAGCATTCTGCTATGTATGCTGCCCTTTCAATACAAAGGAGTACAAAAAACAGACTGTAAAGGCTTTAAGATTCACAACTTAATGTGAATCTCTTTTCTCCTTAAGCAGCACCCTGTTTACAAAGATCTAATTACTCCAGTCATCTTGTTTGTAGACATTAGGTCAACAAACAGCAGGATGAATTCACTTTCTTGTGGCTTGGGTAACCAGTATGAGTAACTCATTCTGAAAATTACACTCCAAGGAGCACTTACAAAATTCCACAAGCCTAATGTAGTTGTAGGATTATTTGATGAACCACATAAAACACACACAGTCATATAAAAAAATCATTAGTGGGTCATGGATAATTCACGGATAGAAAAAGTTATTAAATCCCAAGGTGTTTATGTACAATGAATATCTATGACCCACTCTATTCAGTACATGTGTATTGCAAAAACCAAGGATACTGGTTCTTTTCTGATATTGCACAGATATTTACATACACTATTCCAACTAGATTGGGGTAAGAAATTGCAGATTAGAGTAAGAAAAGAGATGTCAGGTTAACAGGCTGCTTTCCAAAAATCCAACATTTACAGTGATTTATAAACCAAAACCCGAAAAATCCCACAGATTTACTTTAAATATTTTCTTGAGTAAGCTATAGAATAAAAAACCTGTGTGTTCTATATTTCCATTGGAAAAATGCCTTCAGTGTTCCAGAATAGAAGTTTGCAGGAGCTCATTAAATTATTATAGGGTTATTTGGAATCCTGTTCCATTAGAGTTACTCCATGTGCAAATGCCTATTGATTTCAGTGGAACTCCAATTGCACTATCTGCTGTGAAGTCTTATTTATTTCTCATTCAAAATCCCCACTACTGTGTCTGCTCATTTCATCTTATTATTGATTCAAATCATGGTGATATTAGAGCCAATATATCCAGGCTAAATCCATGAAATGAGAGAGACTACAAATCAGAATGCTAATGATGAAGATGGTCATTCACAAAGAGAAGACTTAACTATTTTTTTAAGACTGCTAGGTATAAAGAAATCTAATCAATAAATGGCACTTAATCTTTCTTAGTTCTAATATACCATATATAATCTTATTTGTCTCCACGGTTTTTACAGAAACCTCCCTGCAATGTAAGATTAATTCTATTCAATAATTAAAATTACTTTGAAGCAAAATTGACTACTTACAGGTACAAGTACTGATTATGTTAATTTAAATTATAAATGCTTTTTTCTTCAGTGCAATCATGTATTTTTAAGTCTTTTAGACATCATGCTTCAAGCACATTTGCTATATGAATGGATAACTTTTATATGGAACTAAGTTTCCAATTTAATGTAAACTTATTTTTCTTTTCTTTTTTCAACTGAAAGCATTTATCTTTTGTTCATTACCTAATTCTCTTTATTTAACATACAATAGCTATAAAAAATATCAAAATATATCAGTAATTACCTGTTTTATCCTTTTGATTGTTTAACAATTTTACACAGAACAATTTTTTTTATTCTTTTTTTTTTTTTTTAGCACAAATTTCCATATTTTGCTTGGTTCCTGTGGTTTTTACACCCAAACTGGGAAACTCTGATTTAAATAAATGCAGGGCTGATTCTGTAAAAATACTTAAAGCACCTGTGAGATGGCTGTGGCATAAAAGAACCTACTTGAGTGTTTAAATGTAGGCAAGGGCTTATGTGCTGCACCTTAAAAAACTTGATTTTATATTCAAGGCATTATAGCCAGCCCCATGACTGTATGCTCAGACAACACCTTGTTAATAACTGAGAAGATTCCATATATCTGAAAACAGCTCACTGAAAAATCAGCTTTTGCTGTATCATTTACAGGCTGTTTACAATCAAACCTTCTTTAACCCTTTATAAGAACATCACTAGTTACTGTTTAACATATTCAGAATAACCCTAATTTGTTATGTGCTGGATGCTCTAACATTTCAAAGGGATGCCTGAGGGGCTGTGGAGCCTCAGTAATTACAGGGAAAATTGGATTTAACTCATCTCACTCTAGTCATATATATATATATAAGCCAGCCAATTATTTGTGCTTTGTAGTTAACTGAAAATTGAAAACAGGGTTGTATTTGGGAACATAACAGAGCAAATACACTGCTGACTTGTCTTAAAAGAGCCAGTGCATTAAATATAAAAAACAATGGTGATTAAGAAAAAAAAAAAAGAAACAAAACAAAACAAGAAAAAAGAACACAAACAAACCAAACCCAAACAAACAAAAACCAACCAACGACCCAAACAAACAAAATACCAAAGAAAAGAACCAACAATCAAAAAACCCCCCCAGAAAATGCCAAACTCTTTTGGCCAAGTATTGCTGAAGAGAAAAACAGGTGAAAAGGCAAAAAATCCAAATAAATAAATAAGCCCAAAAACTCTACTAGACTACAGAGATGTGTGATGTTAATTCACAAAATTGTCCTTCAAGGTAGGTGTTCATTACTCCAAAACTTTATGAGAATTCTTGAATGTTCCAAAACCTGTAGTGCTGAGGGGAAAAGCATCATCTATAGTTCAGCTAAAGTATAGAAATATTATCATTAGTCCAACTGTTGTAACCCTAACCTGTTCATCATCCACCAGCCTATCAACAGTTCTTCCCAAAAGATTCCAAAGAGCATTGTTAAACTTTTCAGTGAAAAGCAGAACTGTGCTGTGCACAAAGTAGTTTTTTCTGGAATGAGCTGGGCGTGCAAGCACACCAAATGTTTCCTGATTGTTTGCCAGGGGGATTTTAGTTTGTCTGACAGTCACTTTTAAAGGAATGATCACAGTTCTTGCACTCCATGTGCAGGCAGAAACACTTCACAAAGGTCACCCACCAAAACGGAAATGTCACACAAATTACCACCCAGGTCGCAAACTCTGCCTCTAAAGGATGCTCAGTGGGATTTGCAGCTTCAGGGGGTTGGGTTTTTCATTGCTGAGAAAATCACTGTGGAGCTGATTTGTTCCAGGGCCTGCAGAGCCAGAACTCCAGCACAAGGAGCTCACAGAAGGCTCCAAACCTTGGCCACCAAACACTTCGTTCTTTTGTTCACAGAACAGCATCTCCCAGAGGTCAAAGGAAAATAACTGACAGGCTGGTGCCAAGTCCTACCTCACTGCAGAGATGGCTGACTGAAAGGGGCAAAATCAAAGTTCTGCTTCAAACTGGGATCATCCAGTACATCCTCCACAGCCAATTTCTCAGGAGCAATACAGAAAGGGAAAAATCACAGCACCTGCAAATAGCTTAAGAGGTTGCAAGGAAGACTGTGGCTGTGTGTTTACCATAAGAATGCTTAGGTGAAGGTTCAATTACTAGTTTTCCTGTGTTTTGCTATATTTTTAAACATCCCAACCCAATTTTTTAGCACATTCTCTTGAAATTAAAATTATTACCAATATAGATACATCTTACTAATGAGACCGTTACGCATTTTCCATCACATACTAAAAACTCATAAAATCTAAAAAAATTCATATAAAATCTAAATTTTATAGGAACTCTGGTGAAACTATACCAGTTTACTGTACTACTTATTTTTTTAATTCTCTTTAACCTATAGAAATAGACTTAGGTTGGAGACTCTGAGTTCTGCAAAGATATGATTACATAATTTATGTACATAACTTATGTACACGTTCATACAGAGACTTGACAACTTGCACTGCCTCATTTTGCATAACTTAAGTGGTTTAGGCACCAGAATCACCTACATTAAGGGATGAGCAGATAAATACATAAACAGAGTGCAAATTTCAAAATACTCCTGTGTAGGATCTTCTGTTCAAGTTAACAATGACAAAAATCTAGCTTGAAATGAGAAGCAGGCACATTTGCTCAAAATTCCAGTTGGGAGGCTTTTGCAAAGAGTGGACTCAAGACAGGTCATTAGCAATTAAACATTATCACCACTTCTGCCTTTAAGAGCATGGCCACAGGCAAAAACTGCAGGGCTCAGCAGCTGCAGTTTCAGGAATTTAGTGGCTGCCAGCAGTGTCCATTTCCTGTTCCCAAATGCATTTATGGTTGGTGTTTATGACTAAAGAATAAATAAATAAAATAAAATAATTATTTTCTTTTGTGGCGTTTGGANAAGACTGTGGCTGTGGGTTTACCATAAGAATGCTTAGGTGAAGGTTCAATTACTAGTTTACCTGTGTTTTGTTATATTTTTAAACATCCCAACCCAATTTTTTTAGCACATTCTCTTGAAATTAAAATTATTACCAATATAGATACATCTTACTAACAAGACCGATACGCATTTTCCATCACATACTAAAAACTCATAAAATCTAAAAAAATTCATATAAAATCTAAATTTTATAGGAACTCTGGTGAAACTATACCAGTTTACTGTACTACTTATTTTTTTAATTCTCTTTAACCTATAGAAATAGACTTAGGTTGGAGACTCTGAGTTCTGCAAAGATATGATTACATAATTTATGTACATAACTTATGTACACGTTCATACAGAGACTTGACAACTTGCACTGCCTCATTTTGCATAACTTAAGTGGTTTAGGCACCAGAATCACCTACATTAAGGGATGAGCAGATAAATACATAAACAGAGTGCAAATTTCAAAATACTCCTGTGTAGGATCTTCTGTTCAAGTTAACAATGACAAAAATCTAGCTTGAAATGAGAAGCAGGCACATTTGCTCAAAATTCCAGTTGGGAGGCTTTTGCAAAGAGTGGACTCAAGACAGGTCATTAGCAATTAAACATTATCACCACTTCTGCCTTTAAGAGCATGGCCACAGGCAAAAACTGCAGGGCTCAGCAGCTGCAGTTTCAGGAATTTAGTGGCTGCCAGCAGTGTCCATTTCCTGTTCCCAAATGCATTTATGGTTGGTGTTTATGACTAAAGAATAAATAAATAAAATAAAATAATTATTTTCTTTTGTGGCGTTTGGAAAAGTTATAGAAAAACCTACAGTAGAAAATATTTCTCACCTGAATCTGGCCTAATTCTGTCTGTTCACCAGACAGATCAAAAAAAGGCTATTTGTGCATTTAAATCTGGTACTGATGTTTCCAGGCAGTGTTCACTTAATTAGGTTACACACAGCTGTGCTGAGTGACAAAGAAAATTGCCTATACACAGATTGTTCTGATTTGCCCCTATTTTACTTGAAGTGGGTGTTTTGGTAAAGATCTTTACTTTATTGCACAATTTCTGGGTGCATCACTGCTGCCTTTAAGTGGCGTGGTTAAAGTTATCTGGTGGATTCTTTCTCAAATCACCTGAATCTAATCTTTGCAGGCAGATACTTGATATTCCACCACACTATCCAAGTCTGTCAAACCTGTGAGCAATTCTTTAGACTTACAAAACTCTGGGAGGGAAACAAAATGTTTGCATTAGAGATGGAGAGCAAGGGCAGAGGCAAACAGGGATGGCCAACCCCGTACCACAAAGGATATCTGTGCCCTGACTGAAAACTGAGCCTGGATTTTTCACAATCAAGCCAAGTACCTCAGCCTCTAGACCATGCTCCCAAGTGCAAGATAACTGCTTATTAATTAAAAATTGTTAGATGTGCAAGACTTCCAAATGCACTCACAGCTGAGATTAGTGTGGTTAAAATGTTGTGTGTCACTCTGATCTTCCAAGAAAAGGGATTTAAACGCATTACCTCATCCCATCCACAGAAATCTTTTCCATTTTCATTTAGTGACCTTTAACAAGTCGAGAATGGATGGGAGAAAGAGTGTGTTAAGATTAAAAATGTTTTTTTGAGGCTCTAGAAAAACATTAACCAAGGATCTTGCTTTCATCCATTCAATACTGATGTTCTGTTAAAAAGGTTTCTTCCCTTTCTTTTATACTTTGGCACTTCAGCAGTTAATGAGTTAGCACTTTTCTATTGCAATAAAATTATGACATGTGGTATGAAGTAATTTAATTATTTCCAGTGTAAGTTAAATAGTCACATTTAAATGTAGCTTTTACCAAAAAAAAAAAAAAATTGATATTTTCAGTTCAATTCTACTCCAGAAAAATCAAGCAAAATATTCTTGAACATGAATAAGAATCTGAAACTACATGGACTATTAAAATACACAAAAGTCCAAAATAAATCTTGTAAAGTAAATACTAAGATAAATCTCAAAACTTCAGGTCATGTCTATATTTCACTGATATAAAATGAACTGTGCAGCCTCAGAACACCACTGATTAAAAAGTACTTAAGAAGGATGTTCTTAAAGATGAAAAAATGTTGAAAATATCTCCTAAAACTTCGGTCTTGCATTTGCAGATTGTGTGAAAGATTTTCAAACATTGCAATGATCAAGTAACAAACTACAATTATAAATCCAACAATAAGGACCGAAGTCAAAAATTTCACCATGAAAAAAATGTTTCATAATGTGTCTTGACACTTCCTTTGTAGTTCCCTGACTACAGTTCCCAGAACACTGGTCTGCAAACCAGCCCACAAAACTCTACTGCTTCCTACTTCTGTGTTTTTTTCACCTGCTGGCATGAAAATTCAGTTTCAACAACACTAAAAATAACCAGGTCCATAGTTCCATCTTGAATGCAGAAAACATTCCCTGTTGATTTTGCCTTGGCAGTTAACTCCCTGAAAAGGCTGAGTTAAGGTAATTACTCACATGAAGCAATGTTCAAAGGAGACCAAGATACTCTGAATTTGTGTTGATACTGGCAAATGAATCTCATTCAGCTTCATTGGTTTCCATACATCTTAATTTGTTTTTCATTTTGAACACTCCACTGAGCAGCTTTAAAATAATAGCTAAATATATTTGTTTAAAAAAAAAAAATCATTCTGGCTAATGCATGAAGCATAGAGTTCAGCTTGGACCGTGAAATAGAGAGAAGATAATGCTCACTTAAATTCTCCCTAAATGCAGTTAACCACCAGCACTGGCAGAGCTGCTTTCCAATATTGCATTAAGGTGCAGAAAACAGCAATAAACAGGCACATGCTGGATTTAATGCCCTGCTTTTTGTATTACCTTCTAACTTGGTGTGTCAGGGGCAGTAACAACACATGAGAGAAGTAGAGGTAACAGTGGCTGTTCTCATTTTAATCCAGAAATCTTGTATTTTAATGTCCAAAAACCAAGAGTCGTTTGTTCCATACCAACAAGAAGTGGTTTGCAGAAAGATAAATGGACACACTTTTTCTGAAGCAGAAATAAACTAAATCAGTGCCAAAAGGGAGGAGTGATGATGCTAAGCAGAGCAGGGGACCTGAGAAAAGAGCAAGTACTACTCATAAATGCTTTAGCTGATAGAAGACTCCAAAGTATTGATTCTTTTATTTTCCTAGGCTGTGTGAGCAAGTAAATAAAGCAGGACCACATCAAAACCAAGACTATTCAAATAGAGATGAGAAAGATCAAAGTAACCATGAATATGTTTTCTCATTCTTTCCTGCTGGTAAACATTGTTAAGTGGAGACATAATAGGAATCCACAAAAGCAGAACAAGAGTAATGCATTTTGTCCTAGAAAACAATACATAAAAAATAATTAGAGTGACAATACACAAGTTTAAGTTTAAAGACAAAAAAAAATTTGTGCTATTATTACACACAGAAATTGAATACGAAAAGAAGGAATTCTGGAGTATGTTAGAACACTTCAGGCCACACCTTCTGTGTGTAGCTTGTCTAGCTTTACTGTGTTTTTTTTTGTTTTGCTTCCTTGTTGAAAGAAAAAGCTGTCACCACCAATAAACAAGGATGACTAGATACCTTTTGTTAAAGATAATATTTCCCCTAGCATAACAACATTCTTTGAATTGAGTAGTCCTATGAATAATCCTAAAATATGGCTGAGGCAGTACTTGATCCAAGGTAGCTGCAACAAAGTACAAAGCACCACCTAAAAATTGTACCTTTGTGGCAAAGTAAAGCAAGTTCAGTCTCCAGAAAAAAATTCAAGTGACCCTCTCCTGCATTCACCTGCCATGAGAACTAATACAGGGAAGAATAAATAACATTTTTTCTAATCTGCCATTAGCTCACTTCTCTATGAGGAAAGCATAATCAAAAAATTATGGCTCTGTTGAATTGTATGAAAACCAGGAATGTTAAATATCCCAAGCCAAAATTCCCCTGGACAAAACCCCACTTGTGCAATGCTCATAATATGCCCAAGCTCATTTATACATCCCTCAATCAATGTGTGTATGAGGAACAACTTATGTACAAGGCCTACAACTAGAATTGTATTTTAAGTCAGTGAAAGCTGTTGTTCTACAAACTAAAGAAAGATACAAAAAGCAAATCCATGTTTATCATGCAAAATGTTTTTAGGTAATTTCATAAAGAGGAGCATTGAAAAGTAATTCCTTTAAAACTGAAAGTAAAAAAATAGAATGGAGAAGCTGTGGTACAAGAAGGAATAGAAATTTTACAATATTTGCCGAATCTGATTTGAAATAATTGGTAATTAAAAGTGGGGAATGTAGAATATTAAGCAGATGTTTAATCATCAGTTGAAAAAAATTAAGTACTATATAACAAAATTTCAGGTTATTGGCAAAACATTGCAAATTCAAGGTGAAATAAAGTGGCTCAGTTGCCTGTGTGAATTTTGATGGAAAATATTTTGTATAAATTTTGTTTACATAAAACCAGTTTAGGCACTGACTCTGTAAAAAGACACTGCTAATTTTGTGAGCTTTGAGTGGTTGACTTTCACCTCTGGAGCATTTTAGTCCCATCTAAACACTCCATGCTGCACAAACACTTGAGATTAAGCATATTATATTGCCTGACATAGTCTTAAAATAATCAGCATTTAATTAAAAGTTAAAGAACACAGTTACAGAATAAAGCTATAGGCTACCTGGAGAATTAAAATGTTCCAAATGCTGGATATTATCTTGGCTGTTTTGTCTACTGGATTACTGCTGGATTAATAGACCTCCCAGGGAGAACATTGTTAAAACAGTTTTCATGGCAGTGAGAGACATTTCAGAGACACTTGTTAGTGACACATATGTTAAGAGGCAGCTGTTACCAGTAGGTTTTGGATTGTTGCACAAAAGAGAGAAAGGGTGAAGAGATAAAAAGAAGAATTGCTGCTCATTCCTCACTTGTACAGATAAAAAAATGGGGGAAGAACCGAGCAGACAGATTAAAAGAGGAAGGAGGCATGCCAGGAAGATACAAACACATAAGTGTGTTTAAAGAGAGTGAATTGTACAAAATGTGGCTGGCAAGAAGTTCTTATACAGGCTGGAACCTGAGTACAGCCCAAGCTGAGCTAGGGGATGAGGAATAGAAAGCCACAATGCAAGACCTTGGCAGAATTTGGCACTGGCAGAACTGGAGACAAAGCAAAGGTCTTAGCTGAGGTGTCTGGCACTTTTGTGAAGGACCTATAATATATATATATAGATAGATAGATAGGTAGATAGATAGAGAGAGAGATATAGGTTTTTTTTTAAGATTTTCTTTCTCACTTGACAGTGAGCTACTCAAATCCCAGACTAATGACAGGCAAAGCAGGCTGTTGTGTGCTATATGCAACATACTGTATAATGTATAATAAGCGTATAATGTATAATAAACTGTATAATGTATAATGTATCCATAAGGATACATTTTAACCTGATGCAGCAAACTGTTTGGAATACTCACGAGAGTGAAAGTCTATTTAGCCTCCCAAGATAAGATTAATAATGGCCAATTAATTTATGCTCCCTCTAAACCAGTAGACAGAGACATGCGCCCAGTGTGGTCATGATAATGTCTGGCTCACTTGTCTCCAGTGCCATAAAGTCAGATGAGGTATTGTCTATGCAAATTGAAAACAAATATCTGATCCAAAAGAAAGTGATGCTGTACGAAACAAAATTTGCAGGGCTGTGTCAGGCTGTACTGAGTAATGCTCCTATAAATTAGTGTGATATGAAATCCACCTAAGCCAAAAGCACTCTCTTTTTGACCTACTCCATAAGATACAAGATTATGTAAGTGACAAAATGGGTAATGAGTGCTGTAATTGTCCACACTTATTTTGTATTAAAATTACAGTGAGCAGTAAGATTTGGATAGTGCAGTCACTTAAGGATTTTTTTTTTTTTTTACATACAGGAATGAATCATTATAAATAAAGAAACAACAAAACTCAAAGCCTGAGACTTGTAGATCATGCAAAGTTTCAGCTGCTTGTCTGAGCCTGCTGGTTACCCCAAATAGAGTCAAAGTATTGCAGGCAAAAGCATTTTGGACAGTTCTACTTTCAATGCAACCCAAAAATCAAACAAGAGGGATGCCCATCACCTTTCTGTCCATCTTTAACATGTTAGGCGGGCTTCCCGGATTTTCAAAATTTAAAAAAAATAAAATTTGCAGTTTCATCCCTGCAAAGATACTCTTGGCACACTAATGGCCAAGAGGAAAGTCGTCAAAAGAAAGCCTCTGTACCATTCTGTACCCTGAAGTTATTTAGATGAGACCGAAGGACACTGGTAGGTACCAGCTGGCTGCAGTCCCCAGAGCAATGTATCAAGTAAGCACAGCCAAAATTCTCTGTCACGCCCCTCTTCACACCTCCTGCCTGAGGGGGGAGGACAGAGAACTTCTCACCACATGAGAGGTCACCTTTGCTGTATTTTCTGAAATCCTAGGCATTTATTACAGTCCTGCTGCATTGTCCGTGTGCTTTTCCTTCCTGGATTAAATCTGAATTCCATGAAATGAGAAAAAAACCAGCATGAAGCCAATGAGGTTCAATGCATGCAGGTGCACAGAAATCAGCCATGTCCACCTGAACAAGGAACACAATGGAGAACCTAATTTCACATTTACAAACTCTCCCAACAAGACACAAACAACACCAAGGCCAGACTACATGTGCATTGTGAAGTTCATTGGCTGAGAGGCATCTTATTCATAATGTCAAATGTGCCAAGAGTCACCTGCAACAATAAAAACATGTAGTCCTTATATTTATGAGTTGGTACTAAGCCCACTGGCATACTGTCTGCCTTGTGCCTTCTGTGTTCTCAAACTGCAAATCCAAGCTCAAGACTGAAGGCATTAGTGTTTAAATGTCACCAAAAGTAACTAAATAAATGGAGTTCCAAATTATTCATATGCTACTGCTGCACATATCATTATGTAAGTACATTTCAGTAAGGTCAGAATATAAAAATGCCATAGTATTGAAAATATGAGCAGCATTTCAGATGTACAAATGGTTGTAGAGAGTCAGCTCAAAGCTCCTCAGACCCAGGAACTTCACCAATGGCAGAGTGAAAAAGAACAAAAAGAATAAAAAATAAGGAAAACACATATGCTGCTTCCTTCAGTACTTGAACACCTTCAATGTGAAGCAGATTCCTCAAATGAAAGGTTTCAAAGGATGTTGTAATGCTGAAAGGATTTATTTTCCTGGAAGCTTTTTCTCATTGAATCAGCATAGTTTTATCATACACCAATGTCTATGGAAAATTATTTCACAGCCTATTGTTATTTCACAACCTTACCTTGTCTATACATATTATATTATTTTAGTCTACTCTGGACAGATAGCTGGACTCCAAGGGGTTTTAATCAAGAACAGGGAAAATTAGAAAGGCATTTCAACTTAGAATCATGAAAATATCCCCAACTCAATCATGTCCCTGTTGTGTCAATTTTATGCTCAAGTATTTTGCTAGTGCAGAAGTGAAATTTGTTAATTTAAATGGATAGTACCAGAACAGCTTGAACTTCTGGACTTACATCCAGCAAAATATATACTAAAAAAACCCCTTTAGTCTTAAAGAAAATCTCAAATCAAACACTGGACATTTAATTAGTAAGTTATTTTTATATGTTTTTTTAGCCCAAAGTAAATAGGCATCTGCAGTTTTGCAGCTGAAATACTGTAACAACCTAGAGCATTAGAAATCAGAAACTGAAACAGTCATTACCTTGCTGGAAATGAAAAGGTCTGCCTTTGCCCTAGCTGAAAGATGAGCCAAAGTAAAAAAAGCTGATAGAGCAAACAATGAATGGGGGTTTCATCAAATCACTGTGTTTGACCCATTTTTCATGTATAAACGTCCCTTAGGCTGTCATATAAACTATAAAACTTTAATAAAAGATTGCAGCCTTTAGCTATAAGCTGAATTATAGTAAAATGTACATGGTTTTTAATGCAAAGGTATTAATATACACTTTGATTTTTTTTTAAATCACAGATTTTAAGATAGTAGAACATGCAAAGTGAAAATAAGGTCTATGCTATTATTATCATACATATCCAGTATCAAAGGAATCACAGTGTTCCTGGTCTGTATAAAAAATAAATACCATCAATTCAAGCTGTAGCAAATTAAAGCCATTTAGAAAAATAGAAATATGAAATTTAACACATATTGGAAAGGGACACCACTAATTCCATTGTACACAAGCTCATCTTGTGAGCCAGTGGCACAGAAAATCTACAAAATATTCATATGGGATTGATCCTTTTTTTTGTTTGTTTGTTTTACCTGGGAGATCACCAGAAGAAGAGATGCAGCAGAGCTGGCATTCAGAAGTCATCAGCATTTTACATTAAATAACAGATGTCCAATTACAGCCAAATCAATTATTATAGCTCTGCATTAGGGTTTAAAGTATTCAGGTCTAACTTACATTAGGCTGTCAAGCACATCTTTAAAGTGTTTTGCAGTTGCATGGCACTAATATTGTACCGAGATGTTTACAAGCACTGAGGAAATTCATATTCATATCCCTGGAATTCTGGATTTAGATTGGTGTCAGGTACAATTTAGCTGAAGGAAATGTGCCCAGTTTGGCTGGATAGGATGTGGAGGTGCAATCCTCTTTTTTCCACCACTGGTGACAACAGGTGCCTCATTATTCTTACAAGAGGTTACTCTGCTGCTTCTTTTCAGGACACTCCAACCCTTACAGATTGTTTTGTTTGCATTCAGCATTTCCTGAAAGTAGGCACTTTCTAAAAAGAAAAATCCACCTTGCCCTCCTTTGAAGATCAACAAAAATCCAATTACAGCTTTAAAGTTAGGAACTGCAGGTATTGAATTTGCCCTGAGAAAATGTGGAAATGGTTTGTGCTGGCACCCAAAGCATCACCTCAGTCACACAAATGCAGCACCAGGGCTCCTACCAAGTAGTTAGTCACCATTATCCATCTGCTGTTCAATATTCTTGTTAAAAACCTTGGCTCTTTCAGAGCTTTGCACATCTGACTTTGTCATAGCTTGTCCCAAAATAATTGAAATTGATATATATATATATATATAGGAGAAATCAGAAATGTTACAGATGCACTGCAAGCCTAGAACTGTCACTTCAGAATTTGAATTTTTTGCTTATTTGATGCAAGATGAAAGCAGCATCTTTCATTCTGTCTCCATAACATCAGAAGCAACAGCATATCCCCAAAGACAGTGACAGCACAGGGCATCATCCTTGATAATTCAACAGATTGGTTACAGTTCTTACACTGGGAACATTTCAGCTCAAGGGAATTTATAAAAATAACTGTATTTGTAATCTGAAAAAGATCTAGAGGGCTTTTTTTTAATGTGTTTTTATGCTTTTAATAATCTTAATAAATATTTTTGGGAAGGGAAAATTAAAATATTTATTATTACCTCAGACAATACATTTACTGAATGTTTCTGTCAACCACACACAAAATCCAACATCCAATGCACCATTCAGCAAGCCAGCAGTACATTGCCTTTTCAAGGATGTGTTAGGGACCACAATAAACAGGAGTCAAGATGAAGAGTGTTACTGCAGGAGGCAAATGAGTTATATTTGCACAGCCTGAAAGAACAAAGCAGAATTTTGGTAGAAAGCTTTGAACTACTGTCAGATGAAAGAAGCAAAACCATTAAGTCTAATGGCAGAGATAGATGGAGAATAAATTATGAGTCATCTGGACTACCTAAGAGTCTTAAAACTGCCTGAACTGTTTAATTGACTAAATGACCCTGTATTTCCAATGTTATTAGCATAGTCACAATATGCTAAATGCATCAAAATCATGTTTATTTTCTGTAGTCATTCTTCAAAACCAGTTTTATAAAACTATGTGAGTCCAAAGTAATGTTTTCCAGTCTCCTATTCTTGAGGGTTTTGTTCTGTTTCATTCTTGAAATCAAGTCTATCAATAACATTTATTGCTTTTAGATAACTTGCAGAGTTGTTAGATCAACCAGAAAAGTGAAAAATTGATTAGCAATGCAGTATTATCAGCTTCAGGCCATCATCATTACCACTTCTGATGACCTCCATAAGTCTGATATTAGATGTGATCATTAGACCATCTATCTGGTCTGCCTAGAACTTAGGATTTACATTAATCAAGGACCAGGCTAGACTTCAGAATTCAGTCCACCAAAATCATCTCTAAGGGTCTTTCTTTCTAGCCCCTTTCATTTCTGCTTGCTTCATGCCTCCAGGTATGAGAAGCTTTAGGCCTAATTAATTTTATCCCATGTAATGTAACTGCCTGTGCTCTCATTATCTGCATAGGTATGTAATCCCACTAAGCTCTTTACTTTCTTGGTGTTTCATGGCAATAATTTCCATAAGCTAATTATATGTAGGGTAGAAAAATGCCTTCTTTAAATCTCTCTCCACACAAGGTCCCTAATCTCCCACAGTTCCAGAACCAGTTTTGTACCCCTCAGAAACCCCTTGCTTGGTATTCAGACCCCCACCAATTTATCTGATAACCTCGTGGTCTCTGGCCACTGCTTCTCCTCATTAAATAAACTTGGATCTCAGTGAAGACAACCAACGTTTTCCTTGGCTAATTTAGTTCACCTGTAACATTTTCTTATCCTCCAAGGCAACTGGCCCTCTGTGCTCCCCAAAGCCATCACATTTTTTGTTTGCTGATTTTGGTTTGCACGTGTGCCCTCAGCTGAGCAGTTTTCATGTGTCTAACATCAGTTTTTACTGTGTCTCTTTTTCACTTGTCTTTGTCAGTCCGGACCAAAACCACTTTGTGACTTCACCTGCGTGTAGTGCTTCTTCAACTCCTCCAGAAACTGATCTCCCCCTACCAAGGTTGGTTATTTATCCCTTAATTTCCTGTCCTTACTGTCTTTTATCCCATAATGATTTTTCAGACAAAGTTGTCCAAACCTTTTGATAAGGTTTTGTATTTGAATAGTAGGTTCTGACTGAACTGTGGACCCAAACAAAGGAAAGCAAAGGAAATACAAAGCACATACAATAGAGAGCCTCTACTGGTCTAAGATCACCAAACTTTTGGAAAGTAGAAGCTGGAAGAACTTTCTGCTGAGTGCACAACAGTGTTTATCTTTAGGCTTAATCATGGATAAATCTGCTATAATGCTCTAGCATTCATTTCTTCAACATATTTTGGAAAGAAGCCAACCACCAAAGTCTTTATACATAATTCATAGACATTTCTTCTCTATTTCATTAGGAAATACTTGTAGATATTATCTATGATGTGAAAATTCTTTTAAAAAAAGTTTTGATTGTGCTTCTTAAAAATTGACATAATCTCTGATGGCAAGATGCTAATTTTAAAAAAATGATACTCTTTCTTTTATTAGCTAATTTGTCAGAATGACACATCAAGTTAGCAATTTTTAAATGACAGTTGATTGAAGTATAGGCACATTTTAATTAAATATTTTATGTAAAAATGGGACCTACATAAGTAGACCAAAATCTATGACTATAATCACAGCTAACTTTCTTTGATCTAGACACATTTTGTGTTGTCATACACATGCCTGAAATGTTAATTTTTTTTTTTTTCTCTAGTTGAAGACTTTCTTTTTGTCAACAAATCTGCTGTTAAAATTAAGAAAACACTGTAAAAGTGTTTTCAATTAAAACCTTTTTAATTGTGCTTTTATACTTGCCTTCAGGACACATGAGCTAATAAGAAACATATTTAATAAATAAAGGGTAGAGCATAATTTACTTTGAGTAATTAAACAGACTCCTGAAGGGCCAAGATGCTCAGTATTACCAACAGGTAAATCTTCTGTGAGACACAGTAAAATATTTTGCATCGACGAAACTGGACCCCATAATCAAATAATGAATTAAGTGGGTGTCATGCTGATGCCTCAGGTTTTAGCTTTTATATTTTTCAGATTCTGTACTGCTTTAGTGTGAACTTCTGAGCTTCATATCAGGGGATGGTGAGCTCTCTGCACAGAGCAGGGAGACAAAACAATTCCTTCTCCAGCTGGGGACCAAGGACAAATGATCCAAACCTCAGGCCCAAGAGCATAAACAGTGTGGACTGAGGAGAGAAAATAGAAGACCAAAGCTTCACATTTCTGCACAATTATGTTGATGTTGAATTTAGTTTAGTTTCATCCAAGAAGTCCAGACAAAAGTTAAAATATTGTGAAGTGGACCATCTATTGAAGCCCAGAACACACACTCTGCAGTTTTAGTTTTTCTGCAGAGGCCCATCAACCTCTAATAGCAATAACACAGAGAGCAGTACTACTAAATTAAGTCGTGGCCAAAGCAGGTTAGTTGTTATGAATCACTTCAAAATTTTTGATGGACTGTACTGATTTTATCTCAAATAATTGATAATCTAATGTGTGTTTTAAGGAGTTGTCAGTCATTTGATATAAACACAAATGCTGCTGCAGAAACAGGCCAACAAGAGCTACAGTCCAGTCTCTGAAAAACCATTAAACAAAGTTAAAACCTGGCAGTCTGTAGTAGCTTAGTTCCAAAACAATAAACCATCTGCCTCATTAAACCATCGAGGCTCCTCATCCTTTACTTCCTCTGGCTAAATCTGCTCTTCTCAAAAATGTTGAGCTGTAGCCAGGCCTGATTCTCCATCCTTTCAAGAGCTGCTCCTGCTCTGAATAATTCAGCCTCATCAGCTGGCTCTCCCACTCCATAACTGCTCCCACCCCTTGCAGCTGGAGCACAGCTGGAATTCCATTGTTACTCCCACACTTAGGAAGGTGAATTCCACAGGCAGAGACCAGCAGGGGAAAGTGGTGGCTGTTCTAATCAGCCCACCTACCTGTCCCTGACAGAAAATATGCATCTTCACAAGAAATAATAAATACAATTAGTGATTCTTTGTCCTAATATAGAGACTTGCAAGCATCTCCCCTCAAGAAATCTTTCCAGCTAGTTCAATCAAAACACTGCTCATATTCCCTTATGAAAACTCCAGCAAACAAACATCTCATTTTACAGAAAACACTCTGGATTTTTGTTAACCAGAAACTGACCTGCTACATAATGAGGATTTATTGCAGAATGAAGAGATGGATGAGACAAATATTTGATAGAAAAAGTAAAAATACATCAAAATACATTTAGAATTAAAAACACATTTCTTTTCCCTAGAATAGAATGAGCTGATTAATCAACATTATGTGGCCTAAAGTATGAGTCAAACAAGACCAGAGTGGTAAATCTTATCCAGAATAACAAATACCTCCAAGGGTTTATATCAACACTATCAAAATAACATAAAACATCAGAATAATTACAAGCAACATTAGGATAAAAGCCCAGCAATTATCAGAGGCAGCCAGAAATGTTTAGGATAGAGTTCTTCAGGGGAAAAAAAATCTGCAGAGAGCCCTCAGACTTTGTGGAGGAAACCTAATTTCATAAAATTCCCAGAGAACTTTTCTTGCATGTTTGTGATAGATATTTGACTAATAGCTACTTAAGAACTTCAAAAAAACAAGGACTCCTTTATCTCAGTGGACAACCCATGCCAGTGTATACAATGTTTACCTGCAGAAAGTTTAGATTTGGTTTTAGAAATGTGCCTTCATGCCCAGAATGGGATGACCTCCTCAGCATTGTGGGAAGACAGCACCTTAATCAAAATGGTTTTGTTTAAATATGTAAATATGATGTTTTCAGTTCCCCCAATAACAATGGTGATGTAGGCTCAGTAGAAAAAAGTGAAGTCTTGGATTTCTATAAAGACCATGCCATTGCTATTGACTTGGAGTTGTGTGAATCATTTTTATTCTAAATGTTTTATTCCAAATATTGCTGGTTTAATCAGAAAATTTACTGAGCTATTTTATTCCTTAAGACTTCATCTATCTTTGGCCACTCCTTTCCCTCCCTCTCCGTATTTATAATAGCTATTGTGCCATTTTGTTACATAGCAGTTTTTCACTCCTGAAAATTCCTGTTCCTTTTTTCATAGTAGTGATAGATGCACCCAATGAGCCACAGAAAAGTAAACTTGACAACATTTGTTTCTTCCAACTCAATTTCTAATCTGTTTCTACATTGACTCTTTCTCCAGTTAACAAAAAATGCTGTCTCTGAGCTCATATCAATTTTAATATTTACAACCTGCCAAAATGATTCACATTCCTTACTGAAGCCTTAGCTCATGCCTTTAATTGATCAGGTCCAAATCCCTTTCTTTAATATGAGCATTAAATCAATCTTAGAGCTGGCAACATCCCTCACAGCAGGTGAAAAGACATTTTTAGCACAGATGAAAGAAAAACACTTAATTCCTATTTAGTTAAGCACCGATCAATGGCAACACTTCTGAAGTTTCAAGAGACCTTTTATAAATAATTAGCTGAAGTGAGAGGCAGTGCTGTGACAAGAAGCTGTTTGTTGTCCAGCATCAGGGTCAGGCTCCTCCTTTCCTTGTGGAGGTGAACACACACAGAGCCACCTTCTCCCAAAGCTGAGATCCCAGTGCTGCACAGAGTCACACAGCTCTTCATCCTTCCTCTTCATCCTCCCCCTCCTCTGTGCTTCCAAGGGACTGACACAAGAGACTAAAGGCAAGAGTAAGACTAAATTTTGCTCCGTGAGAAAAATGGTGATGAATGGTTTCTCCAGAAATCAAATAAAAGTGGTTTGTGAAAACAGAAAGCTTAAGACAAATTGGTTTAGGTGAATTCATAGAGCTTTCTGCAAGCCCAAGGAGTGTAGCAGTGCATTGTCCCCTAACAGCTTTATACTCCATTTCAAAGAGTGAAAGATCCAAGCTGGAGACAGAAAACACAAAGCTTCCCAGCCCTGAGTGATCCTGCCAAACATGAGACAAGCAGCCCTGCAGGACAAGTGCTCAATGTCCTGTTCACCTTTAACTGAATGTCAATGAAAAATACAAGTAAAAGTTGTGATTTTACACTTCCTTTAATGCTATCAGCCCTATTTATTTAACATAACCAGACAAACACACAGACATCCTTAACCACAGAAGGAAAGCAAGCCAACAAATTCTTGCAATTCATTGGGGAAGATATTCTAAACTGAAGTGACCACAAAGGTTTTATAGCACCTTGAGCAGCTTTAAGTATCCTCACTTACATCAGATCCTTCAAGACAATATAGTTAGGCCGATTTCACATTTAATTTCTCACTTTTCCACCTCAGCATGTCTTAAAAATTGAAGACATTCCTTGCAATAATAAAATAACTACTTTCAAGGATAAAAGAGATAATTTGATGATCATTCTTTAAAAGAGAAAGTTAAACCTTTTTACTGTGGAGTTGATGGCATAAATTCATATCAATATATAAATGCTCTAGTGCACCTTTATTATCATTTTGAAGTACTGGCTTCTCACAGTTGGTCTGAAACTGTGAGGCAAATCTTGAGGTCAGAATTTGATAGGAGCATCTGCCTTTTCTGTCAGTCATTACCAAGAAAGAACCTGCAGATTGATTTTAACACTAGTAATTTAAGGCTTAGGCTTAGTTTGAGATCAGATCCAGAAATTTTTGGTTGATTTTAGTAAAATGTGTTTTTATGGTGTTAAGAATAGTTCCAGATCTTGATGGACAAGGGTTCATTTGCATCTCATATTTAAAGCTAATGTTATATATGTTTACACTCCTACATTTTTTTCTTCCTCTATTTTGTTTGGTTTTTAGTGAAATACAAATATCTTCTTGTTTACTGAATATAAAACAAGAACAGGATAACATCTCTGTGCAAGCACATCTGGGGGAGCAGGCTTTGCTCCTCTGGGTAATTCCTTCAATAGAGCTACTCACATAAAAAGCAGCTCGTGTGGGTGTGCACTGAGCTACTGCACAGTGAGGATTGTTATCCAGTAATACAGATTGCACCATTTCCCAAAAGTCTTACTAAAAGAAGATCAGGAAATAATTGCTCTATATCCTCTTGCTGTCACTCTTTTTCCATTTCCCCCACCCTGAGCTGTTCACCGCTATAAAAGAGATTGTTACAAATTCCAGAACTGTATAGAAGTGGCTGAAAGTTGAAAACTTCTTTCCTTTCCTTTTCTTTAATTGAAAAAATGTCTGGGGTTTATGTCTCTAAACCTAAAATTGAATCTGTTTCTCTCATGTGTCTTTTATGACATGCCTCACCCTGGAGCAAACCCTTACTCAGCCAGGAGCAGGGAGTTGTAGTGGAAAGAGTAAGAAATGTCTAAACTGCAGCAGTTCTATCTGGAATAAGCATAACTGGTTTAGGTCTGAACTGGGAGCTCACACCCTCCATCTCTCTATAAACTTAAAGGTAGTGTCATGCTTACAAAGGTGGTGAAAAGGTAAATTCAAGCTGGGAAATGACAGGCAATGGTGTAGCTGTGCTCTAAAAACAGAGCCCGACAGGAGCAGCCTATCAACACCTGAGGTGAAAAAGCATCTGTGGTAATTGCAGTGAGGCAGCTTGTCTAAAGCTTACTAAAATGAAGAAAAAAAACCAACATAGAACAGCCTCTGGTCATGAGATATAAAAAAGGTCAAAAAATCCTTTTTCCTTTATTCCCAAAGCACTACTAACATTCATCACCGAATGTAGTCAAATCCAAAATCCCAAATTCCTTTACAAGAATAACCTATAGTTTCAAGTTCACTCTGAAATCATCTGGTGAATAATCTTTACTGTTCTGGTTAGCAAACAATAAGAGATTTTGGTTACATCCTGGAACTGGGAAATTATTACAATTTTCCATTAACAAAACATCTTACATTAGAGCTTTTACGGGGGAACTTTCATTTGTTTCTGTCCTAAAATGGAATTAAGTGAAGAGATAACTTTTTTTTTTTAAGCACTATATTAAAGGATATTTCCACAGAATAAATGAATTATATACCTGCATACAGCACAGCATACATCAGCTGTGATGTAAAATTTCTGCCATCCAACCAAGGAGACTGCTCAGGAGATTTCACAGGAACCATTGGATTTGTCACTTTGCCATCTTCTCCAGGGCTGGTGGCAAACTTACAAAACTAATTATGAAGATCAAATACTTTTGCTTTGAGCAAACAGCAGGTCTCTGAGGTCTGGGGTTTTTTGAGGGAAAGATATCTTCAGGCTATTTGGAAAAATCTTCACATTTCTAAGACACAGCTCGAATGATATAGATTAGCTACTCTTGCATTGTCTATCTGCCAATAATATAGTTTTTAGTGATGACAACTACAAATAGCTGATACTATTTATATAAGTTTAAATATTTAGTATATATTTGTCATATGTCGCTATGTTCCTCCTTGGACTTCAAAGAAAAAGTCTTTGTTTTGATTACAAAAATCTCAAATAAGTGGACTTTCTGAAAACATTTCCTACTTTCCTCTGAAGTGGAAATTTGTTTTGACTAGTACATGCACTTCTCCACATCCACATGCTCTCAAATCCAGAGTGATCCACTACCATTATTCTCAGGAGCCATCATCATCATGTTTAATAGCCAGAACAGGAGTCAGAAGAGATTAAAGTGGTGAGAAATGCATGGAGGCACTGTTGGGACCTCCCGTCTTTTAAGCATCTTGCCCAGTCAAAAATAAAAATAAATCCTTGCTTATTGTTAGTGGATCCCATTCCACAGCACACTGTTCTGAGCTTTACTTTTAATAAGGTTTACTTTTAATAAGGTTCACTTTTAATAAGGTTTCAACCACCCCACTCCCCACTAGGGAGGCAATCCCTTGTGTGACCACCCAATTTTAGAATCCAAAAAAAACCAAAAAAACTCTTCATTAAAAATTTTTCCGGTTTATCCTACTGATTCATGGTATGCTGCCTCTACTAATTAAATTAATAGCTACACTTGCTTACTAGAGAGATTAACTGCAGCATTGCCCTCACTGGGTGGGTGAGTTGCTAGGCAGCTCTCTCTGGGGATTTGGCACTGGGCTCTTATCTCCCAAGACAAAAGCTGCCACGCACCTTTCACGAGGAGAATGAATGCTACACTGCTCTCACCCACAGCATTCATCTCCATTTTTTATATCTCAATAGCTCTCCTTTAATTATTTTAATCACTTGGTGCATTCTAGTGTTGCAAGCCCGTTCAGTCTGGAGCGTATTTTGACTTCTGTGCTATGGATTGGTTCCATTTTTCCCTCCCTTGCCAGTTTACAACCTCAAGATTTATTTCAAGTCACACATGAAGGTCTTGCACGCCAGAGCATGCCACGGGTGCTACTGCAGTAATATTCAGTCTGATGTTTAAGCCCTTCTCAATATTTTTCTATCCACTGAACTGTTCATTTTCAATTTTTTCTTTTTTTTTTTTTAGCTTTGTCCCACACTTGAGTTCATAACTGGGGAGTTATACCTTTGATCAGCAGCCCCACTGTGCCAAATGCTTTGTCAGTGCAAGCAGCACAGGCACTGTGACACAGCCAAGGGTGTGATTAATGTCACCAACAGCCTGGCCCTATTTCTGCTGAGCAGCTGGACCTCCCCCTACCCAGAGATGGCTGCACTAACCCCCTCTGCAGTATCCAGGTGTCTTCCAAAGAATAAAAGACTTTTTTTTTTTGTTTTCTCATAGGCAATCTGACCTATTTTTCCTAGTGAATAGATCCAGATCCTTGCACCACATCAACAGCTGGAAAAACACAGCGTAGCTCCACAGATCTCAGCAAAACTGAAGACACAATTCCTGTTCTCCAAAAAAACCCATCCAGAGACAAGGATTTAGGGAAATTTCAGGTCTAAGCTGGAAACAGAATTTCTTCCTGGTCTCTGTCACATATTCCTAGAAAAACAATACAGATCTTAAAAGTGATGTGTATCAGTGTTTTTCAGAATGTGCTTCCAGTGGCTCTACTTGTAAAATAACATAGTGATTACTGAGTGGGAGAAAACAAATTGCAGCTGAAAAATACAGTCCTTTTCTCACTTATTTTCTCTATTACACAAAGATTTATCAAATACTTTATTTATTAAAAATAAAGAAAATTATTTATTTGCAAATTTGTATTACCATACCACGCAAATTTATGCCAACTTGTGTTTTGCTATTTTGTCTTTTGACACGCATCCATTTCTGACTACTCACTACCCTCTAGATATTACTGATGTAACATTATTATTCCAGAAAGCTTCCTTTGACTGGATGGCCCAAATCTTAGAGAGTTTGAGACAGAAAAATCTGAATAATTAATAAAATATCCATTCAAATTCCCTTGATGAATAGAGAAATAATATAATTCATATTATTTTAATGAATATGTGAGCACAGTCAAGTTGAAACATTTTTACAAATAAGTGGTCTACCCTTCTGTCTGGTTGTGAGAACTGGCAAGGTTTCTTGCAATTATGTAAAGCTAAAACCTGTCAGCAGCACTGCATTTTTCTTCCCAAACTACACTGCCTGTAGACAATAAAAGGAAAAAGAAAGACAGCACAAGTCAGTCAGTTCTGCTTCTGAAAAGGTCAAAATATGGATATTTTAAGGCTCAGCTGAAGCAAAGGAGAGTGATCATATCTTTACAAATTGTCAGAAAAAAACTATAAAGGGAGATCATGGTAATGCTGAACTCATAAGAATTATATATAATTCTTTTGGTTTTAAACAAAGGTTAAATCATGGCATGAGATGCATCAAAGATTTTGATATTTTTCAGCATTCAAGGAATTGGGGTGCTACAACAACAAAATAAAAATCAAACTGTCAATTTTTTTTCTGTAAATATCAAACTGATGACTGCTTAGAGAAAAACAGAAGGTAACCACCCTGCTGGCACCTTTATTTCCTCTAATATGTCAGTTTCCTTTGACATTTCATGGAGAAATATTTAAAAATATTCCAAAAATTTGCCTGAAAATTTACCTCTTCTGGGACATCAGTTTGAAGGATAATCTGCTAATGATGTATTACTTACAGGGAAATATTTGAAACTAACATACATAATTTATACTGCAAAGTCATACATAAAACTGTTTTTTGACTCTTTTATTAGCACATTAAAAAGTGCTTTAGAAAGATGAGAATACAGAGCAGAGCCTACAGCTTTAGGAGTCAAAGAAAAATCCTGCACTTGAATCTCAAGCAACCAGGACAAAAACTCTGGGAACAACGAATATGTTATGTGACTTAAAATAACTAAATATCAGCGAAATCTCTGATCTACAGATGATAAAATCTTACTATTGGAATGATGGTAATGATAAAATAATCCCACAATACACTGATTTTTGACAGATTGGTGTGGTCTCGAAATCCTTTCCCTTTTGACCCATGTGTTTTTATGAAGAAAATACATCCATAACCATAGGCTTTGCTACTCGAGATTTGCAGCTATGACCAAGCAAAAATAAAACCAAACCAGGAGCCTTAACTTTCACCTTGGTTATACAGCCAAACAATTTTGAAACATCCAGCTGCTTGAGGAGAACCTATATATTTAATTTGGATCTGAGACCAGTGCAGAGGAAGTGGGATTCTGGTTTTTACATACACAGATTTAATTCTCACCCCAGCAGGCATGAGGGGAGCATTCTCCTTGTGAGCACATGCTCCCCTCAGAAATCAAAGCTCCTCCAGGCACTACCATCCTCAAAACACAAACTCCAAAATTAGGGCAATACATTCTGGCATCTTTTCTGTAGCTGTAAAGGAGGCACCAGGATGAAAATCACAGAAAGGTGCAGAGGAGATGCACCCTAGACAGAAAGAGAAAAAAATGTAACCTCTAGCAGAACATTTATGTCAATAGAAAGAACATCCAAAAATATCCTCCATATATCACCCAACAAAAGAAAAACTGTACAATTTTATACTATCCTCAGCAGAAAACTCACAGGTGATGGTGGCATGTTATGAGTCTGCTATGACAGCATTTGAGTGTGAGTTTTTTAAGTATTTCTCCACAGATATTTTGACAGGGCTGCTTCTGGGTCCATGGGTTGATGTAAAGTCTCTGAGCTTGAGAAGAGTTCAAACCAATGAATTAAATAGCCCACATTTTCTCTTTGCCCTCCTCCTGTTGCTTGCCTTCACCTCCAACCACTGCTGATGTCACCCTGAATTTTAGCTTTCTAATGTTTTAGTTTCTATGATAAAGTTTCTCACAAAGTTCTTTCTGTAAACACGCAGATGTTTTACTGTCTCTGTTTTTCATTCCTTCTCCTGAAAAGAGAAGTTTAATAGACTCTTTTATTAACCAGTGTGACTGGGGAGGTGGTGACCTCTCTATCCAATCCACAGCTGTTCTGAAAACTCTACATAATGCATAAATCAAAATAAACTGGAGTTCTTCTCCACCTTTCACTGGTCTAGGGAGTCGCTGTCTCTGCGTGTTCGTGTCACACTCTCCAGTGACATTCTGACATCATCCAGACATTTTAACCAGAAAATATGGAATAAATGCATCAGCCCCCAGAACCTGCACTGATGGTTGCACACATTTCAGTGCATCAGGCAGGACAAGGCTGCCACATCGACCCTGTCAGAGCTGGGGGTTTTGGCACTGCCTGGAAGATTGGCTCTGTGCTGTCTTGTTAAGGTCATGAGCGTCATAAATCAAAGGTAGGAGTGAAACTTTGTTTGCTCTCAGTAGTACACAAGCACATTTTTGTAAGGGTATTTAACCAGATGCATCTGGAACATTCTGCTGACACAGGTTTTCAAGCCAGTCCAGCAAGGTAAATGATGTGACAGCAAAAATAATGTAGAATATATGTCAGAGCAAATGACTGATGCAGCAGCTAATAAAATCTAATAGAAATATAGCTTTAGCAGGGCAAAATAGCACCAGAGTGCTAGTCTCTCAAAATTAGTATGATTCAAAAAGTATATCCAGTCACTGCACTGTGCCATTCACAGCATGTAATGAGCCATGATGATGTGCTGTGCTAGATTAAGACATTTAGAAGGTTCATAAGGGTTGTTTGGAGTAAAGATAGCTTTTATAAACTGGCTTGTATTATCAGCTGAAATGCTTCTGAGTGTGGAACTTTTCCAGTATTATTATACTTGCAAGATTGTTGGAAGAGAAGAAAGTGTCCTCATCAGTTGTTCTTGTTTAAAACTTAGCCATGCAAGATTACAGGGAGAGAGCTTTTGTTATAGGCACTGCAGATATAATTCTGATTGAATACAATTTTGGAAAAAGCTTTCTCTGTTTTCATTATTGATGTTCAGAGTGAGTGTCATATTTGGACCCATTTCTTTCTTTTTGGTCACAATGATTAATCACACAAGACTTGTATCCAACTCATGCACTGAAACTCCCAAAGCCTTTCCAGAATTATGATAAGTTGAAAAACACTTGACAAAAAAAAGACAAGATGTGGTTTTTCCCCATGATACACCTTTGCCACTACAGAAGCCACCAATACCACTGAGCCCAGTCTCTTTCAGCTATCATCAGTGTAGCCAGACCTTTTAATATGAACAAGATAAATCTCCAGAAAGCCTCAGAACATTGTAACAAGCATTGTAAATAAGCAGATGCAATCTGGATTCATTAAACTCCAAATTCCAAGTTTAGTAGTTTAACCACAAGGAAAAGCACAATTTTTTTAGCAATAATTTTGTATAACCTTAGACAATACTTTAAAGTACCTCATATAATGAAAATTATATTATATATATTTTTTGTAGAAAAATTTTGTCAAAAATCTAATAAAATAAGAATCCCCCAGTGTCAGTCAATGGGAATTCTGCAAGATTAAAGCAAGCAGGATTTGGCACTGAATCTCACTGCCAATGGATGGTTTTCCCCTCCATCACTCTTAAAAATGGTCATGCTACCAAAATTCTTATTTTATTACATTTTTTACAAAATTTTTGTAGAAAAAAATTTTAGTACCTTAGTTTCAGGTAAATAAGACATTCCAGTTTGTTATACAATTACATTTTAGATATCTAATTTCATAAAAATAGCAACAGAAAGGAATTTCTCCCTCTTCCTTTAATGTTGCAGATATCTGTGGGTCTCCCTGCCCTGGGACAAAGGTGATCTATATCTATAGCAAAATATGAGCTTAAATTTTCTTCCCTTTGTCATTTTGTTTTCTATTGAGATTTCTGAATCCAATATTATTTCTCCCTACACTACTCCCTAGTGAACAAGAAGTTCATTTTAAAAATAAATAAGGTTGAAAAGTCCAACCTAACACAATCATAAATGTTGAATAATTTCATTTCAATGTATGCCTCCTTTTATACCTCAGAACTGAAAAGGAAAATAAAAACCCTCTAGATTTTCTCACAGATGAACAAGTATCACGGCTGCCTAGGAACAGTTACTCACTTTTTTGAAAAAAGTATTTTCCATGCACTTTGTGGACCATTAAAATGATCTAATTTATGAACTGAAAGGTTTGCTACTCAGAAAGCTCAGTCCCTGTGCTGTTTGCAGTGCCAGAACACTCAGAATTACCTGGTGACTGAAGTGTCACAGTAACAACTGATATTTCATTTCACTTTTTTCACTAAAATAGCTAACTCTGCAATCACCCATGCCATGCTGGAGTAAATCTTCCCCAATACCAAAACCTGAGCCTCCAAAATGACACGTCTGGCACTTTAGGAATTATACCTTGAAGTTGTACAATCTATAGAGAGTATCAAGTGTGTGGCAATGAGTATGAACAGCCTGGTAGTAGAGGCAGCTGACACCCACTGTTTCCTTTCATAGTAACATATGTGAAAACAAGAAAAAATAACCCAAAAAAAAATCTTTATTTAAAGCTCTAGGCAAAACCTGCTGATACTAGAAACAGTTTGAGTTTTTCCCATCCAGAAATCTGAGAGCAGAAGCTACTTTAATCTTCCTCAGCCACCTCTGTTTGAAGGCAGCATCAAATACTGAGTGTGTTTATGAGAGCAGAACAAGGTAGGACTCCCAGCTTGGGGATCACACTTGCTTCATTTTAATTAAGGAATACTCTGCCCAGGTTCCCCAGGATAATACCAGTCTAATTGAAGTCAATACTAAAGTCCAATACCTTGCCATATGTGCAGTCCAAATTCACATCTTAAGCTCACCTCAAGCAGATGAGAATACTGCACACAGGCCTAATAGAGCTTGCAAAGGGACAAAACCATTCACATCCCCTGAGATGACCAAGAGCCAGCACCAGCAGGCTGCTGGAAACTGAAAATAGAAAGGGAAGATAGAGCCTGAGGAGGAGTCAGGTGTAGTCAGTGAGCTCAATATGCACTCTTCTCAAAGAGATGGGTAATTCAAATTGTTCACTGGGGGTACAGTGATGACAGTGTTAAGCCTGCACTGTTCTTTCTCCAACACCCATTTCACAAAAATCCTGAGTGCCAAAGCCACCCACTGCCACATCTGGGCTTCTGGACAGGGAGAGGTTAATTCCCACTAACATACAACAAACAAACTCAGATCAGTAATTACCAAAGTCCTCCCATTTTAAAGCAAAAAGGCACAAGGGAGAGGAAGAATCATAGATTAGGAATAAAAAGCACCAACAGTTACAGGTCTAACCCCTCTGTGAATAGAGCTGCTTACTGAAGGAACTCCACAGTGCTCCAGGTAGTATCCAAGAGATAAAGTGATGCAGGTGCAAATCCCCATTGGTCACAAATTGTCAACCCTAGAATCTAATTCCAATTTAAGAGTAGTTTTAACATTACAAGAGATTTCCATCATCACTCCTCAATAGCTTTAACCTCTGGAGCTTTCTACAGAATACATAATGAATTTAATTCACGATTAGCCTTCCACCTTGGAGACTTTGATAAAAAGGTAAGAACCAATAGCTCAAGAGGCTCCTACTGAGACTGGTAGACTACTTTTGGTCCCCAGTGTGTTCTGATGGCCCTCACACACACTCCAGGCTTCCTTACTCTTATCTTGTTGGATTTACAACAAATTTAAAGTGAAAATCCAAGCGGTCAGGAACATCTGACACCTAATCCTCCTTTGCTGGGTGTTCCTGTACATCACCAATGCTGGAGCAATGTGAGTCACAGAAAACAGCTCTGCCAGTTAAAGATGACCCCAAGCCCATCCCAGACTTGAACAGGGATGAACACAGGGGTTGGAATGTGAAGCATGATCCAGACAAGAATCCTGCAGGAGATCACTGTTTCACCAGCAGTCTGCACCAAACACCTGAGGATTTCTTAAGCAGAAGACAAAGCAGAGAAAGAGGGTTTCTAATGATGAGATTTTCTTGTTCAGTCTCACACATGGCTTTCCCAGCACTGTCCCATGATGCTGGTCCAAGGCCAGGAGATGATGGGCAGCCCTTGGTGCAGTAACAAAGCCTCATGGCCAGCGCAGACGTGCCTTAATTCTGTCCATGTCAATTATGGCAGGGAAACTGGCTGAACTGCCAAAGGGTTATGGCACACCTGCCCTGTGCAAGGCTCAGTAATGATTCTGAATGTGAAGCTGCAGAGGAGCACTTTCAATTCCCCAAGGCTTCTGTAGGGGCTGATAACTCCTGCCCTTCACAATTCACACCTCAAAACTTCTCAAGACCTCTGCAGTCTATTCATAAGCTAAGGGAACAAGCACATAAAATATCAGCATCTTTTCAGAGATAACAGTCTGGACTGCTTTGATATGAACAGCACAGAGATCAGTTGTGAAGAATATAAACCAGCTGAATTCAACTAGAGCACTCACTATTAGAATGTTTTTATTACTTCTACCTTCTAGGCAATGCATCATCATCAAGTCAAAAAGAGAAGCAGCAACAGAAAATAATCATTTAAAATGGAAACTTAAACACTGTGTAGTGTATATCTGATATAGATGGATATTTGATATCAATATGGACCTATCAAACTGGTATTGAACAGAGGTCATTGGACAACACTTCAACAGAAAATGTTAATAAATATAATCACTATTATTACAGACTCTTGCTAATTTTGATAAAGAAATTTTGAGCCATCAAGATTCAGACTTGATAAGTAGATATTAGGCATCTAGTAAAGAAAAGAACAAAAAAACCCTCCATGAGTTTCATGTTGAGTAAATGTAAAAACAATCAACCATTCCAAAATCCATAGATTTCTTATTCCATGTACAGCTTGCTTCCTGCAAATAATTATCTACCAATGCATACAGATGCACTCTTAATAGAAGTTCCAGAAGCAGAAGAAAATAGAAACAGAAGGAAGAATCATATTTCTCATAAACTTCTCTTTTCTTAAAGCCATATTTCAGACACATATGTAAAACTAGATTCAGATTATATGATTAACTCTTATAAAAAGCTGGAAGCAAGGCTCATTCAAATCCACCCAACATATTGACAACAGCTATTGCTGGATAGGTCACTCGATTCACAGGACTTTTCAACCCCATTTAAAATTTCGGAGTGGAAGAAAACAAAACAACATCAAAGTCTCTTGTATTTAGCATATAGACCTTTTTGCCACTTCAAGCTAAAGACCTTTTCAAAAATGCACTGTCAGCAGCACAGCTTTTAAGGGTAAAATGAGGACTTTAAAGTCGGTATCCCACTGTGTATTCTACCACTGTGCTGCCTGTGGAGTGTGAAAAAAAGGGCAAGGATGGTTCCTAAAGTCTCAAACACTCTCTTACAATGACTTTTATCCCTTTGAAGACAGAAGGAAATGCAGCTAATGTGTTTACAAATAGGCTGGAACCTGCTCCTTTTTAAAGGAAATTCACAAAGAACACAAATGCCTCCTGGAATCTCATTATGATTTTTAAAGGGACATTTTTTGGGGTAGCAGTTCCCTCAGCTTGACCTATCTTTTTAATTTCACCTCTTTAAAAACTGCAGTTTCTCAGATTGTTGTAATGATTCATGACTTCTGTCTCAAAATTAAAACAATTTAAAGTATCACTGATCTATGATAATAACAGAGGGAAGCCTGTCTGTGGCAAGTTACAAATCCATCCTTACCCTTCAACTTTTGAAGGGAAAATGTTGAAAATTCAGCTGACAATACATTCATCCCTTTGCATCTTTATCAATACAGTAATTCATAAAAGCCAATTAAGCAACATGGAAACCCAGAGTTCCCAAATGAGTAACTCTGAAACAAGCCAATATGCACAATAGGAGAAAACACCCTGTGAAGACAATGACTGTAATGTCATCCTTCAGCACACCCTAAAAATGAACATTAGAATGTGAAAGGCTGCAAATAAGCAGCATACAGGAGCCTAGCAAGTTTCTTTAAGAAACACTGCAGAAATAAAAGAGGAGAGGTAACAGGAGCAAAGCCTCAGAAACAAACATAATTTCATATTATCATGTACCCTGCTGACTGTGGTGTACAATCACTGCTTAAATAAAAGGCCATAAAATTATTTGGCTATCTGCTTTTTTAATTCCTGGTTTTCTATTTCAGGGCATAAAATCTACACAGAACTAATCTTTGGCCATGTGCACCATCAACCCAGTAAAGAGTCACATCTGCAGTCTGAAGCTCTGCTGAAATGTCTTTCAAACATTCCTGTCACAGCAATTCCCAATTCCCAGCTGGCACACAGCCTTAGACACATTTGGGTGTGACAGAAGAGACTGCAGCAGTCCAATGCTGCCTGGTTCTCCTCAGAGGCTGAGTGCTCAGCGGTGTGTGCTGCATCCCTCCAGCCGCTGCTGCGCCTGCACAAAGCTCTGATGAAAGCACAGAAGCAGCTACAAGTCAGGGCAATAACTCTGCAGCTGGGAAGCAGGCACAAACAAAATATAAACCTGACAGCGTGAGACTTGACAAGTCTGCATTTGTCTATTCCAAACAACAATCTTTGCAACTATAAGGGAAAGCTCTGGCAACTCCAGTACTACAACTAGTGCTTCACCTGTAATATTGTCATAAAGAGTTGCAGTCTTGTACAGTGTTTGTATTTCTTTATCCTTGAGGATGTGGAACAATTCCATATGTACATAAACATATATATATATATACATATATTTATATAAAAAATTTCTGTATTTGGATTGAAAGCGATGCAACCCTCAAAACTCCCACCGAGTTCTAAAGGCCACGGTCTCAACACATTTTAGGAGCTTCCTAAAATTCATTCTGCTGTCATTAGACACCATTAAATCTGCTGACCACATAAGGACATTGTCTCATTATTCAGGCTCAGTGTTCTGATGTGCATTATAAACCCTGCAGTACCACTCAGCAATGGTTGCAGAGCAGCTGTGGTAATACACAAATAAAATATGAAAGAAGAAATATTTTTATTTTCATCTTTAATATAAAGTCAAATTAAGTTGAACATCATTCTGTTTTATAGGTTAATAAAATACAAGAGTAATTATTAGCAAAAATAAATATTTATGATGCAGGCACAATGATAACAACAACAAATGGAAAAGCCTCGATGTGGATGTACTTGCCCTAAAGGGTAAGAGCCATGCCAACCTAATAACCTCACCAGGGGTTATGAAAAATTTGCACATTGCCTGACAGCCTAAGGTAAAGTCTTATGGTAGCTCTTCAAGTGGATAAAAGGGAAAATGGAATGCAATGCAAAGTGGTACCATTTATCTAAATCAATGGAGACATTTCTTACTGCACTGACCTTCACTGCATTTTGAGGAGCATAAAAAGCATTAAGGAACATTTTAAAAACACCCAAGGGTTTTCTTTATCTAGGTTTGCTCCCTGATCAAATAAACTGGAACTCTTTATTATGGATATTTCCCATATTTCAAGTTAATGTACATTTCTTTGCAGCATAGCCACCTAAATAATCTTAACACTTGGTGAGGGCCCTGACAGTCTCAGAAATGTCAAATTCCTCCCACGACACACATCCCTCAGAGCTGTGCAGGTCCCTCTGCACTGACACTGGCTGAAAGGATCAGACTTCAGATGACCAAGGAAGGGACTGAAAGGACCGGAGTTTAACACCAGTGCAGGTACTAAATGCTGGAAAACCATGAGTGGGTGTAAAGTGGTATTATATCAGTCATAAAGCTCACCTGGATCTGTGCTCTTACTCAAGTGCTCATGACAAATAATACTGCTGACAGGAGAGCCAGCTCTTACCCAAAGCAGCAGAGTGAACTGTTTACTCCTCGTGAAGACTCAGATTTAAATCAGGCAGCAGTAACACCCTTCCCTAAACAGACCCAGTAAGCCATACTGGGCAGGTTTTGGAGCCTATTTGTCACCTCAGCAGAACTAAATCATTCCCTGTTCGACCAATTTACAAAGGTGTTCGGCATCAGAAAACATGCAGACATGAAAAATAAAGATATATTCCATTTAAAATATTTCTAGAGCTTTAGTCTCTCAACTCTTTGATGTTGATTCACCTGAAATAGCTTTTCACACCAGGAGAAAATGGTAAAAGCAAACTCTGCACACAGATTGCAGAAGTATTCCACCCATAGTGCTCTTTATATCTGTAGGACTTAAAAAGAACTAATAAATTAGCAAGGCTTCAGTAAATAAGACAATGATAAACTCATTTCTCCTTATTCCTGCTTATGGTAACCTACAAACTGCAATAAGCTGTGGCTCCTGACTACATGAGGTATATTCATTTCTAAAAATTATCTTCAATCTCTATTCTTTCCAGTAATGCAAAGCAGTCTCATTGGGCAATATTTCTAAGAGATGAAACACAGAATAAACAAAAGGTTGGATTTATGTAAACTCTTTATCCCTGTTCTCTCTTTTTTAATTACTCCTCACTGTTGCCATTAAAACAGTCTGTTGGCATCTGAATTTGAGTCTGCTTATACTTCCTTTTGCTTCATAAGTTCTCATTCTTACCTAGCTAAAAATGGAGTTCCATTTTATATGTCCTTTCCCAAATTTCTCAACAAATATGTACTTGGTTTTAAGCAGAAATCTGGACCAAAATCTAAAGTAAATTAGCATCTTTCATATAAAAAATGAAATTAGGTGTGCAAAGCCTTTCATTTAATACCACAGGAGTGATAGTATATCAAAAGTAAATTTTATCAAGCATGGGCTAGTGAATTTCAAGCTCTTTATCTTCTTTTCATACATAAATTATCAAACTAACCTACTATGCTTTATAATTTTGAGTTCAGGTCACTTGAATTTATGAGTTTCTACATACAATTAGTAGTTTCTGCACTGCTGCACTGTGTAATATTTGTTTTAGTTCTCTGTAGTTTCTTTTCTAGTCAGACATTTTTCCTTATTACACTTCCAAAGAATCAGATTTATTTCTGAAAAGTTTAAAAGACACATGTTTTTCTGCTTAAAATTTAAACTTCAGACAGCAATTATAATCACCACTCAGACCATGAGTTCATTCCACAAAACCTGACAATGGTACAGAACAGTGACAGAATAAATGTGCATCGATGGCATTTATTAAAAAACATTGATCAGAATATTGGAAATACACTGCCTTAAGACTTGTTATGGGGATTCATGTTTTATGTCCAAATCCAACAGCTGCTTTAAAAACTCAAGGTAAAGACCTGTGTGTGTTGTCTGCTGCTGTGAATTCCCTGCATCCAGTCTCTAAACCCAACACACCGAGGAGTTGTTGGGTTTTATCTTCACAAAATTAATGCGAGTCATATAAAGCACCTGACACTGGTATTCATTCCTTTATATTTAAAGTACACACAGCCAGAGCAGCTATGAGTGTCTTGGGGGGCTCCTGAGCAGGAGCAGCTCTCCACCCCTCGCACGTTCCGCGTGTTTGGAGCAGTCTGGAGCAGCAGATAAATCCGGGCGATCGCCCGCTCCGCAATGATTCCTCCTGACACTCTCAATTACCTTCTGGAGAGCCTTGAGTACAACGTTTCCAGCAGTTCCCTCAACCCATGGCATAAATTTTCTTAAATTGCAACAGACTGCTGGGCGAGATTTATTTGCTGAGCAGCTCGCTCTGGTTACACCATCGAAAGTGGGAAGTGAAATTACATCAAATTTCACCAGCAGTAATTAATTTTTTATTTTGAAGGGAAATAGTAAGACCTGAGCTACAAACAAAGAATAAATTCATATAATCACAGCACAGAGGCATTTCTTTAAATTTCCTACAAATCAGCATGGAGTGCAAGCCATGATTAAGAAGGTCACCATAAATATTATTAGGGACCTTGACAGCATTTTTGGCAAGAGGGTAGAAGTTAAAGAAGGTATGAAGACTGTGCTCTGGAAATACCATCTAACAACAGGTAAATTTCTATCAACATACCTACTTTTTTACATTAAATGGAAATCTGAGTGACCAGGATGATAGGACCTTGGTGGATTTTAACCCTTGCATGTAAAACCTGACATATCTGAAAACTGATAAACTAGCCCAATTTTTTGGAGGGGTGTGGAGAGGGACATTTTTGGGAGCAGGGTCTTTTGTTTTGGAACCATTTCAATTTGAAAGCAGCTATTCAGAAGGCTGCAAGTAACATACAACTGCTGGTGGCTTTTTTTTCGCCACTCAACTAAAAAAATACCCCAAATTTAGAATGGTTCTATGTGTTAACTTGGAACATTATGTTTCTTGAATGGCTGAATAAGACAACACCTCTATTCTAGTACACACAAAAAAAAAAAATCAAACTGATTTTTATTCCTCAATACCAGAGAGCCAAATCTGTTTATCAGGAGGACTACAGCAAAGGGACAGTGGAGCCACAACACACACAGAAGAAGGCTTCAGGCATCTGCTCTCTGTTGTTCCTCAGTACAACCTTTTAAACCCTTGATCTCACATGCATTGCACCTGTGTGTGCTCTCCACCCTTCTGTCATTGGTCAGTGCCCCTCAGCACCCCATGTCCCATCAGTACCTGTCACCTGTCTGACACAGCTGTACCCATCAGGGATGAGGCTCAGCCACAGCCCCACTCCCAATTATTACAAGCTGTGGGCCTACAACAGCAATTCTCCTATTTCTTTTTTTTTTAAATAAATGTCATGTCTACCACCACCCTACAGGGCCCTTGCAAAAGAAATAGCAAACATGGTTTAAGTATTCCTTGTTTAGGCTCTACTAATTCTGGAATGCCTCTGTGTACTCACCTTAATTCATTCCCCAAACTCACATTACACATCATCAAAAATCTTTATACCCATGCTTCTAAAATATTGACAATATCAACAGCTGTGCAACTTTACAAGGCAACACACAAGAATAACAGTTCTGTAATTCCATCAACAGCCACACAACTTCATGAAGTAACCCACAAAAATAAGATAGAATCTCTATGTTCACATCTTAATAGCTGCAATTCACCAGCACAACACACACATTTTACCAGCAAACAACACCTCACACTGAACAGCAGAGCCACTCTGTCCCTGGCTCCTACTGCTGCTTTAATACCTCCTCTTGTTCCTTTTACAGTTTTTGTTGTGTTAGTTGGTCACACGTTATCGCTCAATAAATTATTTCCATTATGTCCCCAGAGGCTCACCTGTACCCCAGGTGTCACATTCAGTCTGGTCCGGCCCAGCAGCGTCTCCTGCTGCTCTCAGTGCTGGGCTGGGCTCTGTCTCTGGCTGTGCCTCGCCCAACAGCCCAGTCCTGATGATGCCAGGGTCACCATTACAGCAGAAGGACAGTGAAACCACAATCAACACCCAAGAAGGCCTCAGGAATCTGCTCATACAGAGCAACATCAGATCACTTCAGAAGGCTGCAAGTATCTGCTCTTTGTTGTTCCTCAGTACAACCTTTTAAACCCTTGATCTCACATGCATTGCACCTGTGTGCCCTCTCCACCCTTCTGTCATTGGTCAGTGCCCCTCAGCACCCCATGTCCCATCACCTTCAATACCCTACACCTGTCTGACACAGCTGTAGCCCATCAGGGATGAGCCTCAGCCACAGCCCCACTCCCAATTATCACAAACTGTGTGCCTACAACAGAGGACACTTGGATTTTCTGTTTCCAAAAGCTAAAAATCCTTCAAAATCAACAGCCACATGAAAATCCAGACAAGGCTATCAATGTAGAAGACAAAAATGGGACCCTGGAAGCCTTGTATCAATTAAGCTACTGTGATGCTTTGTGCAAAAGGTTACATTTTTGTATCACTTTTCTATCTTTCAAAAATGCAGAAGGAACTGGAGATTCCAGACTGCCATCAGCTAAACCTTTCTGTCCTGCTCTCCTCAGCCATGCTGGAGGAGTTCCAGGAAGCAGGAACAGAGAGGCATACATCTCAGAAGCACAGCAGTCATCTTTTACAGCTTGGGCTTATGCACACCACTGCCAGACATAATAAATCCAGATAAAATAGAGCCCAAGATAACCCACATTAAGAACTGTTCATTGAACTAATATAATCTAACCATGGCCAGTGAGTGTGGAAGGCTATTAAGGATGAAGTCCACGACTGCCTTGCTGAGTGCCTGCAAGCTCTGGGATGAATGGAAGTAGGGTTCAATCTTTCTGCAAGATTTTAACATCCAATTGCCTGGTATTGGATTTTGAATGCTTCAGACTCTTTATGTTTATGAATTTTTTATAAACGTTACTTAATATGCAAGTGCTATGAGATTGCACATTAGCTGGAGAAACTGTGATTTCTGAGAGGAATGAGCAATTTTCCTATACTCAGATAAACTGAAATATAGAGCCAGTCTTTTACCATATGGCTGACTCTCAGCCCTCATGTAACACAGATCTCTTTGCCCAGCAAAATTACATGCTGAATTTCACCACCAGCATCCCATTCATCCTGACAGTTTCAAATCACAGAACCAGGGCAGAGTTGGAAGAGATCTCTGAAGGTCATCAGGCCCAAACCCCTACAAAGCAATAAGCTGGGACATCACCTAGATCAGGATCCTCAGAGCAAATGTAGAATGAAGATGTCTGATGCAGGACTATCAGAGACAAAAAAAAAAAAAAAGTGGAGGGAAAATTAAGTCTTAAGAATATAAAAAAATAATGTAAACATTTAGCCTAAGGATGAACAGAAACTCACACAAAGAAATAGCAGAAAATAAAGGATATGCACCCGAATTTCAACCTCCTGATACAGCCTTTCCAAAGAGAATAAAAAAGTAAATTCCCTGATTGGAAATTTTCCATTCTGCTTTGTGCTCTGGATAACCCTCATATCTTCCAAGGAGCAGAGGAAAACTCAAAGAAGAGAATTTTGCATTAGTTTCAGCAGAAGGTTAAAGGTCTTTGGCCTTTGTAGCAGAACATGCTGCAAAGCAGCCAGGATAATTATGGAGGAGGGAAGGGAGCAAAGATTCCTCCTTTCTAGGTCACTGAAGGATGCAGCATCCCCAGGGCAGAGGTAGATTTTGCAGGCATGTGAGTAGAAAAGAACGGTGTTTGCAAAGAGGAAGATCCTGCAATCCACCTAACCCACGTTTGCCATGTTCCTTTGAACATAAACACAGGGGGCAGCTGCCCTGAGGGTGGTACACAGGTGTATCACATGGTGACAAATACAGGAAATGCTGATTTTGGTGCCAAGGAGGTTCTGCAACATCAGGTAATAACAGCTGAATTGAGGCAGCGCTTTTGTGGTATGTGTGGTCCTCACTGAAAATGCCCACTGAAATTTAGTGCTAGCAAAAAGTCAAAAGAAATTAAAGAAATTAAATAAAAGGGCAGGCAGAGACAACACCTGTATACACTGGGCAGGATACAAACATTGCTATTTTAAAATTATTCTTAACATTATTGAGCAAACATAGATAAAATAATAATAATGTCACTCCTTGCAAGATTTACCTACTGTCATTGTGTTCTCTCTAGAGTGATAAGTGTTCTGCAAAATGAGCATATCCACACTTTGATATCCTCTGTCCCTATGCCTTTCTATAAAGCCATACTGTTTCTAAGAATGGTTGGTTTTTGGTTTTTTGGTTGGATATCACTTCCTAGCATTTAGAAGAATCCTTCTCCTGTGAAGCTTTACCATGGGTTGCTGTACTTAATCCTTTTTTTTCCCTTCTCATGCTTTTCCACATCCATAATAGGCACTTAAAACAATGAAGCTATAATCTATAATCAACAGCTCCAGGGCATTGCTGTACTTTGCTCTTAGAATGGAAATAAAATTATATAGCCAAGGAAAGAAATAAATATTACCCAACAGTTACAATTTTTAGGCATTTTTATGCAGAATTTCTCTTTCAGCTGGAAGAACAAACACCTGTTTCCTTTTCCCTAAGCTGCCTCCTCCAAAAACTTCTCCTCCTTAAGAGATCTCACCACCAAGATCAAAGAAAGTGGCTACTCTGCCTAGTCAGATGGCATTTCCATTCCTGCCCAAATGAATCCTTTATTTTCTTCAGGCCTATAGAAATCTAAACATCTGGGGGAGCATTCAGGGAAATTGCCTGAAAACATCAGTTTTCCTTTGAAATGAGGAAATGAGTCCATGATAATCTCAACTAACTCCAATGACTGGATCATCTTCCTTCTTTTCCTCAGGTATCTGCCAAAAATCATTGTTTTGTGTTGCTCTCACACTTGATGGCAGCAATGAGATCAGTGTATAGCTGATCTGCTAATAGCTGTGTAACTCCCTTTGACTTCTTGCAGCATTCCTGCAGGATTGCTGTTTCTCTGGTTTTCCTCCCTTAAAAACTCCAGTTGCATTCTCCAGCACAGTCCTTAATCTTTTCATTAAACTGGGAAGGAAAATAGGTCAGCTATTCACATAATCATGGCTATTTAAAGCTTGTCAATCTCTCATATAAACCTGCCTAATTTTCCTGCATGCAGTTCACTTTAATGGAATATTATCTATCAAACCATTGCTTTACAGCATTCTTTTTATTCCCTTCATTAAAGAAACTAAGAAACTTGGGAATTCAACCTTTTTTTTTTGTTTTAATTACATCTAAAATTTTCATCCATCATTCATCATCACCTCAGTCTGTTTTTCTGTTATGAAAAGTGATTGCATAAAAGAATTGCAACAATACAATCCCGCAGGCTTGAATTTTACTTGCACAGAATTATTGATAAGAACAGTGTAACATGTCCTTCTGATAAAACATGGCTTTTCAGAACGTGTGCTTATTCATTTATTAGTAATGATAAAAACTGCCAGGAGCTGTATTTTTTATGCCTCTGTGTAAAGAACTAACTGCCTCAAGGCTAAACATCTCCTACAAAATGTCTTCCCCTCTGGAAAGTGGCATCTTCATGCTAATGATTAAAAATATTCCCTGGATCTATTTTTGAATTTATTTGAAGAAAAACCTTTTTGCCCTTTTTTTACTTTGCACATTATCACACTTCATTCATAAAGAAAATCCCTGTAATGAATCAAGTGTGTTATAAATCACATCAGCATGAAACTCTTCAGAATTAACTCTTACAATGTCTAAGGAATATGCCATTCTATAAGGTAAAAAGTGTCCAAGTGTCATATATAATGGCAGGAAAGAACATAGACCCAAAGAATTACAGGTTTTTAGCCATTCTTTGAACTGTTGCCTTTAACAAATCCAAACAGAGGAGGAAAATCTATCTTTTGTCAAACATATCATGTGAATTCCTACCTAATCTTTCAAATTTGTAAACCCAGCAGCCTAGAGGAGTTCTCCCACATCAGAATAAAAGACAATGCTGGCTCACATGTTCATCTGGAGATGTGAGTGCTATGGCCAACTGTTAAAACCAAAGATTATATAATACATTCCACAAAATATTAACCAAAAATTAATTCTTGATAAGGCTGTTGGCCTGCTCCTAAGCACAGACTCAGCCTCAGTACAATAAGGGCTTCTCTGAGCCATCAGAATCAATAGAAAAATATTTCCTTGTAGGAATAACTCATTTATAGGACCACTGTTACATATTACAGAATATAAAGATGTATTCTGCTGTGATCTAAACCCATTAGACAAACGAAGGCTGGAGCCAAAGCAGTCAGTCCTGTTGTATCAGCATTCTCCAGCAGAGCTCTGTCCTGCCTGGAAGTTTCTGATCAGGTCTAATTATACTTATCAGCTTTGCAAAGGCCTTTGGAGAGTTCCAGAAAAAGAACACAGTGCTAAAACTGTTATTGTTATTCAATCCTATCGACCTTTTCTCTGAAGGCTGTGAGGAAAAGAAGAAAGAAGGATAGTTTACCTATTAATAACACTATAGATTCACATTCCTAGAGAAGAACTGAATTTAACTGTGGCCTCACATATTGCAGCTACCATCCAAATTCGAGCAGCTGGAGAAGAAGATGATCCAACTATTAATTTGCCAATAAACTAAAGTTTTAAGACTTCCCACTCTACTTTGGGGCTGGGGCATGACTTCACTGAGCAGTCCCCCAGCATGGAGGGCAGAGGGTGTGGAAGGTGCTGATTTACAGATGTGGTGCCCCATGGCCTGAGCAGCTCAGCCAGCTGTGCTGCACTACAGCAGCAGAACTGACTCTGCTTTTTGGCACCCACAGCATGGGCAGGCAGTCCTAGCCTGTTTCCCACAAACAACCAGCACCAGCACCTATTTATTGCTAATATTTACATTAGAGGAGCTCTATATTAAAATCATGTTCTATCCTCACTTCATACAGTCTGGAGAACTTAATGGTTTTCCCACCATTTGTCAGCACACACTCAAACCTGTCCTGTTCCTTAGCTCATCATCTTGAATGTCACAAGAGTTATGATTCTGCCACCATTATGATCTATTAATAAAAGGTTACTGCAGGGAAGGTGAAGTTTTCCTAACTTACAACATTTGTCTCTTTGAAGAGTCAAGGGCAAAAATACTGTTAGCAAATTTATTCTTGCAAACACTTGTACAAGAGACTCTAAGCCACAGTAGCCTTTAAAAATAAAAATAATTTTAAGCACTTATTCCCTAGGATGCATATTTCTTCTATACTTTTTGTCTGTTGTGTGCAATCAACTAAATCTTTTTCATTATTTACCATTTAGTAGGCCAAATATTATAATTTCAAACAAATCAGAACAATAAATTCACTGTTTATTTACAAAGTTTCTGTTCTATGGGGCAAACCTGACTGTATTTTTGTGTCTAAATATACATGCTAAGAATACTGCATTATTTATAGCCAAAAGAGAAAGAAATTCAGGTAATGGTATTAATTTTAAACAGATAGGTTTTATTTACTGTTGTTTTATACATTCTGTATACCCGAGCACTATCTAACATCTTCCAAGAACATATTTTTCGTAGACTTGATGGAATTATATTCTCTTAGTGTTTTTTTCCCCTGAGACACTGAACATAAGCCAACAACTCACCCTGAACTGCTGAAGCTGAATATTACCTGAAGTGATGTGCTGTCCAAGCCTTGGCAGAAGCAATATTTAGAAGTTTTTAAGTCTGATGTCTTGGCCCAAATCCAATAAGGTCAGTAATCACCTGGCCTTCAAAACCCTGCTTGTAATGATACAGAAACAAGGTAGACTCATGAATGTTTCAGAGAGTTTGGGCTTAGCTCGGATTTCCAGATCTGCTCACTCCAGCTTCATTTCAATCCCACAGAGCGTGTGGGAGTTTTCCACCAACACCACCAGGGTTTGCCTTTGGGACAAGGAGCACAGGCATGCTGATCCTGTCACTGGACATTTTATAAGTTTCTTATATGCAAACTTGCTGAGTTTTTTCTTCTGTGGGAAAACTCACTTCTAAGCAGATTTCTGTAAAAACAAATCTCTGTGTGTGTGGTTTCAAGGACACACACACAAAAATGAATGCCTGATTGTTCTGTCTCCCACAGAGGAGATGAGAACTGTCTCTCTTCCTTAACCTATGAGTGAACAATTCCTATCTTGGAACTCTCAGCATTCCAGGAGTCTTGTACTGACCATGAAGGAGAAAGCATGTTAACTCTGAACATGGGCACCTGTAGCCCAAAATCCTTCTGAACTATGGAGTCATTTTAATAAATAATATCAGCCTTCTGATACTGGAGCCAAAGAGTCCTGATCCATCACCCCACTCAAGAAGCAATCACCAACAGATCCTCCACCAAGAGCCTGAGGAAAGCACAGCACACCTCTGGGGTAATTCTGGGGACATGCTTCAATCTGGGCCAAAAGCTGGGATTCTCAACTCCCTCTGCTACTGCCTGCTCTCCAGTTACCTGGTGCAAAACTGGAACCTCTGGAGAGGTTAAAAGAAGAATGATAAATGAAGATACATTTCATTACAGGGGCAATTCAAAAATGAAGTACTCACTTTGCAACACGAAGTCTGTGAGGCTGCGGTCTTAAATATTGATTTTGTGTTCATTGTCATTGAAAGAAGCAATTCTATTTTTGCTGAATGTAATAAATATGACTTTAAACAGAATAAGGCCCTTTCAGCAAGAAATTTTCCATATATCTGTTTATAAGCCTAAAATTAAAGCTGTTAAAACTGAAAAGGGAAAAAAATAACCAAGGGGGTTTTCAAAAATTTAAAACTCTATCATGCATAAATGGAGCTCATCAGCAAAAGTAATTTCCCTGCAGAAAACACTCCATCTTTTGTTTTATGTAAGTTAGCAACATGAATATTTCATTCCTAGTGAAACTGCCATTACCCTTTTGCATTTCATAGCTATGCTTGGTGTCTCAGATACATAAGCTTTTTTTTTTCTCCCTTTGCTGTTCAAGTCTATTGCAATTACAGCTTTTGCTGTATCTCACTAGATAATAGAGCTTGGAATCTGATATTAGCAGCAGCTACATCCTTTGTCCCTAACATCCCCTCTAGAAAGTAGATGGGAAGAAAGGAACATAAAGGACAGATGACTGCACAGAGGAGAATTATTCTCAAGACACCAATCATCATTTGGAAGGCACGTCAGGTACCATGGTCCTCAAGTAGTTTAGGTTTTTCTCAAAGCTACTGTCAACTTTGGCAAAATTTTACAATTAAACAAAAGGTAGTAAAAACACCTACACTGTATATCCACATGAAAGCAATGGCCTAAATGAACCTAAACTGAAATTAATTTAGCTGTGAGATGAATTTCAACTCAAGGACACGAATAATAAAAAGAATCAGTACAGTGGGTAACATTGTATTGCTGACAGCTCTTGAAGTGAAAAAATAAATATTTCCTTTTTTTTTTGGGGGGGGGGGGGGTTTGTTTTGTTTTGGTTTTTTTTAATATTAGAAGGTATCTCTTTTCAACCTAAAACCCTAGAGAAATCAAAAATAAACAGCCAAAACTCATTCCTCCCTGAAGTTGCTGTATTACCTTGCTTTTACAGACAGCTCTGTATATAGGACAAATTATCAGTGAACATATGCTCTTGCACAGAAGTGCTTTTGGAAAGAGATTATTTTCTAGTTCCTTCATCCTCTGATTTCTGTCTTTGACTGTCCTTTACAGCCCTAAATCAGTGCTATTTCCTCTATTTTAATGTAAAATATAAGAAAAAAGAATGGCATAACTCATAAACAGAGCCTTGTGCTAATACTGTCAGTGAAAACAACAGAGTCTAACTTTGTTTCAAAGTGGTTACTCAACTTGTTCATTAAACAATATTTCAAAAAACAGCACAATTTTATTATCCAGCTCATATTGCTTAACCTCTTTTCCTTTTATGGCATCACATTTAATAACAAATATTTTACACAATCATTTAACTGTGTTTTTCAGAATGTAGGCTCAGATAGAAACTAATGCAAGGAAATTATTTTCCTAAGGAGTTGGATTGTTTCCTAATTGTTTATTATATGTGTATTCTCTTGCCAGAAATCAAGATTTAAAATTCCATCTTCTTCAACACTTTAATGTTGTTTGGATCTCTGAAGCATTTATATTTAATTTCACAGCAGAGTTACAATTCAAGTGCTATATTTTAATGTCTGCAGCAGCCAATTGTTGATTTATTTTCTTTCAGGCAAAATGCAAATAAACTCTTAAGAGGTTTGCTCACAACCCTTGTGTTTGAGTTAATACATTTGCAGTGAATAAATTAAAAGAAGTCCAAATATGACTTTTTAAGGCCCTCTTGAATTTAAAAACTCCATCTAGTTAAAAAAAAAAAAGTTCAAGGAGTTACCAAGTTAGGCTACAGGCTAAAGATAGTCAAGGTGGTAATGAGCCAGGTTTAATGAGTTAGAACAATCTCTTGGAGTTATTTTCCATCAGAGATAACAACAGCTAAGAAGGACATAAACTTTTTTTTTTTAAAAGCATAGATGTATTGCTAAACTCTTCCTTTGATCTTTATTATAAATGAAAAAAAAAATCTGAATAATTATTTAATAATGTTTATTTTGACAAAGGAATATGTAGGGACAAATAATATTTCAGGAAGTTAGCATTACTAGATTGTCCCTTTTCATTTTGTGCCTCACAATATGCAGTATGAAAGCTGAGAGTTGTTAAGGCAGACAAAATCCAAAGCAGAAAAAATCACATTAAAACAAGTTTCACCAAAAAAAAAAAAAAAAAAAAGTGACAGGAGAGATATCAAGAACTGAGGAAAGGATTTTACATTTTGTTCATATTCCTTTTATCTACAAGCTATTGATAGCTCAGTGCAATATAAAATATCAGTACTATAAAATACCTGTCTAACATAGTGCCTTGTGCAGTGACCTCCAAAATGCCTGGATCAAATCCCTGGGCAGCCTAGGGCATGTGACTAACATAACTTTTAAACTTCATCTCCAGCCTACCAAGATCAGAGATACAGGGGGAACATCTCTCTTCTGAAACCAAATACCAGCACTCCAAAGACACCAGACCTGACATTAAATGAAGAAACAGCAGCTTTGCTTCAAGCAACTTGTTATCTTTCTGCATTTGAATTACAATGCTGTAAGTAGACAAGCTTCTGGGTAGAAAAATGGTCACAGCAAATCCAGCCTGCAAAAACTGGATTGATCAAAAATTAAGAAGAAATTTAGTAAAAAACTGGAAACTAACGAGAAAAACACACACATTCTGCAAACTTTCATGTGGGTTCAAAAGGAATCACATATCTGCATCATCAGAATTATCTCAAATGTCAACAGCAGCCTTTCCCTTTCATCTGCCTGACTTGCAGGAGAAACGTCTCAGTTAATTTGTACTTTGATACACAGAGGCTCAGGAGTCACTGCGAGCTGAGCACACATTTAGCTGTAACAAGGTAAAACTAACTCTCCCATCTCTATCCATATCCTCCTTTTCCTCCTTTTCACAGAAGAACTGTTGACAAGGATTACCTCTTCCTTAGTGTATATTGTAGTAATCATACTAAGAATTCAATCCTAACTGTTAAACTCTCAGCTTCCAAAATTTCAGCCCAAAATTCCTTCTATCCTTGTCAATCAAATGATTTTTCTGTTCCCCAATTGGTACCAGAATCCCAGACAAGTGACAGAGGTGACATTTCAATGACATGGGCACCTGTGCTTTTTTATAAGCTCATATGAGGAAGATTTACCTGCTGTTCAGAAGACAGAACATTTGGTAACATGGGCCAAATTACAAGTACTTACAGCATTTGTCTTTCATAATCACCTTCGTAATCAGAAGGCTCCAATTTCGAAATTGCTTTGACATCTTTTTGTTTCAATTCCCTACCGTGAAATGCGCTCAGAAGATTCCCAGTGACATTATTCACCAACATCCTGACATGATGTAACCATGATGGGTTTGCATCACTGACATCTCTGAAAACTTGGAGGAGCATTTCATCTGACATTGTAGCATCATGTCTGTGAATTCATTGTGACATGCAGAAGAGATAGTTGTGATAAAGAGTAAAAAAAAAAACAACCAAAAAAAAAACAAAAACAAAACACCAAAAAAACCACACTGCTGGAGTGATTAGGAAATTTTCAGCACTATTAAGTGGAATAAGGAAAAAATAACAGATTTTTTTACCCTCAACTATTTACAAGCCTTTTAATTAATGCAGAAAAACCTTGTCTATGTTCATGGACTAGACAAATAAACTACACCTAAAGTATGCAAAACTACAGCTCCACCACGTGTAGATCTTTTATCAATTTGAATTATGCATGAAGATTTCCAACACTGAGGAGGTTGGTCATCTCAGAATGAGAGCTCTAAAAGGCACCAATCATAAAAACATGTTGCAGACACATTAACAGGAGTGCCACAGACAAACACACTTGAAAGATGTTGTGCTGCTTGCTTTTATTTAGACTGGAATGCCTTCCTCTTATAATGATCTAAATTATGATTTATTATTATGATTAAATATTATTAAAGTTCTGACATGCATATTCCAGTCAAACATATATACATGGGCTTGGGGTTTGTTTGTTCTTCTTTTCAAACTTAACAAGGGTGACACTTTTCCTCTAAGAATGACAAAGGGAAAGGCCCAAATTTTTTACTAGAACTTTACTTACAAAATTCACCCAGGAGGTAAGAAAACCCTGCTAAAACTTCCTCCTCTCTCTGAAACATATTCAGGTGGCAGCTGAGGGTGCTTTTCATACAAAAGCAAGAAAGTTAAAGCAGTTAACCCCACATCCTGGTGAGCGTCTCCTTTGAGCACAAACTGTAGGATTAACGGGATGGGAAAAGGGGTGAAAGGAAGGCTCTAGGATGGCTCAGCTGTGGGAGAACAGGGTCTGCTGAGCACATCCTGGACACATTTTCCAGATCAGCCTCATCAGATGCAGGAAGGGCTGTGCACACAGAGGTGCTTCAGCATGGAGTGAGGATGTCTCGTCAATAATCCCCAGCACAGCACTCCTGGAGATCCAGGGGACTCCAGGCATCTGGAGAATTTTTACTCAAAAACTGTCAGCATGAGACATCACCTGAGCAAGAGCTCTCACTTCCTCCAGAGGGTCATCATTTCACATGTAAGACACTACAGCCAGACTTAAACCCTTAAGCTATTTTTTTGTGGCACAAACTCTGCCTATAAATCACACTGTGTTACCTGCTTGACGTGTAAAGCTTGTCTATAAATAAAAAACTGCTTTGAAATCCATATTCCTGCATGGCACTGAAGTGGAAATATGGCTGAGATTTTTGTTTGTCTTAAAGCTCCAGCTTCATAAGAAAACATTTTCAAGTGGGGCACCTCTTTTGATTGTTGGGGTTTTCTGGTGGGATCCAGTAAAGTGGTATATCAGTAGTTTCCAACCTTCTCTCCCCTCCTTGGAATTTATAGATCACAGCAGTAATTTATTGCTCTGTGACTGAGAGTCCATCATGTACTAGAGATCCTCTTTTCTGTGATTTGACACCACCTTCACATGTGTTTTAGAGCTATTTCTGAGATTCTTGGAGCTGCCTTGGTGTGTGTGAAGCATGAAGCCGGTGAAATATTTATAAAATTTCACTGTGCTTATTTTTTTTAATCTTTCTTTTATATATCTAGGACAAGACTGGGGGTCTTCTGGAGGCACATAGAGAGGAGCACAGCTGAACCATCTGGAGCAATGCTGTTCTCAGATGGAGCACCAGCCCCAGTGCTCTCACACACCATGGCACCCTCCTGGGCTGGGTCATGATAAAATGTCCACATTCAGTACTGAAAGTGGTATTTAGCAGCCATAATGTTAACTATTCCTTTTGTTACAATATGAGAATCACAGCACTGAGGAAAAGGCCATCCACACCTTTGTTATTATTAACAAAAAATGTGAATGGCTTAAAGTTATTCAATGCCAAATATTTTTTATTGTTATCCTAATTTTTTTTGTTGTTTTTTCAGAAGCAAATGGCATTCATGCAATGCTGATGAAGGTTCAAACTACCACACCATATTGTAAAGATGCTGTGCAATTGCACTGGCTGCAACCAAAAAGCAGTAAGTAGGGTTCTAGATTCTGCAAGGCTGTTGAAATCAGCTTCTCTTGATTCCAATGCTAAAATAAGAAACTTGGTATAATTCTAAAAGCATTGTTTAGCATTGTTCATTTTTCTCAGCTGAGGCATTCTATAAGTCTGACTTCTAAGAACTAAGTCTAATTAAAATGACCACCATAAATTAGATCCATCAACCCTCAAACTGGGAATTCTCATTCTAGGCTCCTTGGAAAAGCATAGGACAAAATCCTGCAAGTGAACCTTACAGGGACACCCAGTAACACTGGATACTTCCAGGAAATACGAGTAGCAAGCATTTACAACCACCTCAACAGCTGAAACTCCTTCATGAAAATTTAAGGGGCAATTTAAAATAGCAATAAAAACCACAAACAGAATTCACACCAGGGTTATTCACAAACAGGCAAGAATCCTCCATTAGTCAAATTAATTGTGCTTTAGACTGCTCACACAGCCCTCTGATATTGTTTTCTGCCATTAGTCACTCAGAGTGCATCTGTGGGCAACCATCCTGACAGGGCTACTCTTGCTGCTCTGATGTGGAGATGATTGCTTCTTCTAGTACTCATATCCAGTAACTTGAAAAATAAAAGTGAAGTCACCTTGTAATCAATCATTGTTTTAAATTTTCTTATCTTTATTATGGATTAATACCACTGTGACCTGCCAGCACTGCTCCAAGTGGAATACAAGAAAGAAGCCTGCAGCATGAACACAGTTTGACTTGCATACTTGTAACTTATTTAAAAATCTGGACAGAATATTAATGTGACAAGGTAAGAAGCAACTGAGCATGTTAAAGCATTAATGCACCTGTCTTACTTCATAGAAATAAAGTGACACTTTTGGATGGTTCAAGTGGGTGAATAACCCACTATGAAAGCAAAACCTTGGCTCTGCTAGTTTATGTCGTAGGAGTCGTAGTGGGCATTAATAATTGAAGAACCACCTTTGTAGAATTGTCTGATTTTTCTGTGTCAAGTTTTCAGCAACAATGGAATATGAAACAATTTAAGTAATGGAGAGTTAAAAAACCACTCACCTAGTTGACTGAGCATAAATCACAGAATTGTTTGGGTTGGGAGGGGACCTTGAAGACCTTCCAGCTCCAGCCCTTTGCCATGGGCAGGGACTCCTCCCACTAGACCAGGTTGTTCCATCCAACCTAGCCTTGAACATTTCCAGTTTTGGGGCATCCCCATCTTCTCTGGGCAACCTGCTCCTACTTTGCAGCTTAGACATAGCCTTGAAGTCTCATAAATGCCTCACTATCTCATGATGAGGTTCCAAGTGTGTCTCATCTAAAAGTAAATTATTGCAAGGAGGGTGCCTGCTAAATTTCAACATAGCAGGAGTTAATCCAAAATGCTGGAGTCAAGATATATGACAGCACAGTATATTCTGATGGAAAATTGAAATGTTGAAACAATTTTTTTTAAGCCTTCCCTTAAAGTAAAGCTCCTTTGCCGGCTCAAGAAAATTGAGTAATATTTCATGTCTACAGTTATTTTTGATGATGAAAAGGAGTTTGTCTGCTGACAACCTGTCCATTACACAAGCATTTCTCTAGGAGTGTGAGGGAAGGAAGACAGTTAAGTATGATTTAATTAAAAAGAATCAGGTCCCTGTACATTCTAAAAGAAGGGTTGATTATAGACAGCATGCATGTGTCTTCATAAATTGGTCTACCATAACTAAAAGTTGCCCCAAAATGAGCTTTACTCATCTCATCCCACAAAAATTTCACTGTTACAACACATCAAAATAGCAGACAAAAATCCCCAGACAGGTTATAAATTCAGCCTCCTGAGAGCTAGAATTCAATTACATTTGCTTCTGAGAATCATTTTCTTTAGTAGAATACAACACTTGTGAACCAGCACAGCAGCATTTTCAAATCAAAGGTTTCCAGCTTTCTGCTGAAAGCTGAAAGTTTCTGTTTTCAGGTGTTTCATTTTTTCACTCAGAAGTCAAAACTGTCTGTAAAAAGCACACATTTCTCACACAGAAAATAATTTTAATAAAGAAAATAGGTTCAACACATTTCTTTGGGCCATTTCTACAATGACTCCATGCTGGTTTCCCTTTTTCAAAGCAGCAGCATGAAACCTCAAGGTTCAGATCTAAAGCTGCAGAGCGGCCTCAGCTCCACTGATTTTTTAATCACAAAGTGCACCCAACACAGCCACAATGGCCAACCTCTCATTAATCATTTAAATCAACAGTCAAAATGTAAAAAAATAATTTAAAAAGCGAGAAAGAAAACCCTCACTTTTTTTTTTTTTTTCCCCTGTTGGTGGAGCCTTCATACATTTGGATGCATTTGAGTTATGCTTGTTTTATCTCCAGTGACAAATCTGTTCTACCTTGGCTGCACCAACATCTCAGGCACATGCTATTTCTTTCATTCATTTCCCTGGTGCTTTTACCTCGGTACCTAGAGCGCTGTCAGAATCACAGAATCCATCCATAAGTATTTTGTGATGAGCAGCTGCTGTGTATGCAAGCACACAGGAGAAATGAGCTTTCATTCTTCCCCTGCAATCATTTACATAGAGAATATGATCCCATTTAAATTACTGCTTGTCATCTCGTTACACTTGATCAGCTGAAGGATCATTTTATTGAAACCGGGAGAAAGAAAGAAAAAGGAAAACTACCAGCAATTTGACACTCCTTTATACTTAAAGAGTTTGAAGGTTTGTACAATTTTATATTCAAACTGCTAGACTTTGTGATGGTTTCTCCTCTTAGAGGAGTATTCCTTTGATAGTCAGACAACTTCTATCTTATCCCTCCAGGCTAAAAATCTCTATTTTCATTACTTCCCTGAGAAAATTAGAAATTCTGTATACCACAATATTAAGTGAAGAGGTGTTTCTTAAGCAGTTACAACCTGACAAATGCCTTAGCTGTGGGAGTACTAACAGAAAAAAAAGTGTGCTTCTGCAAGAGCCCACAGAGCCTGTGTTACTGACACACAGCTTCCTACCATAAATATTGTTCACATCAATATTGGTCTGCAGATGAGTTCTCCAAGAATTTAACAGAGTTACACCTTGACAGGATTTGTCCTAAATCACATCTTTGGCTGCATTTCTAAGTACAATGCAAATCCACTTTGCATTAAAGTGGCAAAAGGGTATGATTTAAATTCTTAACACAAGGCAATTCACAGATGAAGTAACTGAGCAGCATATCTTTTTCTGTAAAGGTTTTACAAGGCACTTGCCATTGGTGACTAATACTGAATACACACTCCCATTAAAAGAATAAATCAAATTTCTAATTAATATTTTCCAGTGTCTTTAAGGTGGAAATGTTGGCAGTCAGGAAGAGTCAGTTTTTTCAGTGCCATTACCATCTCGGGAGTGAGAGAAACACTAGAACAGGTTTTGCCTTTGCTTGACAGAAATTTGAGTCTCCCAAATAACAGCAAAGAGAAATGGGCCAAATTCTGTTAACTTCACTCAGTACCTGCAGTAGCAGAATTCAGAGGATGAGAGCAGCCACGGGATATGGCTTACAGCACTTTTCATTTTCGTCTGTGTGACTGAGATGAGCAGCTCTTAGCACACCAGAAAAACCCTAAAAACCCAAACTGACACTTTTTTGGGTATTTTTCTACTTGAAGAAATGCTCTTCAGCTACGACCCACTACTTTTCTGTCCAAGAAAACTAGACAGACTACAACTCCAACAGGTTAAAATTTGCATGTAACTGCCTGAGAAATTCTTGACGAGCCCACAACTAAATTGTCAGGTTTGGTTGAATTAGTACTTAGAAGACAGGACCTATTAGTTCTGAAAATGTTTACATTTTTTAAAGGATATTTCATGAATGCTGCAGTTTTTAATGCAATCTTTTTCATAATCTAAAACTGAGCATGAAATATCTCTTGCTGATTATTTTCTGATTTAAGGAAAAAAGACCAAATTTTTGTATCAGGGAGTCTTTGCAATGATATGTGATCGAGCTGGCCCATCACAATGCAATCAATAAGAAAAAAAAGCCCAATGAAATGAAAAGTTTGAAAGTCTAGTACAAGAATTATTCATTCAAATTACCCAACAAAATGCTTTAAAAATTGAAAGCCTTCAAGGAACATCATTATTGACAATCTGGTAAATTTTCTGAGCATTAAACTCTATGTTTAGAAAAGAGACCAAAAAACTTGGTCATGTCCTTTGGAAGAATATCATAACCTAGAAAGCCATTTGCCTGCAGGAGCCTAAGCAAAAGGGCAAAAGAATTTTTATGTTTTGCTAATGACTCTTGTATCTGCTTTTACCATTGTGATGCTATGAGGATTTCATATTACACTGCATTTTATTTATACAGTTCATAACACCTTCATTGTACTTTTTCAAGCATTGCAGCCTTACTTAAACTTTTTATTTCAAATGCACTTTTATGTTGGAAAATACCACACACACGAAAGTCATAAAATCTATTCACAAAAACGACTCCTGTGATTTTCATTGAAATAAAGCAGGATCAGAAAAGATATCTCTTTCCTCGTAATTTAGGAAGATAAATGGCCTTCATACAAAGCAAAATCTCTAAAAGCCTGTAGCCACTAAACACCTACAACTACACCTTTAGATCAATATTACTTACAGATTAAACCCTCTGAGTTTAGGCATCAAGGCTTCTTTACAACTGCACAGAGTATGAAATGCTCTCTCACAGGGATGCTAAAACACGAGTCCTCCAAGGAGCAAACATGCATATTCCTCAACAAGGCACTAGAGAAATCATTGGGTCATAATCTATGTAACAATATGCACAGCAGAAAGCTCCACAGATATATTTTATGAAAACAGAGGTTTTGTTTTCTCAGCTCTGCCCAAATGACATAATCTGTCTTGACAGGCAAACTATTACAGTCAACTTTAGAACAGGCTTGTCTCTAAAATTTTTTGTCTATTACAAACAGAAAGTTACTGATATTTCATTTACTAACACTGTTACTGTATTTGTTTTACTGGTTTTGTTGTCCTCCCAGTCATCTGAATATTTGCCATTAAAATTCATGTCCTTTCCTGCATTATCCTACATCTCATCTGAGCTGGAAGTCGGCTGCCATGACAATCACAGATGTTTTCAACAGCAATGGCATGTCTTTAGGCAGAAAAAGCCTGTGAATGAAAGGATAAACCAGTAGCACAGCAGAAGACCAGCTCACACTTCAAATTAATTTGTAAGGAATATCATGCACAGGCCTGTGTGGGCAGCCATGCATCCACCATTCTCTGCTCGCTGCTTCCCACAGCTTCCATCGTGTGGGAACTCTCTTATTTAAGAGAGATGTCTTCAATGATAATAAAGTGTCTTCTTTGGGTTGGAGAAGGTGGATCTGATTCTGATAAAAAAGGTGGAAATTTCAAAGCTCTCACAAGAAGGAATTGGGGAAAGGGCCCTACATCAAAGGGGTTAACCCACAAGGAGAAGCCACTGCCTGACTCAAATTTACCAATCTCTGCCTAGTCAGTGGACTAACAAGAACTCCAAAGGAAAACTCAGCAGGAAATCAGTCATATTTTCAAAACAAACCATTTCAAGGCAAGCCATCCAAGATGAATATATGAGATTAGCTCAGTTGGTTAGAGACTGGTGCTAATAGGGCCAAGTCTGTGGGTTTGATCCCTCTGTGAGTCATTCATTTGGAGTTGGTCTTGATGATCCTTGTGGGTCCCTTCCAGCTTGGAATATTCTGTGATTTCTGTGACATTTATTGAAATCCAGTCATTTTCCTTCCCACGTTACAATTTTGAAAACTTGGCAAATCTCAGGCAAGACATCTTTCATTAAAAACGGTGAACATGATCCTTTGAGAAATAGAAACACTTTAAGAGAAGTGACCTTTTTATTCTCTGCCTCATCTTTCATTTCTAGTGCTTGCCATAAAATATCTATATGTGTCTGCAAATGTTGCTTCTAGGGAGAGCACTGTGGTGATGGCTCAGGTTTTAGCTTTTATATTTTTGAGATTCTGTGCAGCTTTAGTGTGAACCTCTGACTTCATATTAGGGGGTAGTGAGCTCTCTGCACAGAGTAGGGAGACAAAACAATTCCTTCTCTAGCTGGGGACCAAGGACAAATGATCCAAATCTCAGGCCCAAGAGCACAAACAATGGTGGACCGAAGAGAAAAAAACAAGAAGTATGGGACTTCATAACCTAAAGCTGTAATTGGACAATTAATTCCAATATGCAAATGAACCAGAACTTGTAAAAGTGAGAGACCTTGTGATTGATTGTCCATTTTGTGACCATTTTGGTTCATCTTGGGTGCAGCCCTGGCTGGGCTGTGGTGCTGCCCAAGGTGGATCCATTGAGGCATCCTAATAAATATCTATTTTATTTTTTAACTCCATCTAGCCTCTGCTCTAGGTCAGTCCTCACAAAGCATCAGTGGGGACAACTTTTCAGCTGCATGCAACACTACAAAAGGGATGAAAGAAGAGCCAGGGCAGTGCCAAGTGGATCCTGGCTGAATGAGTGATCCCCACACTGCAGTCGAGGATTGCCATTCAGGAGTACCTCCGAGCCACATCCCTTGAAATCNCAGCCTTACTTAAACTTTTTATTTCAAATGCACTTTTATGTTGGAAAATACCACACACACGAAAGTCATAAAATCTATTCACAAAAACGACTCCTGTGATTTTCATTGAAATAAAGCAGGATCAGAAAAGATATCTCTTTCCTCGTAATTTAGGAAGATAAATGGCCTTCATACAAAGCAAAATCTCTAAAAGCCTGTAGCCACTAAACACCTACAACTACACCTTTAGATCAATATTACTTACAGATTAAACCCTCTGAGTTTAGGCATCAAGGTTTCTTTACAACTGCACAGAGTATGAAATGCTCTCTCACAGGGATGCTAAAACACGAGTCCTCCAAGGAGCAAACATGCATATTCCTCAACAAGGCACTAGAGAAATCATTGGGTCATAATCTATGTAACAATATGCACAGCAGAAAGCTCCACAGATATATTTTATGAAAACAGAGGTTTTGTTTTCTCAGCTCTGCCCAAATGACATAATCTGTCTTGACAGGCAAACTATTACAGTCAACTTTAGAACAGGCTTGTCTCTAAAATTTTTTGTCTATTACAAACAGAAAGTTACTGATATTTCATTTACTAACACTGTTACTGTATTTGTTTTACTGGTTTTGTTGTCCTCCCAGTCATCTAAATATTTGCCATTAAAATTCATGTCCTTTCCTGCATTATCCTACATCTCATCTGAGCTGGAAGTCGGCTGCCATGACAATCACAGATGTTTTCAACAGCAATGGCATGTCTTTAGGCAGAAAAAGCCTGTGAATGAAAGGATAAACCAGTAGCACAGCAGAAGACCAGCTCACACTTCAAATTAATTTGTAAGGAATATCATGCACAGGCCTGTGTGGGCAGCCATGCATCCACCATTCTCTGCTCGCTGCTTCCCACAGCTTCCATCGTGTGGGAACTCTCTTATTTAAGAGAGATGTCTTCAATGATAATAAAGTGTCTTCTTTGGGTTGGAGAAGGTGGATCTGATTCTGATAAAAAAGGTGGAAATTTCAAAGCTCTCACAAGAAGGAATTGGGGAAAGGGCCCTACATCAAAGGGGTTAACCCACAAGGAGAAGCCACTGCCTGACTCAAATTTACCAATCTCTGCCTAGTCAGTGGACTAACAAGAACTCCAAAGGAAAACTCAGCAGGAAATCAGTCATATTTTCAAAACAAACCATTTCAAGGCAAGCCATCCAAGATGAATATATGAGATTAGCTCAGTTGGTTAGAGACTGGTGCTAATAGGGCCAAGTCTGTGGGTTTGATCCCTCTGTGAGTCATTCATTTGGAGTTGGTCTTGATGATCCTTGTGGGTCCCTTCCAGCTTGGAATATTCTGTGATTTCTGTGACATTTATTGAAATCCAGTCATTTTCCTTCCCACGTTACAATTTTGAAAACTTGGCAAATCTCAGGCAAGACATCTTTCATTAAAAACGGTGAACATGATCCTTTGAGAAATAGAAACACTTTAAGACAAGTGACCTTTTTATTCTCTGCCTCATCTTTCATTTCTAGTGCTTGCCATAAAATATCTATATGTGTCTGCAAATGTTGCTTCTAGGGAGAGCACTGTGGTGATGGCTCAGGTTTTAGCTTTTATATTTTTGAGATTCTGTGCAGCTTTAGTGTGAACCTCTCACTTCATATTAGGGGGTAGTGAGCTCTCTGCACAGAGTAGGGAGACAAAACAATTCCTTCTCCAGCTGGGGACCAAGGACAAATGATCCAAATCTCAGGCCCAAGAGCACAAACAATGGTGGACCGAAGAGAAAAAAACAAGAAGTATGGGACTTCATAACCTAAAGCTGTAATTGGACAATTAATTCCAATATGCAAATGAACCAGAACTTGTAAAAGTGAGAGACCTTGTGATTGATTGTCCATTTTGTGACCATTTTGGTTCATCTTGGGTGCAGCCCTGGCTGGGCTGTGGTGCTGCCCAAGGTGGATCCATTGAGGCATCCTAATAAATATCTATTTTATTTTTTAACTCCATCTAGCCTCTGCTCTAGGTCAGTCCTCACAAAGCATCAGTGGGGACAACTTTTCAGCTGCATGCAACACTACAAAAGGGATGAAAGAAGAGCCAGGGCAGTGCCAAGTGGATCCTGGCTGAATGAGTGATCCCCACACTGCAGTCGAGGATTGCCATTCAGGAGTACCTCCGAGCCACATCCCTTGAAATCACAACCCTATGGAAAATGCTCCAGGACTACAAAAGTAACAAGAGGTCTATAAGATCTATTTACTCTCTCATCTGATTTACAGAAATGGCTCTTGACAGGAGGCAAGTTGATAATAAAAAGTGAAGCTTTATGGCTCTCCTTTCAAGCACATCTTTAGATGTTGTCTCTCTCTTCTCCCCTCCATTAAGTCGTAGATCTAAGGACTAAAAAGGAACTGAAGAAGTGGCAAGATCTAACGCCTGTTGGACTAAATACGTAAATTATGAAATCAAGTCTCAGAACTGGGAGATCTTAACTCAGACTACTAGTAAATCAAGAAAGTGATGAAAGCACCATCCCCCTCTAGGAAGGGTGCTGATTTTAGCTGTGACATTTCTAGCCCTCAGAAGTCTACAGTATTTTTCATATAAGATCAAAGAAAATGCATTAATATTTGCATATGGTTTGCTGTAAATTTCCCCCTTCTATTAGCATCTCCCTTACTCCCCAACTTCAAACGCTGGATAATACTGAAATCTTTAGTGTAAAGGAAACAAAAAACCTTCCAGTTCAGATAACTAAAACGCATATTGAAATTAATGGGAATCATTTGATTCCTTCCTGTGACAAAAAAAAAAAATCAGACATTTTCTGGAGAAGAAGCATCTTTAATCTCCCAGGTGAAACATGAGAGCAGAGAAGTGTGATTCCATAATGAAAGCCTTTTTGTTATTCTCACATTTTTCCACATGCAATTTTTGCAATGTTTGTTTGTTTGTTTGACTCAGATCTGGCTTATGTAATTTCAATTTCTTCACCAAGCATTTTGCTTTTATTGCAATACAGTTTTATGATAATTAAAAAGAAATTGTCACATTTAAATGTTTATTGCATGATTGGCATTAGAGCATTCAGCACAAGGAATTAATGAGAGTATTGAATTAAATCTGTCAAATCATCCAATTTTTAAAACCTTAACACAACAAACACAAAGCACAGAAGTTATTTTGTCTGCATAAATGACGTTCAAGAGCTTAAAGATGTTTCATTATATGGTGCTTTTTAAAATCTGGGGTGGGATTACTCTTTCCTGTATCTCAGACTCGTAATGAGGGTTTTTATGGGATGTTTATATTTTTCTATTGGTTCACAGTGAAACAAAGCTGGGATAGGCCTTGCAATGATTCATGAGTGCAAGAGGCTTTGTGTAGATGACTTCAGCTCTCTACCTCTACATTAGAGAAATGAAAAGACCTTCCCCAGTCCAAGTCCCCAGCAGCCCAGTTGTGTTCAAGCCCTTATAACACACGGTGGCAACCTCACTTCTCTGCCCAGTCTGTTTCTTATGCAGTCAAAAAACCCTCACAGCTCTATTCAGCAAAACCAGAGCTTTTGTCTGTCCAACCATCAGCTGCCAGACCGACATTTCAAGTCATGTACAAGTGCTGAAAACAACACAGAGAGTCACACAGGAGGGAGAACCACCGTGATTTCTCCAAGGATCCAGTACTGCAAAAATATTCCTGTTTGGTCACACAGGTTATTAACATCTGAGCTGAATACTGAAAGTTTTCCAAAGGGTGGGTTGCAGGATTAAAACAAAGTGTTATGAATTTAAATCAAACTCTGGGGGAAATGTCAAGCTTTTTATTTTCTCAGCTAATTTCTGCCTCTAAGAATGATGATTCATGTTGTTAATGTCTGTCTCTCTGTTTCTTTTCTGAAAACCCAGCAAGACCACAACACAGTATTTATGTGCTTCTGTGAAAAGGTAAACCAGCTCAAACAGAAGGCAAAATTCTCCTGACAGAAAATCCAGCAACTTCTTTATTTTTTTAATGTAATATTGCACATCTTTTTTACTGAGAAAAGAACACACCTAAAGAGTTAATAATTCGCAGATATCTTCTGACAAGGTTTAAGCATCAATATTTGTCAGCTCACAGCCAAAACCTAAAGTGTTAATTATGAAATTTCCTACATCTTGAATTTCTGTTTAGCATACCACAGCCATCAATAAATGCTATTTATTCATTATCAACTGATAACAGAAGTAAAAATTTTCAGGCTAAAATTATTGATGGAATTCCTATGCAAATAAGAAAAAAAACCATTATATTTACCTATCTGCAATGGCAGATCAGGGAAAGTTCAAGCAAAAGTTTTTCATTAGAAGCAATGTAATTTTTTATCTCAGTGCCTTTCCAAAGTATGGATAATAATTAAAGCTGTATGACATTAAGCACATTGGTTAAATCAAAAATCCTATTACATACTTAGGAAAAATTAGCTGTGGAATGACGTAAGACACAGCCTTCAGCTCTTAAGAATCTAGGAGGAGTTTTTGTTCAACCATTCAGAATCTCCAAACAATATAAAACTGCTAAACTTCATCCTTCTCATGAGCCTTTCAAGGATTGCTCTCAGGAGACTGGTGAGGAATTGGGGTATTGTGTTTATTTTTTAATGTTACAGTAGGGACATCCACAGCAAAATAAAATAGGTGGCATGACAGAACGTGAAGTAATGTAATGGGAACTAATGAAGTACCACATTTTAATGTCCTTGTTTCAAATCAGTTAAGAGCAGCAAAAAAAAGGGACTGTATTTCTTTTCTGTGTGAATGTAAGTAAAGGTTGAGTATGGTATTGGAATATTACCTGTGATTAGCCAGTAAATAATATTTGTCTTCTAAATGCTGATAATCTGTCATTCTTTCCAAACTCTGCATTTAAGACTAACCAGGAGCCTGTCATTTTTGTAGGACATCATTTCTCAACCTAAATTACTTTGGCCAACATCTATTCTGGATACATTAATGATGATTAATGGGGACACAGCCATATATATAAATATAAGCGAGTTACATATCAATAAATATAAGAAAAAAGATTTTATGTGTTCAAACCTGTTTATAGAAAGCCATAGGAAGAAAAACATCTTTCTATCTACATTACAGGGGTTTGGACAAAGGGAGGATTTTTTTTTTAATTTAACTTAAAGACAACGCGACTCAAAATACACGAATAAATAAACTTTTAAATTCTCAAAGGTCCTTTAAGGCTGCCTACCTTTAAGGCACAGCAGTCAGAAGAGGGAGGCTGGGCAGGCCTGCTGGCAGATGGTTTCCCTGCAGAAGGGCTCTCACATGGGAGCTGTGGGTTTCCATGCCCCACGCTGCTGCAGAGCATCGTTTCCCTGGAAGGTGTTAATGGCTGCCAGCAAGGATGCCTCTGAAACATGGGAAATCATGGGCTCTGCAAGCAGATGTGCATGCTAGCAGCTCCTTTTTTCTTGGAGGAATTAAGATCTTTAATCGAGTAAAACAGCTCAAAGAAGGGAAAGCCATGTGGGGAGGCCCAGGGGATTGATTGGAAACATCGAGTCCTGTATTGACAGGAGGTAGATGTGTTGGTACATGTAGGCAGGAAACCACCAGGAAGCCAGAAAAACAGATGTAGGCTTGGCCCTGAGAATAGAAATAGACCTCCCTGCGTGCAGGACTGAAAGGAAAAAAATAGGTTTAAAAGCCTGCATGAAAAAACCTGTTCATTATTATCCATTTCTGCTCTGCTTAGGGAAAGAGAATACAGTCACTCCTAATGACTAGGGATGGGCCCAAAAAATTCCTGACCAGTATAAGCAGCTTCTCCAGGGAAAAAAAAAAAAAAAAAAAAAAAAAAAAGCGCCCAGCTAATAGTTGCAAGGAGCTGGAAACAACAATTTACAGTGTCCAGAGCACAATGAAAGAATTTATTTCTTCACAAGTTCAAAGGCCGGGTCAATCTCCCATTGCAAACACCAGCCATAACCTCTTGCTTCCAAAGCCTAAAGCACTTCCCTCTCTGTGGCAGGTTCTGTCTGGAGCTGCCTGTCTGCTTCCAGAGCCACGTGAGATTGCTGGGAACTCACAGGGACAAGCACACTAGGGATTTTCACCTGGCACGTGTGATTTTCACCTACCAGAGAGGCACTTTGAGATGGGGGGCTGCACCCTCTCCAACACTCCATAAGTTCTCCACTGGGAACTTGGAGGAACGTTCACCAGATCACCAATTATTATTATCAATAATAATTATTATAATTATTATAATTAATTATTGTAATTATTATAAACAAGCATGGGCTGAATACTTCAGCACACAAATAAGCTGTGGCAAATCAGGTCCTTCAAATCCATGCTGCTATTGAAAACCACTGGGGCCTAATAAGGAATACATTACTACAATTTTTCCAAGTTGTTTGCTGTGCATCTAACATGTCATGTCTCACTGCACTGCTGTCACATGAAATATTAACAACTGCAACCACCAGTTAAGCACTAAATGTATATATTTGTGCTGCACTTGTTCACACTTGACATGACCATCATATCTAATATAATGCCAGATGATGAGCTTGATGTTCCAAAGCTTGATTTCTCCCTCACTAAATTCACCAGGAAGAGGGAGCAGAGGAAAGAAAAGACACTGGTAAGCTTTCCACTGGATGTACTGTTGACAGCACAAGAACATGTTTATTTTTGTTATTCCATCTGGTGCTCATTATAAGCACCACAGTTTTGGATGAGTTATGGCCAAACTATCTAGCTATCAATAAAACATGGGCTTACTGAATCTGCAGCAACATGAGACATAAGTGCAATAATCTCCTGTTTACTGATGGTGTGTTATGCAACATTATTTTTACTCAACCCCAACTATTGGAAAATTAAAACAACTTTGATCACTTTTGGAGGTTCTGGGCTAAGATTTCCATTTGTAACTATCAATTATTTAAAGAACAGTTTTAAAGTGTTCTTAGAGGTTAAAAAACCTCAGTAATTTAAGCAGCAATGGCAGATGATTATAAGACTTAAGCCTCATATGGAATAAAAAGTCAGTATAAAACAGTCACATTGCCATCTACTGACAGCTCTTTATGAAAAGGCTTACAGTTTTTATTAGCTGCCTGACTATGCACCTAATACTCTTTCTCTTGACATAACAGCAGCACAAAAATTAGGGACGTACAGAAGATGTTGTTCAGTACATCCCACTGCAATAATCCTGCTTCTGCTCGAATCCATCCCAATCCATTCAGGCTTTCACTGTTACATACTGCAATTAGACACGTTTATTAATGGCATTATTGCTCAGTACTTCATTGGAGGTAAAACTGTTTTCAAGAAAGCAACTAGAGAAGGGTGTATTAATAAATCTGGACCGTGTGCACAGTACGTAGGGACCTGCTAATAGGATTTCCTTAATAACAGCATTTATTTCACTGCCTATAATACCAATCATAATACCAATCACTGGGAACCACAGTTTTTATTATAATATGTGAAAAATGGATTTCACGTTAAGGACACATCATGTGCAGAGAGCACAGGGCAGAGATAAATTATTGCTTTAACATTGTAACAGCATCTGCTGCATGCAGCCTGCAGGGCTGAGATCTGCCTTTCATCTACACATCACTCACATTGGAGACAAGGTAATCCAGATACCTGTAGGAGTTGCATGGCTTGGAGAAGCTAGAAAAAAAATCATACTCTCCAAGTATTATTTTGTAGTATTATTCTCCACTGCTTCTGGCTTTTTTGGTTTTTTTGTTTGTTTGGGGTTTTTTTTGTTGTTGTTGTTGGTTTTGGGGGTTTTTTGGGGTTTTTTTGACAAGAATGAGGAGAATGTCCATTGTAGGAGGAACTACAAGCTGAAAAGCTTACGTTTTCCACTGTTTCTCTTTGCCATGGATAAACACACAAAAATATCCTTACATGCAAGTCATGGCTGAATGAGGAAAGAAAACAGTTAATGATGATAGAAACCAACTTCTGTGACTTGTATGAGAGAGCCTCTCTCAGCTGTTTAATTTTAGAATCATTTCTGTATGGTTAAAAAAGCCAGCAAATTCCGTGGTGTCAGAAGTGTCACCTCGGCAGTGCAGAAGGTCATGTCATTCAGCACAGCATCCTGGGAGAGCCTCTGAATTAAGAGTTTGGTCTTTTAGTACCTGTAACTCATTAAAAACTGATTTAAAAGTCTCAAGGTTTCAAAGCCACCAACAGCAGAAAATAGAAGTTTGGAGAGTGCGTAGGAATGGTGCAGCCCTGAGGGGTTTGTGTTCCTGCTTCTGAAAAATTGCTTGATCACTGTCCCTGCTTAAAATAAAAACTGTGAAAGAACTTTGCAAAATTAAGCCTTAAAGAATATTTCTCCAAAGATATTATGAAAAGTTTCAAAAGAAAAGAAGATGTTTAATTGTGTGCCTTTAGCACCTGAATCTGCATATTCAAAAGAAACAATACAAAAGAGAGGGAAATTTTTTTTTTTTAAGATATTCATATACACACACACAAAGTTACTTGGCTTTCAGACTCATCCATACTGCAGTATGAAATGCCTTTGGCAGTGATCTGAAGGCACAAGAGACAATGCAGGGTGTAACTGTCATCATGAATGTCTTATAACACCAGTGGCCAGAACAAAATGCCTTTGAAGGCTGCACTGAGTGACAAGACACTTTAGGAAAAGATAGGAAAATCAAAGGGCATTGTCATTGAGTAAATCAAACTTTGTTCTGATTGTCTGCAAGGTCAAGATATTTGCATTAAATTGAGGGTTCATTAGCACAGGCAACTATTAGCTGTTACAGGCTCTTTTTTTTTGTTTTGAAGGTCGAAAATAAAGTTCCACAGAAAAGCAAAACATTGGCCTGCCAAGGGATCCCAGCACAATCTACGCCCTGATCCCTTTGTTGCAGTGGAAACATTGCATATTGAGTGGCTAAAGTAATAAAGTTCTACTTAGAGAAAACTTTCTACACAGATTTTCAAGCCCAAATATTTTATTAATTTTAACATATATTGCATATAATACTTGCAATTATTTCAGCACTAATTATTTAGAGGGAAAATCAGCCTTACTTTTTTAATGTAGAAAGTGAACCAGCAAATATCTAAATGTTTTTGCTTAACTGCCTGCTAGAAAGTAGTTCCATCCTGAAAAATTTAGTCCTAATAAATTTTTAGAACCATTTTATGCAAAGTTTAGAGAAAGAGGTGTGATTGTATGACCAAAAGTGTCTTCTAAAAGAATTTACTGCTCTTGTTTGCTCTAAGACACTGCAGAGCAGATATTCACAAAGGCAGAAGAACAAGAGTTGTAAATGACAAATGGGACAAAATTCACAGTCATGGGTTTACTGAATAAGCTACAACACCTCAGTCATAAAGGGGTGAAAAATTATAAACTGATTTAATTCATCATCTTGTGTTCACTCTGGTACCCAAGTGGTATCAATCACAATTTATTAAAAATCACAAAAATACATGGCATTATGAATATGTCCTTCAGCAGGGTAGGAAGCATCATGATTGCAAATGACTCGTGCACAAACCTAAGCTTGAGAACACTGAATACCTAACAAATCTAATTATTAGACAAAAGGTCTAATTTTGCATTCCTGCACCTTTTCAGCTGCACAGCACACCCAGAGCAAATCTGTGTCATGTAACACACCTGCCAACACAGAAATCATGCATCTTACAGCTCGAGTGCTTGCGAGCACTGATACCCTTATGACAAGATTTTAATGAAATAATGCTGAGCCTGTCAGTGGAAAGGAGAAGGAGAATACATTAGACTGACACATAAAGAATCATCCTGCCAAACACTGCATCCCAGAACTGGAGGTGGAAAGATGTGAAAGGCACACAGCATAATGTGCTCATTTGTGGCCTCGTCCTGGAGCCAGGGAGAGTAATTGTAACCAGCACCAATTTTCTGCCCAAGGAATTAAAAACACTGGGGTGTGAATATGTTCAGTGTCAAAATATCAAAGGACTGCCCACAAATACATACCCTGGAAAGAAAGTGTTTTCTTCCCATTTACTTCTAGAAAATCACCAACAGCTTTGACTTGCACTCCATTTCAAGCCATGCCAAGAAATATGATGCACAACAAATATGAACTACAGACATGTTTACCCTCTTATGCTTCCAGATGTCTCAGTTTTATGTGCCAAATCTGCTCTTTCAAAATACTACCTCTAACTTTTCCAAAGTCCACTTCCTTTCCATGCTGTGCTTTGTGGTGGAGAAAAAGCACTGCATTTGGAAGGCATGTTTCAGAATAATTTTGGGCTATTTCCAATCAAAAATTCGATCAAAATCAACCTTTGTAAGCGTTCAGTAGCAAAAAGAAACCAAGAGACAGCAGTGGCCTGTTCAAATATGGTAGAAATATTATGATTAATTGCAATTCAGAAAAGACAGGAGTGCCCAATAAATATTTCTGCTGTATACTTCAGAGACAAAGGTGTATGCTTCAGGATTGATGAAACACTTTCCTGTATTGAGTCAGGAATATGTTAGCTAGCAGCTTTTGAAGTCTGACATTTTAAAAATCAGATCCAGATAACTGAAGGGTTTTAAAAGAACCAGCCAGGCATCTTTCTAGGCTGTCACTGAGTTCTGTCACACTGACAGTCTCAGGAGACTGAGGAGTTGCATCAATATGACAAGACAGATCTTTGCAAAATCCCATAGTAATTATCAGAGTAAAACATTGACAAAAACAAAAAATTAGCTTCTAGAAGTGCATCTTATGCACAGTGGTAACTCCTGTGTCCTCAAATCCAAATATCAGGATCTTGTGATTGGTTATCAGTCAGAAGCAGAGGTCTGAATCAGAATTCTGGTACAAAATACTAGTTTACAAGAAAGTACAAGTTCTTCTTTGTATGCAGGGGAAGTGAACAGAAACAATTCCCTCTCACAGCATCAGAGCCCTTTCATTCACCCCATTCCAAAGATTTGTCTTGGAAGAACCCTGCTTGCATCTGCTCAGGTTAAATGAAACCTTCCTTCTCCATTTTCAAGGGTTGTCTCTGCTTCCTGGGGGAGATATTTCAGCCTCACAAACCTACCCCTTTGTGTATCAATAATCAGCCAAACTCTCTTCACACAGAACAACTGAATTTTTAACTGGCTGCCTTTATTTTGGATGAAAATACTGTATCTCATAGCTACCATAAAGTATAGGATGGTAATTAAATCCAACAATGTCTACTAGATTAACCCAATTTACACTACTTTATTCAACTAAAGAGGTACTTTGTGCATAGTGGTAAAAACAGTGCTCATTGTTTTCAGCACATTTCATATAAGTCTAATTGGCAAGTGTTCCCATAGCTGCAATTAAAAAAAAAAAATTATAAAGTAACATTATAAGCAGTGAAGGAGCATGTAAAATTTTATTTCTCGAAATTACTTGGCTAGGAGTATTTTAAAAGTGATGTGTAATTAACTAAGAGACCCAAAAGACTGCAAAATTATTTACATTGAACATGATGGGTAATGCCTAAGCACCATGGGCTCAACTGATTCTTTCCAAAAGTCAAGCTAGTGAAGCTAAGGTTTTCTCTCATCCCTTCATTTTGGATAACTTAATTCTGTACCACTGAAAAAACGGAAGTCTTGACTTTTTTTGGGGGTTTTTTTTTGTAAGAACTAGATTCTCTTGCACTAAAGGGTTCATTGCTTCCTGCACTCCTCATGGGAAAAACCAGAGCTTGAACATTCTGAAACATTTGCCTTTCTGTCCTATTCTGCTTTCTGAGTAAATCTGAAAATGCTCCATTTAAAAAAATAAAATGTAATCCTATGTTTATATCCTGTAAACCTCCTGGAATATTTAGTATTCAAACTATTCATTAAAACAGGACCAAATTTCTGCAGGAGATCACCATGAAAGGCTAAAAATAACTTCTGACAGTCAAAAACATCTCAAGAAAATCCTGAAAATCTATCTTTTTCAGGTCAGTATAAATTTAGGCACTTACCAATAATAGAAAATTTCCTACATTTAGCATAATACAGATACAGCTCATATAAATAGGAAATGCTAAATGGAACAGATTGAGTATGAGGACAACATGATGACAAAGTTTTTCACAGACTGATGGTTTTCTATTTTTAAACACATTTATTTTAAATCAAGTTAAATCACAACTATCATCCCTTCTGAGGTAGGGCTTGAAGCAAAGAACAGGACTAGAGTACAGAGTTCACATAAGGATTTTCAAGCATAAATGGCAGCACAGAAAAATAAATATGGGTCAAAAGAGCCAAGTTCAAATACGCTATGTTTGAAAGCGTGAATAAAAGACAAAACCCTGAAATTTTTAAACAAATCTTAAATTAAAAAAAATAAAAACGCTTTGAAAAAGAGTTCTATTTCCTTTAAGTATTTGGCATTCTGACCTATACATTACAAAATCTGTCTTTAAAGGAATTAGATTTTACTGTCTTGGAAACCATAATGGAAAGAGCAATTCCTGCAACTTTAAAGTTCAGCCACAGCATCAATGATGCTACAGACTGTGGTGCTCCTCTTCTGAGGATCTCTTGTTTCTGCTGCATTCTGAAACCTATCAAGTTCTCCAACATTAAGTGCTGTAAAAATGGCACCCTTCTGAGTGCATCTTTAGCTGTCTTTACAAGTTCCTTTGGAACGAAAAGGATGGTTATCTGCGAGCATTTACTGAGAGGCCAAGTTCAGACACGCAGTAGAAGAGTAAGAAAATGCAGAATAAAAGCAAATTACTAAAGCCAGAGATTGCAGTTTCCCCCTGCTGACAGTAGCCTCCAGTGAGAGAGAGCCCTCACTGCCAGGTTAGAGCTGTGGGCAGAGGGATGCTCATCAAAGCTGATGCTGAGCAGGGTCTCTGCATCCCCTTTGAATCCCTTCTCCATCACCCTCGCCCAGTCACCCATGGGGCAAACTGAAAAACAGGACTGAATGTGGCTTCTGCACCTCCAGGTTATCATTTCAACTTGATATTCTTCTACATTAACATTTTACATTTAAGGTGCTTGCTCCATGTGTCTCTTTTTCACATCACTTCAAGATTTCTATGTTTAGCGAGTTAGTTATTCAAGTTTATCTCCTAATAAAACAGAGCTGTCAGCTTAAAAGCCTTCTTGCATCCTTTGGGGTGCTCACTACTCAGAACTGAAATAAACAGGTAAAACCCAAATTTCTGAGTGCCTTGCATCCTGTTAAAAACACATAGCTTATTTAGTTAAATTGCTCTTATGTTTTTTACTACACATAAAAGCATAGACAGGTAAAAGCACTGCATGCCAACTCTTCCTGCCCTAGAAGCAAAAAACATTTTCACAAAGTATATTCCTTCACACATGCATTCAATACTCACACTTCAAACACTGTTTTTAAATTTTTCTATTGGAAAGTGAGAGCAGAGAGAAAAATAACTCAACTAGACACTACTGATACACTGAAAAAGAAACTTGTCATAGCAAGGGAATTTTAGATGCCAAAGGAGTACCAGCAAATTTAAAAAAAGTGTGTTGGGAGAAAACAGCAGCTTGCAAACCATCTTTTGGAAGCTATTGAAACACAAACCATGCTGAGCTCAATGTTTCAATGAACCTGCATGAAACAGAGTCTGACAGTTTTCTGGTTTTAGTGCAATTATAAACAAGCACATTCCTGCATACTCCTTGTGTGGGCAAATGAGAGTACAACAGCTGCAGGAGCAACCACTGAATATTGCTGGATACACACATTCAGCGGGTGTTAAAATATAGAAAAGAATTCATGCCACAGGAGAATACAAACAAATATTTTGGATATCCAAACCCACACGCAGATGGTAAAATGCAGAAGCAACAGGTATTGGATGACAAGGTCTACTTTAGAGCCAGCCCTCAGCTTCTGGATATTAGCAATCAGGTAAAGAAAAGAAGCACACGGTAATAGTGCTCAGGAAAAGCATGGTTCACTTCAAATATGTTGAACTTCTCTGATTTTTTTTTCCCTACCCAAGTTATCTTGCTGGTTTCTACATCTGGCTGTGAAGGGACACCCTTTCCTTTTTGATTAGTTTTCTTTCAGACAGTAGTGTTTTAAAGAGAAACCCAACTTCCTGGTGCATTATTGAGCTTCCCAGCTGACAGAGGAGATCTATCCTGAACCCAGAAAACTTGTTATTGTAACACTCTGTCAAAAAAAATTCTTGTGTTAAAGGCAGAGTCGATACATATCAGGGAAACATCCACAAGTTGCTGACTGATGTTGCTCTACAAACATTATCAAGGAGCAAGACACAGCCTCCACCCATCAGAACTAAACCAAAGTTCACAAAAGTTGCCTTTTTCACGGAGAGATTTTCTTCGTATTGTTCTGGCAGGAAGTGAAGAGCCATTAGCCTGATCTGAAAGTGCCCAGTAAATAACACTTTCTTTTATGAACACTTAACTTATGCAGCAGAGAGCAAAAGCCATCAAAGCCCATCTTGGTGCCATTTGCAGTGAGATGAGCAGGCGGCGTTTGACTGATCCGAAAACTGAATTGCAGAGGGCTGAGAGCCCCCTCTTCACACCCTGAACAGGTGAGAACAGCCACGTTTCCTTAAAAGGCTCTTGTCAAATCTCCAGAAGCATTTCTCTACAAGCATTTCTTCCTGGATATATTACACTGATGAACTTAGGGATGCATCATAAGAAGTGGCACTTTACATCAGTGGAGTGCTGCTTTGGCCACTCAAGAACAAACAGTAAGTGGCACGGCCCAATATGAGAAATCAATGTTAGAATGAAATAAATACAAAAGAAAAATCATCAAAACTGTTGGACAAAATAGAAAACAACAGTTCAGCAATACTAAATAAATCCCTAGTTTTGATTTTTGCTCTCTTTGGAGTTTGGAAATGGTCTGCTGTCAGTTAGCAAAGCTGCACAGAGCAACAGCTCTTGGGTTTTGTCCCAACAACCTATAACCCTCCTTCCAAAAACAGCTATTCTGTCATATGAGCAGTGACCTGTGGCAACAGACTCATTTACTCTTGCTGAGTATCAGATCCTAAGTGCTAGAAATATCAGAAGAGCCCTTTGAATGAGCAATGACTAAGAGGCTTTCACAAATTTGAATTAATAGCTAGTGTCAGCTACAGTGACAAGGATAGGTTCAGGATTAACACTGGGATGAGTTTGTTTTGGCTGTGTTTCTTTTCTTTTTGGAGGGGGAAAGGGGGAGGTGTTTGATGCTTTTATTTGTTTGCTTTATAATTTCAAGATTCAGATTGGAGTGTCTCTGTTCATAATTTTATGTCAGTGACCCAAAAACATACATGTGCATAGTCTACCCTGCACTGCAGAGAAGAAAAAAATATTCCAAACTCATTACTTAGAAAAACAAGTAATTTAATTTCTAATAGTTATATAGATAAAACTAATCTGTTACTTCTATAACTTCTTCCTTGCATGTCATCAATGTAACAAAAGTTGTTTTCTGAAAATAACCAAATGTGCCCCATTCTCCTCAAAACTTACTGTTGGCAAGTGGGAGACTGCTGGTGTGCTGGGAGCAAAGCAGCACTGTCTCAGTGATCTTGCACTTCCTTGTCTGCACATATCTGATCCCTCAGGCACCACTTACACTGCTGGATATTTTGGCTGCAGTTGTCTTCCTTTTCTTCTTTGACATTTAACATCATCTTAGCTCCTGAGCAAACATTCAGGCTGCATTGGATTAGGAGAGGAGTAAGCCAGCTGGGTGGCTACTGGGAAGAAGCACTTCAGTCCTACACCCTTCAGTCTCCTCCTTCCTTTAATTAACAATAGTTTTAACTCTAGATTCCTTCATGAGCCAAAAAGGAGCACAACAGAAAAGCTCAGCTCAGCAAAGAAAACTGCAAATGGATACAGCTCAGCAAAGCACCACACTGGTACCAGTGCTGGCACAAGGGAGGAGCTGTGGACAGGGGAGCAATCAACAAATTTATTTAGAGGATTGGGAAGGGAAATATTATTTCCTTGAACACACAATGTCAGTGGCTTGATTTTGGGCATGACTATGCAAAAAGCTGCATCATGAGTGGCGAGCTGTGACCAAGGTTAGAAAAGAAGAGTTAAAACTTTTCCTGCTGTATGGGATGTTTATGTATCTCCTCAAGAGAAAAACTTTCCTGGATTACTGCACAGCCTATAATTCACTTCTGAATTTTATCTCATATTACCTACTTACAAATTTTGGAGCTATGTCTCACCTCTTCCTATTACTTGCATGGAAAGTTTTACTCACCCAAATCATGCCAAATCTGGAAAAGCTGATTTCCTTAAACCCTAGTTAACAACGGCTTTTAATTATTCCCGCACCAACAGCTGCACATTAACATTTAATGGATTATTTAATGATCACTTCAACTCCTAAGAATGTTTTGAGGGACTGTTATAAGTCAGATTTATACATAGACACTTTACTGCAGCAAAGTTTGAAGACCTGTTGAACAAACTCATCATAGCAGAGTTTCCAGCTGGTCAACAGTCCCCAAATCCTTGGGCATTTTATAGAAAAATAAACAGAAAATAGTTCCTCACTGTAAATTAAGAACATAATGAAAACTATTCCCATTGCAACTATATTGAAATTTAGAGTGGATTTGATATGCTGGTACATTAAACATGGCAACTAATGAAATAAATATGAACAAATGTCAGGTTAGAGCAGCCACAAAAATAGCTAGAATTAATATCTTGAAAATCATTAGTAGAAAAATAAGTAATACAAATGCATGCTATTATTAACCATTTTTTGTAATGAATCTATCAATATTATTAAGGGATTTTTTTCCAGTAATAACATTTCATAAAAATTGGAAAGCAAAAGTTGATGAGGACATTAATTTTCTAATTTATGATTTTTTACTTGAACAAACACTGGTTTTAATTTTATCCTTTTAGTTAGAACAGAAGCATTGAAGAAAATGGATGATTTTTACAGCAAAGCAGAACTTCTGTGAATTTGCTGAAAGCTGTCTGTGATTAATTTGGAGCACAAACTTGGAGGGAAACATAGACAGCTAGAAAAATAGGAATGTTTTTTCAAGTACAGAGAGCAAAGCAGAGGCTTGTACCATCAAAATACTGAAATGTGAAAGCTTTCTGATATGTCTGATTCAAGCATTCACCACAGAAGGAGGTGAAGTCTCCAAGCAGTTGAACATCATCAAGCAAAGAAGCAAACAACAGCAGAATTTGATATTTACAACTTCTCACACACCCTCACTTCCTACTAGAAGAACATTTGAAGAGTCCTGTTTTATAAATGCACACTTCAGAAAATTACTGCAATCATAGAAACTGAGCCCTTCTGTGAAGTCCATTTTATCTTCAACACTACAGTTTATAGAGAAGAGTAGTATCACCACAGAAAACTTATTTCATTTGCAAAAACTATTCTTTGAATCAACAGATTTGGCAATGATTCCATATTTAGGGTAAAAGCTTTTCCCATGGGAGTTATTTTAATATTTTCAGCGTTTGAGGGAGATGGAGGTTGTTATTCTAAAAAAATTTGAAGCATCTTTCTTTCTTACTCTCAGCTGTCCTCATCAGGATGAAACTTGAACACTGATTTAGAAGGTTTGCTTTGCCATTAATGAAATCAAGAAGATAGTGCTTATAATCTTCCTTTGAACTCTTCATTAAAATACATACATAAATAGACATATACTTTTATATGTGAGCATTTGGTGGTTTTGATCTACACTCCTGAAACTTTGATCCTACTTTACTTTGAAGATGATTTTAAAAATATTCTCCAGTACCATTATTTGCATAGGAGACCTAGAACTACTACCAAAACAAAGTCATTCTACTACAAAGGGAGAAAATTGTTTTAAATTGATTCACACTTTAACACAAAATTGTAGCAATTGATGTTTATAGAGTTCCTTAAGCTGCATTATTTTTTTTAATATGGAATCCATCACATCTGACAATTGATTGCTTTCCAAAATTATTTTAAGAGGTAAGCCAAGTAGCGATGGTGATACAGGAGCAAATAGCTTAAGTCTGCCCAAATATTTACTCAGTATTGAGATATTTTCAGGCACCAGACACATCTACGTATCAGTTCAGTTCTCCAGTGCCAAGTCCAAATGAAAGATGACTTACATATTCTTGTTTGCTCTTTCAAAAGGTGCAGTGTTCAATAAGCTGCATCCCTAGGAATTGCAACAGCTCTTTCTGAAAAGCCAACAAGCAAGCACAGCCTCCAACCACTGCAGCAAGCTTCAAAAATGTGCTGCACACATTAAACAGCTGCTTTCTGATTAAATGGACCTTGCTTGCCACTGCTGTGTGCTGAGTGCTAAAACTAGATTTGATATGTGATCAGCATAAAGTTACTATGATTTTGTATTCATGAAAATTATTCTGCTTCAGAAAAAGAGTTGTTGAGTTAATGTCCTTTGCCTCTAAATATTTATTCCCTACAATGAGAGTAAGTACACGACAAGAAGGAAAAAGAACCTAAATACCTCGTAATTGCATGAAAACATAAACCTGAAGTCAGATCACTGAGATTTGCTCTCAAATTCCCCCAGAGAACAGGCACCTTGTGGCAGGGTGGGGGAAAACTTAATTACAAAGACAAGGAAGAAAAAAGTTTTACATGGGAGTCAACTTTACCTCAAGGCTTCCAGGACTGTGTTGTAGGGAAACTGTTACACCCTCCCTACTATCTGCTCCTGAAACAGCCTCAAACAAGGACAAACACTGACTAATTTATTGCTTTGTTGACAGTTTCACTCTCGTAAGACTGCTTCCCTCATATTTTGCTCAAAGACTTCGCAAGGAAAATTACATTCTTTATGATACCCTTTATGATATTGTCTATTGTATATAATATCACTTGATATTATATAATAATATATTTACTTAGACTATTTTTTCTTTTTTTTTTTACATCTCTATTTCCCTTCCATTTTTCTTCAGCTAAACAAAATTCCCAATTTACACATACACACAAACTATTTGTCTCAGACATAGAATCATTTTTTTTGTTCTCCTCAAAAATTAAATGTGGAAAATTGTCCTCTGTATTACCTACTGTACTAACAGCAAAGAAGTAAAGGCAAATGTGTAGCAAGCCTATTTTCCTAGAGTGTGTTTTCTCTCTGAAGAGAGCAGAATCAGATCCTTTGCAGCCACTGAGATCCACGAGGCAGTCGTGACTCCCTACAGCATCCCTGAGCACAGATCAGCTCCATCTTTTTCATTTCAGGCTACCCTAAAGTATGAAACACATAATTGGTTATGCCTTTTGCATTATTTCTGATCAGGCTCACATTTGCATTGTAAGCAGATCCATTTGCCACTTCAGTTGTTTAGCTCTGAGTCAATGCGCAGGGCTGGGAGGGCAGAGGGAACATAATAAATGGTGTCGTGTCCAGATTTTATCACAAGGAGCTGAACTAAACAACTTATGAGCCCAGTCAGTTCTACTGAGTTATGAACTAGCTCTTCCTCCTAGAGTAAATTAAAATTCTTACTGCATACAAAAAGCTGGGTGAACACATTTTATTACTGTTGCAGGCAAGTGCAGAAGTAATGAAGGTAGAGTTAAGGTAAATATATAACCCAATGCCTCTCTGGTGGATTGTTTGCTAAACCTTGTAATTTTATTCACTGGTATTTGAATGTTACATTTTCTGCCTGTGTGTTCAGAAGACTCAGTAGAAAAACAGAAGTTTTTCTGGGACCTGGCAAAATAAGAGCTGTGTGATGACAGAAAAACCTACTGTCAACAAGGAAAATGCCCTAAGAGCAATGACAATTTTCTGCTACATTTTCCAATAAGCAATCTCATCCCAATTCAGGAATAGATATTTTAGCTAGCATTTGGGAAAAGGGCAGAGAGCATAAGGTAAGAACAACTATGTAAATGGGAAAATTATAAAGTCCAGATGAAATGGAAGCTGGCATTTATTCTGTAGTAGATATTCATGATTTCAGAAATATACACTCAACTATAATAATATATATTTACAATAAACAGAGGAACACCCAGTTGAAATTATCATCAGAGAGCAAGGCCAAAATCCCTAAATGGGATAAGCATGATTGTGTGAGATAGGACTGTGAACTGAGAAAGGTGGCTGCATTATTCTCAAGTTATAAGAATGCAACAGCACTGAGGAATAAACTGGAGACAGTCTGCAGTCTTTCATGCTTTGTCCAAAATAGCTTCTCTCTTTCTGTCATTGGGAAATGGGCAAAACAGTTTCTGCCGCAGAAGTAGATGTGTTTAGGGAAGCATACTTTATAAACAAATTTAACTTTAATTCTCCCTGCATTTTAATGAAAAGGAGAGAAGATTCTGCAAACCAATTAAGGAATTGGAGCACGTACTCTGACACAAAGTCTCATTTTACTCTGGGCGTTTTTGGTATCATCAACACAGCTGAATCAATTGTGACACCACACAGAATGAAGGTTGGGATTTGTGGTGGATGTTTCAGAGCAAGGCTCTGCTGGCTTTGACACCTCCCACTTCAGTGGTGGGCTGACAAAGTGCAAGCTCTGCTGCATGCTTGCACAGTCCTCATCAAACCAAAAGTGAGAAGGCATCCCTCCCCAGAGAGAGAATAATCCACCAATTATCAGAATAGCTATGTATGGAAGACTTCATTTCAAAAAAAACAAACTCACAAACACCAAAAACATGGACAAGGACCATTTTTGTCAGCTCTGGCTCTTTGCAGATTGTAAGACTCCATGAGGCTCACAGTGTTTGCAGCATGCAGAGGCTCAGCATCATCTCACAAAGGGATTTGGGTAGAAATTCAGGTGCCCTGACAGTCACACCCTTCCCATGACTGGAATGGCACAGAGAAGATCTCAATTTTGGCAAGAGGCAAGCACTGCCTAGAACTTGCTCTTGTAACTGGTCTGAGGAAGGAAATCTGTAAATGAAGTCTCAGAATAAAGCAAACATACTTCAGAATTTTCATCAGTCTAAGGTCTTGCTTATGTCACACATTCAAAAAGAGGATCCCTTCCCAAAAACACCTGGCTAGCTTGGGAAGCAGCCTACACTCGTGTTTTCTGCCCTCTGAGGAAAAATACTGCTGTGCTTTCAATGCCACAGTAATCTAGGAATGTAAAGCCTACTCTCTACCAATTATTTAGGTCACTTTTGGCTTTTAAATTCTTCATGCACCTACTCATGAAGATCCATTTCCTCACTCCTGTGAGATCATAAACATTTATGTTAACCATGCCTATATCAATCACTTCAGGCTTTCCTAAGAGTTGGACTAAAGGAAGCTGAGATATTCCTCAAAAAGAACCAGATGTAGCACCCACAGGAAAGAGAAATAATTATCACAGTAAGGAAGAATGTCAATTCAATCAGTTTCTATTCAGGCATTGCTCAGAAAAAAATCAGTCTTAGCAAGTCAACTCCAGGAAATGCTGAGGAATAAGAGATTACACTCTCAAAAGATACTTTTCTGTTCTCAGGTGACCCATTAGTCATTCCTCCCAAGTAAAGATTTCCTATTTAACTGTTTTGAAAAGATCTAAGCAGGAATTTCTTCATCGCTTTCATCTTGATAGCTTTTTGTGTACACTGCACCACAAATTCAGACCTGGCCTAGAAAGGATGTTATTTCGTTTCCTCTCACCAATTCCCAGTTGACATCAGGTTTTGGTTTTTTTTCCTTATAGCCACAATTAGGACAAGGGATCAAAAACATCGCAAGGAGCTGTTCTTCACCCACTGCACAGCCATTACCACCCTATATTGCATTATCAATAAAAGAGGCCAGCAATAACTGGGATTTCTAAAGGACAACCAAACAAGCTCTCTTTATAGGACAGCCAGCAGCAAGATGACTTTTCTAATAGGTAACAAATTGCCACTCTGGCTGGAGCCAGCTGCCTAGCCAAAAATTGGAATCATGCATTGATATTTTGGAGCACTTGCTTTTGTAAAACACTGTCTGGGTGCAGCACTATTAATACGCAGCCTCTCTGCCATGCTGTATTCCAAATGAAGTGACAGCCACCATCTTTAAGCAGCTGCAAATTCATCTCTGCCACTGAATTGTACAAATCAGGGCATTTTTTTCTGAATTCATTTTGGTTTAATTAGGACAGGAAAAAGCACAGTGCAGAATGAGCAGGTATAGCCTACCATTCTACATGGCAGTCTTCAGAAAAACTCAGCCAGCTCTTATATTTATACTGCTCTATCTCGACTGTCTTGTACCAAATTTGCAATGGCAGAAAAATGTATCAGGCTTTCCCAGCAGCCTGATGAGGGGAGCAAGGCTTGGGGGAAGGAAAAGAGAGGAGAAGGGGCACTCAGCCACTAAGGAGGGCCATGCTGGATTCCTATTCCTTGGATTCTGCTATTCCTTGACTCAGTTACACCTCTGTCTTCCCTGAAGATGCCTAAAGAGTTTTCAGGCTTGAAAGGAAAGGAGCAAAGTGTGCCCAGTTTGACTGACTCTCCCCTCAGGTCCCCACACAAATGCAGGTTCTTGTCTCCATTATCAGCTCAGGACTGGTGGGTGCACAGATTCCTTCCTGCCTGCAGCTTCTCCATCCATTCCTGCCAGGAAGAGAAGGGGTTTGCTCCAGCCCTACACAGCCTGACAGCAGCACCCCATCCTGCAGCAGCCTCTCCTCCAGCAGGCAAGAACAAACATCTCCATCTGGCAGCAGCTGCAGCTTCTGGTTTTCACAAGGGAGGCCAAAACCAGAAACAATGCACAGATATCTTTTTTTCTCAAGCACTTTCTGGTACTGCCTTTTTTTTTTTTTTTTTTTTTTTCCCCCGTANTTTTTGCCCCCAGTAGACACATACTGAAGTTTGATCTGTGATGTAGGTGCTTTTCATCGCTTTCTGAATAAATAAAATGAAAATAAAATGAAAACAAAATTCAAAGCTTTGGAGCTGTCCATAGTAAAAATTTCTAGTTTTAGCAGACTTTTTGTATCTGAGGACAAAGCCAGGAATATCATTAAGGTTCCAGTCAAGTGCAAGAGTTAAGGCCACAAGACTAGAGATGATCACACTGTCCTCTGAATTATGAACATAGTCCCTTAACCACAGCAAAGCATCTTTTCTCCTGAAATTGCTTTCTTTCAAACAGCATGATACGTAGACATATGTCAGTGACATTACAGGCTTAAATCAAACTGAAAGGATAAGACAGCCTGGAGAAGTTACACTGGTTTAGTAACTGGTGAGGGTCAAAGGAGTTACAGATGTGCTGCTGCCTTTCTGTGCTTGTGGCTCTTGTTTGCCAGAAGAAGACAACTCCTGGCAAACCACTCACTTTTAATAAACTTCATTTAACAGAACAACTGTTCTCCAGAAACGTGGCCAAAAAGCAGCTTGTCTGCTCACATTACTATTTCAGCATTCACCAGTCGGTTGCTTGAACTTACAGCTTTGCAGAAGGAAAATATTGCTTGAGTTAGAAAACAGTCACAGTGTTCTGGATTTGTGGACCAGATCCTAAGCCCTTGCATATCTGAATATCTGCAAGCAGCCCACAGACCTAATTTTAACCTTTATTTTTTTGTAAAAACTCAGGGTAAAATGAACAGGTTTTTGGAGTATTAGTAGCCCATATCCTTACTTTGTCTCACCATCTTTAGCAAACTAGTTCTTTCCAACCTTAATAGAGGCCTGGACTTTGAGGGCATTTATTTTTCTTTTTTCATAGAAAAAAAAAGGTGAAGAATAAAAAAACTAACTCTGGCCCAAGGTCAGCTTGCCTAATACAGGTGAGCTCACAAAAAAGCTCCCATGAGAGGCCACAGTTGAGCACAAACTTCAGTTTTGCTCAACTAAAAAACTAAAAAACATTTAGTTTTACCTAAATGTAGGAGCAAGGAAACCATCTCCTAGCAGAATCATCTTTTTGTTAAGGTATATAAAGGATGGTGGCTCTAGTGATGTGCAGCCCAACAGGATTTGAGCTGACTCAACTCATTCATCACAAACACTTGGAAATGCCACAAGTCTTTTCTCTAGAACATTTTTCTTATACTCTCACTAATAGCAGAGCCAAATTTGAGCTATTTTAAGAATGTAAGAGTCTTCCTCACAGTAGTAATATTCAGTACTTACAAGAGGAAATGCTACGTTGTTAAAATACATTGACCTCTGCATTTTTGTAACTCAGGGAAGAGCTTGAAGATTTAAAACTAATAAAATGGTATAACATACCAAGGAAATAAGTTCCTGAAGGTTAGTAATTACTTTACAGAAAAAACTTAAACAAGAGGTGAAATTTCAACCACAATTTGAAAGAAAATAATCTGAAAATGTCACTGCTCTCCTGAGCTTTTGGGGGAGCTAAACTGGGAAATATTACATTTTCCTTGGGCACAAAAATATGAAAATATGCTTTTGCAACAAGTAAGTTAATAAAGGCATTTAAATGAGATAAAGTGAGACTCAGAAGCAAAAAAAATATGACATTTTAATACATTCACTCTTGTCAGGTCCTTATTTTGTCCTTATTTTGCTCCACACTGTACCACACTACCTAGAGATTTCAGCTATCTCTACCTGACCCCAATATAGGAAGAGTTTCTAAGGACTGACAGTAACTACCACCCTACCTGCTCTTCGAGTGTGCTTGAGCTTTAGGAGAGCTTTTACTTAACAGAACAAACATTCAGCCCCTGGTGCCAGTCCAGGCTGGGGATGAGCAGAGGGGACAGCCCTGTCCAGAGGGACTTGGGGGTGCTCTGGAGGAGAGGCTGGACATGCCCTGGCCATGGCACCACAGCCAGAGAGACAAACGTGTCCTGGGATCATCCAGAGCCCCGCGGGCAGCAGGAAAGGGAGGGAGAGAGGGAGGGGATTCAGCCCCTCTGCTCTGCTCTGCTGAGAGCCCACCTAGAGCTGCATCAGATCTGGGCTCCCAGCACAGGGAGGATGAGTCCAAAGGTCACTGGAAGAATTAGGTTTATTCAGCCTGGAAAGGAGAAGGTGACCTAATTTTTTTTAATTGACCTAATTTTAATCATCCAGCACCTGAAGGGAACTTGTAAGATGGAGAGGGACTTTTTACAAGAGCACAGACAGGATGTGGGGGAGTAGCTTCAAACTGAGATCGGACATTAGGGAAAAAAAATTAGTGTGAGTGCAGCAAGGCACAGGAACAGGCTGCCCAGAGAAGTTGTGGATGGTTCATCTCTGCAAGTGTCCAAGGCCAGGCTGGTTGGTGACCTGGTCACCTTGGAACAAGGTGATCTTTAAGGTCCATTCCAATCCAAACCATTCCATGATTCTGTGCCCAGCAGCAGCTCTTTCTCCAAATTTATCACCACCTACCTGTGACAGGCCACTCCTTGAGACACACCTATGCTGCAATCATGGAACCACAGACACCCCTAAAGCAGTTACTCCAAGTCAGCTCAGGTTCTGCTAGCAGGGTGTCTGTGAATAAAAAACTCAGCACAGGTTGCAACACCCAGCTGCCCAGGCTCAGGCTGTTTGCTTTCTGTACTGGCCAAAAAAAAAACCCCAAGCTGATTTTTCTAAGGCAAGCTAAGCCCTTCTGAAGGAGCAATAGTCACAGCAGGACTGCAATGCAGATACACTTCAAGAAACTGTACCTGCAAAGAAGTGCCCTCAGAGAAAAAAAGGCAATTAATTCCCTAAAACAAAATGGATCCCTGAGGATCTGAGCAGAGGTCAGGAAGTTTCCTCTGATGCTCTCCACAGCAGAATAACACCAATAAGGAAGGAGCAAGCTCTCAACAGCTTCCACAGTGTCAGAGGAATTTGTGTGAAACAGATCTCACATCAGTGGCACTCAATCTCCTTTACATGGGAATTTCTTGGTAAGGGCAAGAGAGGTTCTACTGACCTACCAGAGAGAAAAAGTCTGCACATTGCAACACTTCCTCTGGAGGATGTAACCACTGGTCACACCTTAGCAAAAAGATCTTTTTACATACTAAAGTAAATTACTTTACAACTTTTAAACCCCCCACCATATATACCCAATGTAGGAATTGTTCCCTGTGCTGCCTGAGCCAGATACTTCATTCATTTGCTACCATATAAAAATAATTCCACAGCATTTTCTACTTTCAGAAACATGCATATAATAATACTGACAAATATCACCTCAATGCACAAGTACAATACACAGGTAATGCAAAGAAACAACTGCATGTTTTTCTGCCTCCTAGGTAGTTAACACTGCTTTTAATTTCATCTCTGTCTTTCCATATTATCATCTGCAGAAGCTCATGGCCAGGAGTTTGCCCTGGTAATAGCTGACTGTTCTCTTTGATATCACTCCCTGCTTTTCATGGACAGCCCAATATTCTTTGTGATCAGCAGGGGACAGCCCTGTCTATCCAGATAAGTCATGAGCACTTAGCAGTTCACTCCATGCATCACCACTAATTGCTGTAAAAGAAAATTCCTGCATTTCTCTTTTAAACAACAACCAAAAAAAACCAGACAATAATTGTCTCTCCAGGGAAGACAACAATGCTTCACCAAAATTGGGGAGAATTTGTTTCCATCTGTAATTCCAGGAAGCAACACCTCATTTCTCAACTTTTTATTCTTTGTCTGAGATGTAATGTTCCATGAACCTGTACTAAAATATTACTTTCTAAAAAAGCCTCAGAAAGGCATTATCAGATGGGTCATAGTAATTTCAGTCCTGGAGATGCACAACCATGCATCCCTAGAAGATAATCCTAAGGAGAATGGAGCAACAAGCCCTAGCACAGGAATAAGTGTGGGTGAGAGTGTCCCTGACTACTACAAAGATACAAAGATAGGATTTCTATTCTCAGTTTAGCTAATGTTCTTGAAAGAAAAGGATAAACCACAATGTATTTAAGCAGGATGGTTTTAACTTCCTCCATATTTGTGGAAGGCCCCAAAAAACTCATTCAATGAAAGTTTTAAAAGGGCATTATAGTTGTTCATGAGTTAGACACAGAGAGAAATAGCAACAAGATATTCTCACGGGCTCAAAACAGCAAAAAACTTTTCTGGCAACCCCAGGAAATCAGAGAACTTTGTCAAAAGGTTTAGAGCATCATTCAACCAACATGAAATACATCTTAAAGCATTTAATTTAACCCATTCAACTCCACACACTCTAAGTCAGTCAGTTAATACTAAGTCACTCAAAAATTCCAAAAATATCAGTGTTGAGCTGATAGAAATTCCAAAAGGAGGTAGGGTCAAAACATGTGCTGCTTTAAACACCCCTTGGCTTTCCATGTTTTGAGCCATCAATCATTCCAGTCACTCACAAACTGGACCATTGCACTGTGAGAAATCTCCTCAAAAGTTGCATTTATAAAATTATACTTTGAAGAGACATTTTTAAAACAAGTGGGAGATGTGGATTTGTTTTGTTGGCTTTTCTTTTTTGAGTTTTAAATGGTCTGTTCTTGAAATGTGTCCATGGCAATCTTCCTGGTTTTGTTTCTGATGGTGAGTGACATGCTTAAGGGAAAACATGGCCTACATATACTGAGCAAACTAATACTGAGCTGATACCAAGAGTGTTTTAAAATATTCTTTCATAAATATGACATTTTATGTCTCCATTCGTTAAAGCAAAAACAAAATGATGCTATGTGCAGTCCTTGCATAAATCATGTACTACCATTTTGCCATAGGATAATTATGTTGTCTCAGAGAATACTTTTTTCCATCAGATAGTTCACTTGCAATGAAAGAAAATTTGTGTAAGATTGGCTTAGAAAATTTTATCTGCAAGTAAATTGCTGTTGACTGATACAATCTCCTTCAGCAAGAGCAATCCTTCTTCTCTAGGACAGCACTTAAAACTACATTTCTCAGTTGAAGGAAATGTGAATGGGACAAACTATGTCAGGTAAACAAATATTTTTAAAAGTCATTGTAGAGCCATCAAGGCTTTCACAGAGCTGAAGGCAAGGAAATAGAAAGTTTAATGCTGGTTTCATACACATGCCTTCCTTTGCCACAGCTGCCAAATATCATGACCATGCCAGCTCAAGACAGAAACTCCAGGCTAAATTTCTCTTTTGGTAGTTTTGGCATGAAAATAAACTGATCACAGAGCTGCCATAGGCAGTAAATCCTTTCAGGCATCAATAGCCCTCACCATATCAGCAAACAGTAAAGTCCAGAAAAGTCATTTCTGAAGGGAACATCAGTAAGTACTCAGGAACACTCATTTTATTTTGCTTTGTGTTTTTTGGGGGCAGATTTTTTTTTTAAATTTGGCTTTTTTTTTCCCTCCAGACTACCTCTAACTTTGTTCCATGGACTGAATGCCACTTAGTGGTTGTGGCATTATAGATGCACTCCTGAGCTGCATCTTCCCACTCAGGTTCACCTCAAAGGAATCCAGTTCTCACAGCGAAGGCCACAACATAACACAAACCAAAGCAGAATGAGTAGGGGCAACTACAGGATTCCCTTCTTTATCTAACCTAAAGATGCACTCTGGATGACTTAAAAAAAAAACCAAACTGCTTTTGTTTCCATGAAAGTAGATTTATGTACAAAATAATTCAGGTGAAGGAAGATTTTGTTGGATAAAACATCACTTTAAGAACCTCACTTAGTAAGTTATACACTTTCTGGCGAGACTTTTTTTTTGCTCAGCACCTCTGGCATCCAGAGATTTATCTGAGATTTAGATTTTGATTACTGCAAAGCAGGAGAGTTCCAGTCACACTGGTAGGTTAGAAATCCTCAGTCAATAAATTGCCTGGTCACAGCCTGAAGCAGGAAGGAATATATCCTGCATAGCTGGTAGTTCTTCCTGTCTATTCTCCAATTCCTGATTTTGGGAATTCTAATCAAGGTCCTTTGGTAGACCTGTAGGTAGATGGGGTTTTGGCCTTCACACCCACCAAAAACTTCTTAATAAACCAAGAACCATCAGAGCATCCTTGATGCAATACTGCCAGGTAATTTGGAAAGTATACTGGAGTAAAATAAAAAGCTGTAAATGAGGTCGCAGCCTCCCTATATCACAGTATGGACTGATACAAGCAAAAAAGACACTCCATATTTTCAATAGTTAATGGTCCTAGAAGTGAAAACAGATTGTTTCCATACACGTTTTGAGACCTTTTCACATAAATTGACTAACACCAAAATAAATTTAAATAAATATATGAAAATAATCTTCACAACTGACTCCAGTTTCTCTTTGAGACTTTTAATCACTTATCTTCAGTGCCAAAGAAATGTCATCTGCCCCATTATGAAATCCCAAGGGAGGCACAATGCTCTGTTTTTTCACAAGGAAGACTAAACAAGGTCACAGATATGGAGGGAATGAGGGCTGGAAGGAGTGAAATACATGGCTATGACAGACTAAGAACTAATGGAAGAAACTACTTACTTTTACCTATACTGTGATTTTTGCAGTGTTGGCATATATCACTTATCTTGCTATAGAAGATGAAAAATAAATCTTCTTAATGATGAAGACAGTCTAAAATTCACTGAGAGTGAGACAATTTGCACTGCTTGCAATTGTTTTAAATATCTTCCTCCAGGTTAGGCTCTCACAGCACACAGCAAATTCACATCCCCTCAGAAGGGAACATGTGACTCGAACCAAGTCAGATTTTAGGGAATTCATTCCTGAGACAAATGACCCAATTGAGTCTAATGGCCCTGTGAAGCTGCCTGGAGTAAAACATGTGAGTAAGGGATTGCATGTTTGAGAAACATACTGCTGCTACCCAGTGATAGCATCATTAATGCACCCATTTATTGGTTTATTTTTACTTAGAACAGGAGAAAGTGCATGGCGCTGCTGAGACCATGAGAAATCAATAAACTCTCAGCTTTTCATGACATGATCTAAACCACTTGCTGTAGTCTGCAGTAAAATCTGCTGTAGGTAGATGATGCCTTTCATTCTCACAACATTTTAACAGGCACAAACATGGTGCCAACAAGTTCCATAAAGGGGACTGCAGCTGACATAAACACTGAACCACAGGCACTGAAATATTTGCAAATTTAAGACTTAACAGAGGTGACAGACTGAAGAAAACCAGGCAAACATTGCCATCTTCTGCCTCTCATTTGCTGGCTGGACAGGGCTTTGTGAAGATAGCTTGTTCTATTTGCCTTTACAGCTTGACAGCAGCAGTGGTACTCCAGCATGGTACTGAATTAGGAGGCTCTGTGTTTGTATTGTTAGAACCTTAATTGAAACAGTCAGAGAGAAATGTTTTATTACAGAGAGAGAAAGGACTTTTTTTATAAGACTCTAAGGAGACTCGGCTTTAATGATGCTCAACACAATGTTTTAAGGCACACATTAAATCTAGAGGCTATTTCTTGTTAAATGTTGGTTGTTTAACAGCAGGCTGGCATCAGATTGCCTGCTGTGGGTAGTTAGGGCTGGCTCGTGCCACTTCTGACAGCCCCAACAGTGATGAAAGACAGCGCCAATTTTAATTCTTACAGTGCTTCCCTTCCTGACACTTTTCTTTCTCAGGCTGCTTTTTGTAACAGATGTTCCTCACATGGCAGTAGGTGCAAGCACAAATATCATCAATGCTAAGCTCATGGCCTGATGTCCCTTGGAACACTAGGTGAGAGATCAGGGTTGTAAAAAATAGGTTCATCTGCTCCTCACCCGTGTTTAACACAAACTTTTGATTTGGATATGAAAATACAGAAATAATAATGGAATAAAAACTCTCATCATTAAAACCACTTAATCACAAGTCAGCAGTTGAAAAGAGAAAGTATGATATAGAAACCAATTTTAGTAGTATATTAGTAAATCAGCTTTTATTTATAAGGATGTTAAGACTAATAGACATCAAATAAGCAGGTTTTTAGAAAAACCTATGGAAGTATGGACTTCCAGTTAAGTTGTTTGGCCACAGTTCAGTTATATTTCAAAACAGTTGACTACCTTTATTTTTCCAAGGGGTTTTTTGTCCCTTATCCCAGTTGCACACTCTCAGTTTAGCAAAGGGGGGCAGGGGGGTTGGTTGTTGTGGGGTGGCATTTTCTTGTTGGGTATTTTTTTTCCTTTCCCTTGCAAAAGAATGCTGCAGACACTCTCACAGATTAAGAAAAGATACAAATTTTGTCTGTAGTAGATTGAAATATAAACAAAACCAGATGTAACCTATTATAAAATTCCAGAGCATTAAAACTTGAATCCTTACCCTTCATACGCACAGCAGCAGCAAGAAGATTTTAAAGCATGATCATTTTAAAAATTGAAGTTGCCTCTTTGCCAAAATATACTTCTTTTTTTTTTGCCTAAATGTGGCAACATGTATGTATCCGAGGAAGCTGTTCTATACAGACAAAGAAAAGGTGACAGTTCACAGGGTTATTTCATGGACTGAAAATGACATTTCTACCCAGCTTTGAACAGGGAAAAGCGCTCAGAGTTCTGCACTACTTCTGATTTTTCCCCATAACCCCTTTCTAAAAGGCAGGAACACCCTAAAGGAAATGGAGAAAAGCCAAATCAGAAAGGCTGATGAGGTGATTCAATCAGTCATGGGACTGATATGAGCAGTGGTAAACAAGGTTGTCTCACCAAAACCTCAACCTTCAGGAAAGAGGCAGAAGTAATTAATTAATGTAGAGCCCCAAAACCCACGAGTTGGTATGCAAATCTAGTAACCAGTTACTCTATTATTGATGCTGACTTTCTTGTTGTTGATCCAAGAGGTAAATTTGCATTTTCTGGTAGAAAGAACTATCTACAGCCGGTAGCAGTATATGAAATTAAGTAGAACATCTAAAAAATCCTAGCACCATCAAAGACATGATGAAGTAAACACAGCATAGAGTAGTAACAGCAAACAGCTCACATAACCAAGGTCACAGAAAGTACTTTCTGCCGTGGTTTTTTAGTGAAATTAAAACTTCAGAAATTAAAAAACTTTAGAAATTAAAACTTCAACAACACATTGAAAACAAAAATTCTTTCCAGATTACTAGAACACACACACAAAACCAATCAACCAACCAAAAACAACACCAAACTGAACCAGCCAAACAAAAAACTATGAAGGAAAAATAATAGCCAAGCTTCTTTAAATATTTCAAGCCTGGCCTGTTTGTAATTCTATGCATGGAAGAACAATTTAGCAGTGAAAGCCCACAGTTGCATGGCTGGGACATTTGTTTGGAAATTGAATGGTTTCTTACTGAAAAGCCAACTGAAAGGGATAGAGTACCTGAAAAAATTGATGAAATACAGAGCACCAGAAGTAGGATGAGGCCAAAACCTTGCATTTCCACCCTAAAGGCATTCTTAAATCAAACATTTACATTAGCAGACAGCAACCCCCCTCACAGGACATATCTTCTTCAAGTATTACTGCACTCATTTTGCATAAATACACACAGATCAGAAATAAAAACACCTATGGTGCATTACATCATTCTTTCAAAATGCCTGTCCTTTCTAGCTTCCACATTTTTAATGCTTGGAAAACATTCAATTTTAAGTTATCCCACCAGTGGATTGTCTGCAGCATTTCTGGAGTGGCCATTCCACATCCTAAAGGATTTGATTTTCATTTAGCTTTTTTCTTGTCCTTTTACTGCTATTCTCATTACTTCTTTTTCTTTTTTTAAGTTACTTTTCTGTAGTTAATTTATTTTTATTTCTATATCTATTTATTTCTTTACTTCCTTTTTATTTCCTTCTTTTTTTTTTCTCTCTGAGCTCCATTTCAAATTTTTTCTCTATTCAAGCCTTTGAGATGGTTACAGTGTCCCTTCAGATAGTATATCTGTGATTATGCCTCCTTTTTTTGGTTGGGGCTCCTCCCTCCAAAACCAAATACATAATCTTCCATTGAATTTTGCCTGCATGAAAAGGGTACAATGAGACCATTTAATCTTCTCCCACTAATTGGTCTCTTCAAATCTCCAATCTCTTTTAATAGTGTTTTTTTTTCCCCGAGTTCCTTTCAGCAAATTCACATTTTGTTGTGCCAGCTCCAGCAGCACTCGCACGCATCCGGTGAATGCGGGACCGTTTACATATTAAAAACGTGCATGCAAATGGTGAGCACAAAATAGAATGACTTCAAAACAGATTTTAGACAAAACCACCCACCAGTGCAAATCCTTTGGAGAGCACCCAAGTGTCCTGGAATTACACTTTTACCCTAGGAAACAGCTAGAAGTGCGTGGTAATGTAGAGCACCAGGATGATTTGGGTGGAAAGGGACCTTAAAGATGATCTGGTTCCACCTCCCTGCCAAGTGCAGGGACATTTCCACCAGACCAGGCTGCCCAAAGCCCCAGTCAGCCTGGCCTTGAACACTTCCAGGGATGGGAATATATATATATACATCTACATATATATGTATATACATGTCATTAATTTAAGACACTCATTTCTCAGACATAGCAATCATAGAAGCCACAGTATTTAGACTTGATAATTAGACAACTAATACACATACTGCTAAATGCTCTTCTACCAACACATGGTGAATTTGAAATCAACTGGATGACTCCAATTTGAAGGGTTAAGCCATCACAGTATCAGGTAAGGAAAGAGGGAATAGCCTTCTTCAGAATCAATTCAATCAATCTGTTGAAACTAGTCCAAAATATATTGGAATGAAAATGAGTTTAAAATATAACTGACTGATAAGGGTACATCCATCCAGAGAGGACAGTAATCCTGTAATTTCTGTAATCCTATACTTAGGTATTTTTAGTTTGGACATAGCAAAAGCAGTAAAATATTCCAGCTTGGTGTTTGCCAGGTGAAATCTGGAGCCTAAAACCATCTCTGCTCACCATGGACATCTGCATTTCTGCCTGTTTGAGCTTCTCCTCCAGAAAAATTAATCCTGCTAGGAATACACAAACTTTCCATGATACATATATGCTCCACCTTAACCTTGTGCCACCTCCAGGTAATTCTCCATGCTGATTTTTCTAGTCTGACATCTGTGTGCTAGGATTTAGGTTAACCTTTTACATTTCCCTAAAGGATGCTCCATACACTCCAGTCAGGGATTTTGTTAATTTCTTCCCTAATAGTGAGAACATCTCAACTTCAAGGGATTAGGAAAGAACGAGGAAATCAACAACAGGTGAATTAGAAGTGGATCAGACACTTCCCCATTGGAAAAAAAAATGTAAATGATAAAAGCTAAGTTTGATCCTCATGTTCATGCATGCTTTCAAAATAGGATTTGTCAATTGCAGATGCAAAGCAATTTCAATTTTATATTAGTCACTTTGTCTAGTTTATATTCTGAAACATTAAAGCTGCATAAATGACCTGCCAAGTATTGATGTAAGCTTATTGACAGAACAGAATGCTTTACAGTAAGGGCATAATCTCACAAGGCTCCACACAGTGACTCTGTAATTACTGTTTCAGCCTCTGCACATCATATCTCTAATAAACTATGCAAGATTCACCAACTCTTACAAAAAAAATAGCAGATTTATGTAGGAATAAATTATCTGAAACAAATACGCTTTGAGAACAAAACCAGAATTATTCTAAAGTGATCAATTATGCTTCTTTCACTGAGGTTTAGAAATAAAGGGTAAACTCGGCAATTTCTTTATAAATTCATGAAATCCTTGTTTAGTAGCATATAGATCCCTCCCACATCCTCTAGAAAGCTACAGCAATGAAATAACCTAAAAAAGAAGCATAGGAGAATAGCTATTTTTGTAGCATTCCACATAAAATGAGTAAACAAACCTCTGTATTGAGACAGGGGATCAGATCTAGCCAGAGTTCCCATTTTGGACTGGGCAGGTACAAAACCATTAGTTATTTCACAAGGACAGGGAGAGAAAAAAGGAGCAGAAATCAATACCAGGTTCAGCTAGACTTGCCTATCTTAAGTCCATAAATTATGTCTGTATTTAGTTTTCTTCTCTTGACTTCCATTGTCATCTTGTATGTGGTCTCTGCATTTCCACTCGTCTTCCACTGTCCTTGCTTTGCATGTCTCATTTTTATTTTATCAGGAATATTTTCATTATGCTCTTCGTTGATAAAAAAAAAAATGATGTGGAAGAAAACTCTAACTGGTTTGTCAAACGTATATTTTTGCCTGGTTTTGGTTGTTTGTTGGCCAACCACTGCATAAGCCTGCCCCAAACACAGAGCCCAAATTAAAGACCCAAAGGTTTCTTTCATGCTGCTTGTATAAGAATGACCACTTTGAAAGTGAATTTTGAAGACTGGCTTAGCAGTTAAGGAATTGTTCTACGAGGATTCACTCCTCTACACAAAGAACAGACATAAACTGATCCACCCTCATAGGTGCATTGCTCACTAATCCATCATTTCTGTACCAATGGCATTATTTTTTGAATTGTTCAATCTTTCTTCAGCTACTCTATTTCAGAAAGTTTTTCTTCCTAATTCCTTCAAGGTTTTTGCCCCTATTCATCTACAAGAATGATGCCTCTAAATACCAATAACTGTCACTCATCATCCATAATTTATTATTTTCTTAACACAAAATCCATAGGTTTGACTTTTTGCCCCTTGACTCCAAAAATTAAAGCCAGACAAAGCTATAGGGAACATCATAGGAATGTAACTATCATTATCTGCAATCTCAAAGACATCTGCTGTTTATATAAAGTTCATATTTTTTCCACATCTGGGCCAAAATGCTATTAAAGGCACCCTGTGGTTTCAGATCAATTTTATTTATTTTATTTACATTTTAACAATGTTTGACAAGGTAAACCTCTTAAGAAATATTGTATCATTTATGAGAAAGGGCAGTGAACCTTAAGCAAGCAGATAAACTGAGCCCTTATAAAGGCTTCCCCCAAAGGGATATTTTCATTTAAGTCACTGCTGTTGATCAAAAATATGGCTTTGTTCTTTATTATGTGGAGACTAAATTTCAAAAGAAAGAGTAACTTGGAAAAATGAGAAAGAGCTTTAACCAAATAAGGATGAACAGGAGACTGGATAATCAAACATTTCAGAGAGAAGGCAGAAGCCAAGTCTGTAAATCACAGTGAGAAACTTTTTAGGAGTGTTTCTTAATATGGACACAACTCATTTACAGATTAAAAGATTTCATTCCTTTTGGTGTCTTCCAAATCTAAAGAGCATATAGAGCAGATTGTATGATGTGGAAGACACTGTGGAAACCCTTCATTTTCTTACCATTTTCATAGTATTTACTATCAGGACTTCAGGTAGTCATGTTTTCCCATAAATCTGTCTTACTAATAAAAAATCATGACAGTGGATTTAAGTCCTGCATCCTTGGTTTGCAGGCTGGATTTCATTTTCAGCAGAAAATCTGAACGCAGAAATCAGTATATAAATTTAGAATTTGTGCTGGCTTTAAATAAAATCAAACAATGAAATCAGCTCTTATGCTCAGCAACAAAGACACAGCAAGAGGACACAGCAAGAGAAGGGCAAAAATCCAGGCAAAGCAGATATTTTACTAACATAATCAGTCTTCTAAACTTCTGATTTTTCAGTGACATGCTAAGTTGCTCGGTTTCCTGACCATGCTTTACAAATATGGATAAAGATAGTGCATACAGACCAAGCACCTACTTTCCAATGCAAACTGTGCTTAATATATGGAATCTCAGCACAGTAAAACTTGATAATTCTGAACAACAAAGCTGGCCAAGAAGACACATTCAGTAATCCTATGACTTAGGGTTTGGGTATAGGGGATATTGGGTATTTGGGTATAGGGGATGGGTATTATCACTAGGCTTGGATATGGTAAAAAGGCAGACTGAAATTTTAACTACAGGCTTTGATTTGCAATAAGAAGTTGCTGAATGGTATAGCCACAGACCCTTTCTTTATCAAACACTCACTTAAAATGCCATTTCTTAGGAGCTCAAGTAGCTCTGGAGTGTTACTTTCACAACTTCAAGTGGTGCATTTTTACTGCTGGTGGATTCAGGCTATCAAATTTAAATGACATTATGCTACTCTGAAGCTTGCCCAGTGTTTCCTCAAAGGTATTGCACAAGGACTTCTTATTGAAAATATTAAATATCACATTTTTCAATCACTCTCATGACAATTCTTCTTTGAATTCAGAGATGACCAAGCTGTCAAAAAGGCATACACTGCAGCTCATGCTGAACATGCACAGATCACAGCCTGGATCTGTACAGACACACACACAGGCACAAAATCACCCCAATTGTTCCAACAAGGCTTGCATGAAGCCAATTTGTGTGATGTGCAGTGATAACACATCCTATTAAATGATTTAGGTTGATCTGATGGATTTCTTTAAAAAGAAAAAGCTCCTCAGGGAAAAGACAATAAAATTTTATATTTAAGTTAGCTACCCTGGACAATCCCCAGATCCCACCATCTAATGTGGGAGTAAGGCTTGCAATATAGATTTCTTACAAGGTTAAAATCCAGCTATAATTGGGCACTGCTCAGAAAACACACATGTAGAAATACAACTGGATGAGAAGCAGGCATCATAGTGGCTTTTCATGCTGGTTATCAATTTACAGAGCCTCTTCAGCCCACTTTACCAGCACATACAAAATTAATTACGTTATTCATTTTGGTAGAGGTATGCTCAATTACTATTTCAGATTGAAATCATATTTTTTTCTTCATATTGTAACAGAAGGGAGCATTTACCTTGCCAGCACCAACAAGCAGAGGGTTTCCTGATTTCATGACTTCTCTGAAATTCTGTGTGAAGGATTATCATGTATCATTTTCAGTGCTGTCACTGACTGTAACTGGTTTACCAGACCTTTAGCAGTGGTTTAGGGTTAACTTGCTCTGTTTGCATTATCAATATAATGGGAATTTGTCTAAACCAGAACCCAAAAGCATGGCTACTGTCATGTTGCTGAGCAAGGTCTGATTATCTGGGTTGTGGACCAAATTCAGTCTCCACATGAACTATTTCCACTGGAGGTGCACAATCTGCAGCTGAGGGTCTCACTGCTGCAATTGCCCTCATTTCTGCTCTGGCCAAGCAGGGGGAACAACGCCCACAAAAGCTGAAATTGCAGCTCTGCCTGGCAGCCAGGCTGTGCCTGTGGTTCCCTGCCTGTGGCACTGACCTGATGCCTCGCCTGTTGTTTTAAGCTGACATCAGAATATCCTGACACCAAAGATTCCCGGCTGCAAAAAGCAAAATCATCAAATTAACGACTATGGAGGAAAAAGCAAAGCAAACCATTGAGAGGCTGTTTTGCACTACAAAGCCTGAAAGACAAGCACCAACAATGAAAAGAACTGAGGAAAAAACAAATAAACAAACAAAAAAGGCTGCCTTCCTCTTGTGTTGTAGAGTAAATTTTAATGCAGTCAGTAGTAAGTGCTATCTCCATAACTGTTTGTTTCCACTCTGTTTCACAGTTTAGAACACACTTAAGTTTCCTTCTGCTCTGGTAAATTGATTTTTGTACACCATGAGTGGATGAGTTCTGCTTCCAACCATAAATTTAAAGAAATAGTACACACCTCCTTACACTAAGTAAAAATCAATTTTCTACCTGTAGGTGATGAAACTATTTCTCACACCTGCTGAACAGACCTATAGCTCATAAGCCTTAAAGTCATAAACTGGTGCAATTCAGCAAGAGCAAAAATGAAATGTAATCTCTTTAAAGATATTCTTTTACATGTGACTGAGGTGTTCCTTTCCAAAGGTTATCTGTAGTTTTATTTACTGTTTTAATATTAAGCTTTCTGCTCTTCACTCTTGTATGCTCTGCTATCATCAAGAGACTTGAGTCTTGGTAAAACCCCAAACCACATTACATCTGAAAAATGCAAAGCAGCTGTCTCTCCCCTTCCCCTGATGATAAAGGGCATTCTAGAAGAAGAGCTGCATTAAAAGCTCAGATCTGAATCTGAGCACAATAGAAAGACAGCTGTTAATTTTTGGCTGTAGACTGTTACAAAATGATCTTATTTGAAAAGCTTGCTCTGTGGTGAGGCACAGAAATGATAACACCATGAGACAGGCAGAAGGCTTAATTCTACACATTTCTGGGTCTGACTTCAAATATGATATTCAATCTGCATCTCTGAACATAGATTTATAGTCATTCACTCCAAGCAGTTCTGCAGCATTTTAATAGGAGGGAAGCAGTACTAAACTGTTCCCCTGTATAATGGTACAGAAACAAATATTTTAACATTCAAGTGGAATAAAGTGCTCAGAAAAGAAATGGCTGGCAAAAAATTGGCTTATTTCTGGCAAATACATTTCCAGCCAAATGAGAAAAACTTCTGCCTGTCAGTCAATCAACCAGCACATCATTTATATTAAGGTGGTGATAATGTGGCTTTCAGGATTAGGAAACTAGTGAACTACAAAGATTATATTAATTTTCCTTAAAAGATAAAAAAACCTCCAACAAATAAGCACAAAACTTAACCATCTTTATCAAGTTCAAAATGGAAAAACCATTCAGAAACAGTATCTGATATGAATTTGGTGAGTATAATGAAGCAGAAATAAATAAAGCCACATGAGAAGCAGGAATTAGGTACCACATGTCTGAGTTGGAGTAGTTTATTATCCTGGTTTCTTTTGTTAATTACCTAATTAACATAACCACGCAAATATAAAATGAAGAAAGGAAAATTTACTGCATAGATAGCCTCATCCAGAATTTTCCAGTTTTAATACTAAGAAATTGGTTGTAAAGATGCATATTTAGCACTTTAACCATATCACTGTCATTTTAAAGTCAATGTCCTGCTTTTGGACAAGATAACACCATGCCAGCGACTAGAAAGAAAATTAACTCTGTGATGGATTTAGAAGACTGATAACATGCTGATGTTTCAGCTGTTGCTCAGTAGTGCTTACCCCAAATCAAGGACTCTTTATTTCCCCTTACCCTGACAGGGAGGAAAGCACAAGGAGCTGGGAGGGAACACGGCCAGCAAAGCTGACCTGGACAGCCCAGAGGGCTTTTCTGAGCATAGAGCTGGACTTAAACCACAAAAATCAGGTAAGCACCCACAAAATGGACAGCTGCTACAAGTTCAGTGCCCAGAAAACAAAACAATTTTGATTTAAATTCCTGAATTTGAGTTTGATGTCGGGCATCCGTGCTTGATGAACTTGGTCCATAACCATCTTCCAGCATGAAAAGGAGATAAAGGAGAGATAGAGGAGATAAAACCATAGGAGACAGTAATTCTGTCCTCTGCCATGCTCTGGGCAGAAGTTGCACACCATGAGGATGATTTGGGAGCACACTCCCAGTCCTGCAGGTAAAGACAAGGCACTCAGACTCGAGGAAAGACTCCAAGCTCCTCTTTAGGAACAAGCTCTTGTCCCACCTTCCTATGGGATGGTGACCAAGGTCAGCCTCAGGGTTCCTGCCCCAGCAAATTTCTCCCACATGTGCTGCTCCTCTCTCTGTACTCTTACAAGAAAATTTTAATCTAAGTCCCACTGAAAGCTCCTTTCAGTTTTGCCTAACAAAACGCATCTCTGTATTTTTGATCAGCTATATCTTCATCAATACTGATAAAAACACACTCCTCTTGAGTCCCCAGGAGAGGATCGCAGCTAAAATGAGACAAAGATTATTCTAAATGGTGGCACAAACCCCAAAAGAAAACATCCCTTACAATTGAGTGCAGCAGCTTTTAATTTCTGCATTGTGCAGCCAAGCATACACATTCTTGTCTGATGAAGAAGAATAAAATCACCTAGGGGCATGTCAAAAATAACTGTTGCTTTTCCCTTCCTATCCTTTCTTGGGAGAGCAGAGTTTGGTGAGCCAATCAAGAAATTAAAACTGACATTTCGTAAACTGATTGTCATGTTTTGGTTTTTGGGTTTTTTTGTTTGCCTATTTAGAGTATGTATGGCTATCAGGCAAATACACTGAGAATCTGATACAGCCTGCACAGCAGTATCTGAACTAATCCTGAAGAAAATTAATTTCCTGAAAAAATAAACCAAGAAACCTCAGGGTTCATTGTGCCATCTTACATCTTTTAGTGTGAACTGAATGCTTTAAACTCTGATATAAACAATTTCAGCTGCCTACCCTTCATTTCTAAAAATTACATATTCATCAGTTAAAATCAATTTCAAGTTAATCCTATTTCAAAATATAGTCTGATGTAGGGAAAGCAACAGAGGTGTTTGAGTTTTGGTGCACAGATTTAGTTTTCCATTCTTAACTTTCACCCATTATCAAAAAAGTTATTTTGCAACTATTCCTTAATGTAGAACAGATTTTCACACCCTCCTTAAACAAAATGGGCTAAACTGAACAGTATTTTTTTTTTCTTTATCCAGTATAGTACAGAGCAACAAGACAATTTGGGTATTTTAAATATTCATTTCCAAAGTAAATTGTACTGTTTGTTGCCTTAGCTGCACAATAGCTCTGTTTACAGAGACCCAAATTTGGCAGTCAGCTCCAGGATTCTTGACACCTGTTTCAGATTTAAATAAATCACTTCACGTTACACTACTGCAACAGCTGAAAAATCTGGTTATTTCTTAAGTTACTTTAATTCCCAGAACAGTTCATTTCGAGAACAAATCTGTGTAAGCAAACCAGCCTTGTCCTACAAATCCCTGAAATATGAGGAAGGAAGTGTTTGTACAAGTAAATTTTAATCCTTGACACTAAGCCTTGGCATACATGCAGTAATACTTCCATTATAAAGAGTAACTATCGAGATGACATGGCTCTGAGATAAATAGTGCTGGTTTTTCCATTACAAATTACATCTTCCCCAATGATACTGATAGACCTTCAAAAAATTATGAAGAACATTTCTAATACCTGCTTATTAACATCTGCACTTGAATTTATGCTAACAGGGACAGTTTCCTTGGGTTTGCACTCCTGTATTCATCCCACTGCATAGGAAAAGAAACCCACAACAGACCAGAAACCCTTGAATATTCCAAAAGTTCTCCCCAGATATTCAGTGATAAAAGTTCATGGAATTATGGAACACTTCATGTTGGAGGGGACCTATATCTCCAAGTCCAACTCTGTAAAGTTAAAGTAGAAAGTAAATTTCTTTTAAAACTACAATGAATGAAAGACTTCATCAGACATCAAGGAGAAATTTTAAAATCTGAAAATTAAATTGCATCCTGGTAGGTATCAGTAGTTCCTATACCATTAAATAGTTTGTTAAATTAGTGACTCCATGTGACATTAGCCAATCTGCTGTGTTACACAGCAGTGAAAGAGCACAGAATGGTCACGTCTGGAAGGGACCAGAGTGGTTCACCTGGGCCAGCCCCCCTCTCAAGCAGGGTCAGCCCAGAGCACATGGCACAGGAATGTGTCCAGAAGGTTCTGGAATATCCCCAGTGAGGGACACTCACACCCTCTCTGGGCAAAGTGTTCCAGGGTGAGGTCACCGGCACGGTCGAGTTCTTCCTCAAAGAAGTCAGAATTTATTCAGTCGTGTAAGACTTGGAGAATCAGCTGTTCATTTCTCTCCTGCTACAGAAATAGATTGCCATGATATTCCAATTCAGTGTAGAAATATTTAAAGGTGCACATCTTGCCTTGCAAAAATTAGACAAAGTGCATGTGTTTGCACTGGTAGAAATGCAATAGTTTGTCTCACTCTTTTGTGAGACCACAAGTCACATGGGATTACCATCATCTTCCTTCTGACACAAATTAAACTCTCATGTAACTCAATAGTTAATATTTGCTTTGTGTTTCAAAAATCTGATTCACCGAGATGGTTTCCAAACATGGTAAATAATTTAAGATACTGCAAAGTCTGCATGTGGAAAGGTTCACATGAACCTTGAAAATTCTTTTGTTGCATTATTTAGCATAGTTATAAATGTCAGATTACTGTTCATAGAGGTATGTCTATTTAAAATGGCATTTTCAGAATAATGTTTGCAAAAGTTCATATTAGTATTCCTCTCAGTGCTGCTAAACCCAATGTTGGTTCATTTTTTTTCTTTTTTTTTTTTTAATTTTTCAACATGGCAGGTGCCTTTAAAAGAGATGCAGAGCTAAAAAGGAGAACAAAGATGAAGCATGTTCTGTGTCAGGTCAAAAATGTTCCAGAACTGTAAAATTGTTATTGCCATTGTCTGTCTCAGTTACACACAGAAGCTCTGATCAAGTAACAGCATTCTCCACTGAGCTTTATGCAGTACGGTCACAATTAAAACAAACTAATAAACAACCTCACCCCCATTAAAAAAAAATAACAAAAAACTTTGTTTTAAGGAGCTTTCCCTCAAAATGCAAGGAAAAGAACACGAAGACAGGAGAATTTAAGAAAAGGGAAAAAACCAACCAAACAATAAAACAATATATTTGCCAGGATATATCCAAGTGCCCAGAGGAATATTTTGCTTTAATTAACAACAGTGAAGATATGGAGTAAAAATAAGTCAGAACAATCACTTGGTGTTAGTTTCAAAGTACTTCTCTTGTGCTTTCACACTGAAATCCTTTTTCCAGAGCTGGAAGTAATTGCTGCATAGATCACTTAAAATTTCTGATCCTACAAGAAGACCTGATTCACTGAGAATGCCAGCTAAGCCACTACTAATTACACTGAAGTTTGGGTTAAAAAGTGGCAGATAGAGGAGGTGAAGAGTTAAAAAAACCTTATCTGTTCTTTTGAGGTCCTCTACACATCCAAAACACTTGAGCTGTTATGACATGTGTTTCTCTTTGTTCAAGGGCAATTAGTCACAATGCAGTGAAACACCATTTTATAAAGCAACAGATCAGAATAAATTAGTTAAAACAAAAATTCACTCCCAAGCTGATATCATACCAGAATACAAGGCACAAAGGTCCTAGGAAATGTCTTTTTAAAAATGTTCAGGTTCTGTTTGTTTAATAAATCAAACAAAAACATACCTAAATGACAAAAGGCAAGACTAAAAAGTTTTAAAACAATTAACAATCCTTTAGCCTGGCTTAACCTGTGGTTGGAGAGGCAATGAAGTTGACATGTGATTTATCCCTATGATGTAGTTTGCACTATAAACATGAACTGCTATCTACTGAAAAACATTGTAGAAGCAGTGAAGCTCCTAAAAGCAAAATTATTGCAAGTAGTAAATATGACACATGCAGTAAGACAAATAAAATGAGATAAGCCAAGTTCTAAAATACCAGCACTGGGTGTATTCTTTAGACATTTATAAATTTCAGCAAATGCAGTCTGACACCAATTCTACTCCAGAAGTCTGGGCAAGGCTTTAGCAGTTAATAAAAACCATGAAATAGTGTGTGCATAATGTGGATGAAAGCCTTTATTCCAATCAGACTCTCAGCAAGCTCACAAACATCACAGTCAAATAATTTGTCAGAATTTATAGTAAATATTTACTGCTTACTCTGATCTCTACTTCAACATAGAACACTTACATGTGTTTGCACAGGGATGTATTTCAAGTGTCCACTGGCCAGAATTTGATCTATAACATTTAAAGCACCTTTCAGCCTCATATATTATCAGCTTATCTCAAACTTCCCCAGTTTGAGCAGAATTCCCCACAAACCCCAAAGCATGATGCTCCTTGAAGGTACAGCCATGTGACTGAGAAAATTCACTCCAAAGTACTTATGAATGCTTTGCACTCTTGTTTTGGCATTTAAAAGCCTTCATCTCCTCTTGGTCTGCCACTTTTTAACCCAACACTATCAATAGTTTTAACACCAGAAATCATAAAACAAAAGGAAAAAAAAATCTTCCAGCTGACACACAAATTTGCCCTCTATTCTGACTACTCCTCTCCACAGAAGAAGTGAATATTATCTCCTAGTTCAGAAACTGTACTTATGAAAAATATTGTTAATTTTATCAAAAAACTAAGGGTTTAAGCAAGCTTCCACAAAACTCATTAGTAGGTGAAAAATGCTGGCAATGTAGGACCAAATACCTAGAACAGAAATCTATGTTAACCACATTTTTCTATCTTCATACTTCTGTGTCTAAGTTATTCTTTGTTAAAACTGGGGATGAGAGAGACCCAGCCTCAGCAGAGCTCCACAAGGCCTGGGAAATGGAAATTTCAATTGAACTGAATATTTTAAGGTACTTTTTTATGGACTAAAAAGGAACTGGTTTGAGGTTTTTTTTTTCCCCTCTATTTCTCAATTTCTTTACCCCCCAGTGCTTTGGATTCTAAAGGGGAGAGAAGAGAAAAATCTTCAGTGTCCTTATTTCTCCCACCCTCTTTAACTTCATCTGTGACTTTAACTATATTTCTCCTCATAAGCTTGTCTTGACTTTATTTTATTTTTAAAGAGATAAGAGCTTGCTGTAAGGCTCTCTAAAAAACTCTTTCAGCTCTATTTTTAATGCACACAGTAAAGTCAAAAGCATATATTTAAAAATACAAAGAGCAGCTGATTATTCATTCCTGTTAAACTGGAGAGAGAATCACTGATCAGAATTATATTAATTAATTTTATATAATCAGTGTTTTTCTACAAGGGCAGCTGTGTGAGAACTTACAGTCTGTGAGACTTTGCTTAATGTTAAATCCTCACCTTTTGTGCTTGTACACTTTATAAAACTGTTGGGAAAATGTAGACAAAAGTAACAATTAAACTTCAGGTATATGCATGAACTAAAAATTGAATTGCTTCCTTTTGATATTTAATTGCTGCTTTAGATTTGTTAAGTAGGAAAAATGTTTATTAATCTACGTGCAAAGTTCTCTTTAAGGGTGATCATTTTACCACTGTATAGCACAATTCCAAAACACAGTTCAGCACTTGACAGCTTTTGTTAAGCTTAGTTTTGATAATTGGGTACAGAAGAGGCTTTTGGCCATTTGGATGAAACTATTCAAGTTACATGGAGCTTTTGAAAGCAATCAAATTTAAACACATCACTCATTCTGCTGAGCCAGCTTGACAGTTTTGATAGCCCATTACATAGTTTATATTTCATTTCTGCAAGATTTCAGTAGACATCTCAGAATTAGACTAGCTTGGAATCTTGAGTTCCAAGGGGCTCTGACTTTGATCTCAGGTCATCATTTCTTAATGCAAATAACCCACAGAGAGAGTTTTCATATTAACTGTGAACAGAACTAGACTCTCACACCCTTCTCATAATAATATCAATAATAACCACATTGGACAGCTCAAGAGACAGTTCTGTGAATTAACAAGAACACTTGGTTTGAACAAAAGTCACCAATAGCCTCGTGGAAAACAAAGTTGTTTGCATTTTATCACAGAGAAAGTGAAAGACAAATGCATATTGGAAATTATCTCTGTTCTTTTCTCGTTTGAACTGGTTATAGTGATGCACTACTGCCAAACACAAAGATAGAAAGTATTTAATAAATGGAATCTAATAAATATTGTCTACTATTTAAAGTACCAAATCACCTGGCACTGTAAAAATTTCTTCACCCTAGCTATAGATCAACAAACTGATTACCATCTTTTAGAGATCCTTCAAAAAGCCACAAAACTGCAAGAAGAGTGGGATGTCCTAATTCTCCTTCCTCAGAAATTCTCACCCCTGCACAGAGAATTATTGTTACAGTTATTCTCCACCAAATCCTTCTTAACTAAAATCAGACACACATCACAATACATGCAGTACAAACCTAACAAACCACTCCAGTTTTAAACTTTTATTAGATATTTTAAAGCTTTTGATTAATCACTGGAAAACAGCGTGAGTTGGGAACAATGATTTTGAAAATAAAGAAGTTAAATGCTGCATTTTAAAATAACCTTGTTGTATTTTTTAGTTCAATCCATTTCTAATTTTATGGCATTTATAACATAATAGAGGTTAGTTATCTAGTCTCATTAGCAGAATAAAGAACAATAACCTGTAGCAGTCAGAAAACTAAATTACTGCTTTTACATTTAAATATTACACTGACAAATACATTGACCTTTGTATTATGCTACGCTTAGAGGTTAGAAAAATGCATTATTGTTCATTTTATTCTCTTTTTGGACAAAGTTTTCTCTGAAAGGTCGGTTGAAGGATAAAAGATTGATATAAATGGAAAGGAGGGAATAAATTATTAGTGCTGTGGGATAATTTACACAGCAAGTCTTCCACGAGGTCTAAACTAGACATTCCCCTGGGAACAAACCAAGAATGCAAGTGGGGAGAAAAGAAAGCGCTTTTGACTTTCTGGCAACATTCATCTGAAAATGACATCTTGGGTACTGTTATTTTTTAAGCTTTATGTTGTACTGACCAGTCATAATTCACCTCTTTTGGGGTTTAGATACACAGCTGTTCATTTAATTCATAAAAATCACACAAAAATTTCCCTCAGCTTGTTTTCAGAGAGTTGAAAATGGAACCTGGAAGACCCACCAAGTTTTCATGGCATTTCAGAGATGTGCAAGACACAGCAATGCACAACAGTGTTAGGGTCTCTAAATCAGGGTTTATTACCTTGCCCCTCCTGACATTAATACACCAGAATAGAACAGCTCTGTTGGAAGAGACCTACAACAATCATCTACTCTGGGGCAGTTCAGGGAGTAACATTATAAGTAATAATGACAATCTTAACATTATATTCAAAATAATATTTAAATTCATTCTAATATCTCACGTAAGGCATGTTTGAAAATGCTAATTATTCACCAAGTCCAACTACAACCTGGTAGTTCACTCTCAGGTATGGAAATTATCAGAACGATTTTGTCATTAGAGAAAATGAAACACCAGCAAAAGTGGTTTAGTCTTTCGAGTGGAGGAAAAATCAATCTTACTTCTGGGTTCAGTTTAGGTACTTCTCCCATCTTTTTCTCTATATATTCCAGAGGCCCACTCAGAAGCACAAAGCAGTATGACAAATCATATAGTTGGGGTCAGTTTTGGGTTTTTGTTTTTGGAGGCTTTGGGGGGAGTTGCAACCTTTCTTCAAAAAAGGATGAGCTGCACATACTACAAAAATAATTCCTTTTCTTCCCTGTTTCAACACACTTGTGGCAGTGGCACATAAAACCACAGGGGCAAATCTGATGGAATTTCTTTTTTGGGGGGGAAGGGAGTGTTCAACTGGCAACTGGCTCTTTTTTCTTTGGCTTGCAAGCAGATATCCATCCTGGCTGTAGCATTTGCTGATTGATCTGTTAGGATGATGTTAAACCCACTGTGCATTTCTCACTGACTGTCTACGGTGTGGCATATTGATTTTGCTGTTCCCTGGTTCACTTGTAAAACCCACACAGTCAAAACTGTTACTTACTTGAAGCTCTCTGCTTTTCCTGCCCTGTTCTGACAGATATCTCTGCTATGGCACCATCTGCTATCTTCATGTTCCATGACAGAACCACAGGCTAGCACTTGTGCTGTGACAGTTTTGGAGGTGTAAAATACACTTCTGACACCTGCCTCAGCTCATCCACCCTCCAATTAGAAAACCCTGAGAAAACAGTCTTGAGGTGCTTTACATTTTAATTTCTCTATAGGATCTTTCTTCACTACAAAGGAGCCAAGTCTCTGAAGTTTATTGTCTTTCAGCTTTAAAGAGTGACAATAGTTGTTGTACACAAAATGGTATAGAGTAAGCAGGCAGGGAAGATCTGATACACCAAATAAACATCACTTATTCTGTCCAGTGTCTGTGAAAGCACACAGGAACAGGCACAAGAGGGCCAGATATTCCAACTCTTTAGACACACTCCAGTTAAGAAAATTACACTCTTTAGTTACGAGAAAACACCTGCTCTTCCAGAATGAAAAGGAAAACACAAAAGCTGATTAGATGAGATTTGGTCTAGTGAACTAGGAAACAAAAGCCATTCCCATCTAAGGCTTCATCTCTGCACACAGTGAGGTCAGAATAAATAAATTCTTTACAGGTAACATTTTGATGACATTCACCTGATTTTCTCACTTAGGTACTACAAGTTTGTTAGTGCTGCAAAATCACTGATAATTCAGGATCCAAGATGGAACTTATTCTAATTTTAAATTTTAATTTGCCCTCTCCAAAACAAGTACACAGAGTAGCAGGAGTTCTGAGCTACTCCAAAGTTAGAGAATGAGGTAGAGAGTGATACACAGATTTCTGAGAACAGCTGAAATTCTGCTCAATGAATTTGAAAAAGCTTGCTTTGAGAACACTGACAGTCTGGATGATTGGAATATCCAAGTTTTACCACAGTTTTACCACTGGATAAAACAGTGTCAGTTTGCAGAAGATCACGTTCCCTAGGGCCAGATTTCAGATTCTCGTCGTTGCATTTTTGTGTGCAAAGACTGTGATGTCAAAGTTACATCTTTCAGTACTCATTTCCTAAATGCAGAAAATGCTCTTCTTGGAATAAGAACCCTGAATGGTCAATACCATGAAGCAATAAGGATCTCTTTTCCTTCTTACTCCCAGGAAAAAAAAGGAGCAGAGTTCAGAGTTTGAGAAGATAGGAACAGCTGTTCCCATCTGGACAGCCATGGTACCTTTGTTATCCAAGATCAGAGGAAAAAACTCGCTTTAAATCTTCAACCAGTAGTTCTCTGGAGAGAACAAACTGCTTTCTGAAGAATACATTAAGCATTCAATTAAACTCTACAACAGGTAACTGCTGTTCTTACACACTTGGGGGGAAATACATTCAATGGTATTATTACAATACCCTGCAAATAACTCCCATAAATCACATCAAATTGAAAAATTCTCTCCTCAGTTCTAGCAAAACGTTCAATACAAAGAACATGCAGATTTCAGAAGGGAGAAAAAGATTAAAATACCCAGAATACTGGCATAGTATCAGTCCCTGATTCCCCAATTGCAGAACTAGGTTAGCAGACATCCATTTCTGTAAACATCTATAAGTGCACAAGTTCCTCTCATCCCACTTCTGATTCTCTACTTCCCAGAATTACAAATGTATGTCTAAGAATTCTGAGGTATTTCCAAACATCAAATAATGTGGCTTTAAAGAATTCATCTGTCTCCATTGATGAAGCGTTTAATTCAGGTTAAATTACTATGTTTATGAAATAGCTTCAGGATTTATTGTATTTCCATGATAACTCATCAACTGCACTTTAGCTTGAAGGAATATAAGAAGAGAACTTAATTAACACTAATTTTCAAACTGCCAGAGCTGCTGTAGGTTCAAGAATTTTATCTACATATGATCATGACCCAAATAAATAAACACAAAGGTACTGCTTCCAGACCACTGAGCCTACTACTAAAATTAATTGAGCAATATTGACTTGGATATTCTAATCATCTAGAAAAGTTCAAGGCAACAGTAGCCTCTGAAGATACAAATTCTTTTAACTTTCTATTAAAACACTGACCATGCTGAGTTAATTAAACAGCATATTTATCTCTAGATTTGATGAAGTTTCAGTAAATATGATGTTGGACACTAGCTGCCATGTTGAAAGGGGTTCTCCAAGTTCAAGAAGGTAAAATAAATAGGGGAAAACAAAACAATGAAACAATTTTTAAGTTTTTTACCTGATTTAGTAAAACTGTCTAGGAATAAACTATTAAGGATAAAAAAAAAAGAAAACTAAAATTTTCCCATGAGCATAAATCTGAAAAATATTTCATATAGGAAATAAAATGTTAAAACAGAATACCATAAATTTTCAACTCTTAAACAACACAAGTGCAAATTTGAATTGAACATCTTTTTATCACTATGTATCAGACTGTTTATCTTTGTTTCTAAACCAAAGATGCTGTGGCCTTTAACATTATTAAATAGCTTATTGGGTCAAAGCCCTCTTGAACTGTAATGCTTTTTTAATAAGATGTTTTCATGCAAGAAAGTCATTATTAGAGGCAAAAACCTTTTTCACAATAAGACCATTTTAACTGCTAGAACAAAGATTTGCAGTAAGGAATGGCGGCAAGTATAAATAACACATGATTTATAGTAAGTTTCTCTGAAAGAAAGCAAACATCATTTCAGAACACTGAGGAATTGAGTGCAGCCACTTGGGTAAGATTATTAGAATGACTAAACACTACTTGTGTAAGTGCTCCAAGGTTGTGTCCACAACCAGCCCAAATTTAACACTATCAATATATCTATAACATACAGATTATGAATATACACACCTTTTTCTCTTGATAGAGCCCCTGCCAGTGTGCTATGATCAATCTAACCAGAGAGAGCATTGCTTAAACAGTGTCTCAAATCAAAACCACAGCATTGAATTCTTAGCTGCAGTTAACAGCATCTCTAAAATGTGTAAAACACTGTGTAAATGTGTAAAGCAAAGCCATGAGATAGCAGGTGAGGACAGCTCCCAGCTCAGAAGAGCTCCTGAAGCTGTTACCACATTTGGTATGGGATTTTGGTAATTGATTCTGCAGGAACCTCTGTAAGCTGCTCTCTGCTGGAAATCACTTACATCCTGCACCATTTGTTGTGCCTATTCAGAGAATCTGCACTGGAGTTGGCAGCCAAAGCAACTGGCAACAGGAATATTGTTGGCTTCAACAGTTCCTAAGTTTTTCACCCAGGAAATATTAAAAGAGTTGTGTACCTATGCATCACTTCAGGTTTATCAGAACACACATTTTACTTCTTCAGTCAACACAAAAGATGTCATGCCAATTTTGCCATTCCAGAAATCATTTGGCATTACCAGAGTTTCTTCTGATTTCTCCCAGTGTAAACATATCATTCAGAAACCTTTCCTGCAAATAATAAAATCAAGGACCTTTTAATCTGACCCCAGCTGCACACATCCTCAACACAGGACCCACTCCCCTGGCAAAGTCTCTGTCCCTGGACCACTGCAAGCCACCACGAGCAGTCATGCAGCATCTTGATTAGGAGCAAGAACCAAACCACAAAAACTGCATCTCAGATATCAAAAGTAAGGAGATTTCAGTGGGAGCCTTCTTAACTCGTGGATTTGATAACAGCCATTAAGCCAGCACAATTACATGTCAGTAGGTGTGATAATTGTCAGACAGAGCAGAGGAAAATGATCACAGGTAAAAATTACAGGTTGACTGTTCTGCTAGGTTGATGACAACATGTAGGATGGGACACAGAAATGTGTTCCAAAGATGACCTAGGCAAGGACAGATATATGCCTTGAAGGCTTGTCAGCTCATTTGCAAGCGTGGATAAACTGTCTCCAAGCAACAATTATTTTTTTAATTCTTATTAAGAAGTGATTTAATGTGGCAGAGATTAGTAACCCATAAAATCATTATATATTTACATAGAGAGGGTTCCAAATACTTTACTTCAGCCTTTCAGTTAGATATGTACACTCTGATAAAGAGTTGGGTCCCATAGCAGAGGAACAGTGAAGCCACCACCAAGACCCAAGAAGGCTTCAGGCATCTGCTCTTACAGAGCAACAGCAGATCACTTCAGAAGGCTGCAAGTATCTGCTCTTTGTTGTTCCTCAGTACAACCTTTTAAACCCTTGATCTCACATGCATTGCACCTGTGTGCCCTCTCCACCCTTCTGTCATTGGTCAGTGCCCCTCAGCACTCCATGTCCCATCAGTACCTGTCACCTGTCTGACACAGCTGTACCCATCAGGGATGAGGCTCAGTCACAGCCCCACTCCCAATTATCACAAGCTGTGGGCCTACAGCAATTCCCCTATTTTTTCTCTTTTAAATAAATGCCATATCTACCATGCCTCTACAGGACCCTTGCAGAAGAAATAGCAAACAGAGTGTAAGTATCCGTCGTGTAGGCTCCATTAATTCTGGAATGTGTCCATGTACTGACATTAATTCATTCCCCAAACTCACATTACACATCATCAAAAATCCTTATACCCATGCTTCTAAAATATTGACAATATCAACAGCTGTACAACTTTACAAGGCAACACACAAGAATAACAGTTCTGTAATTCCATCAACAGCCACACAACTTCATGAAGTAACCCACAAAAATAAGATAGAATCTCTATGTTCACATCTTAATAGCTGCAATTCACCAGCACAACACACACATTTTACCAGCAAACAACACCTCACACTGAACAGCAGAGCCACTCTGTCCCTGGCTCCTACTGCTGCTTTAATACCTCCTCTTGTTCCTTTTACAGTTTTTGTTGTGTTAGTTGGTCACATCTTATCACTCAATAAATTATTTCCATTATGTCCCCAGAGGCTCACCTGCACCCCAGGTGTCACATTCAGTCTGGTCCGGCCCACCAGCATCACCCACTGCTCTCAGTGCTGGGCTGGGCTCTGTCTCTGGCTGTGCCTCACCCTACAGCCCAGTCCTGAATCTCATTTGGTGTCACCTTCTACTGCAGTTGAGACAGCCATGATACAACTTCAGAAAGTTTCCTTACCTGTTTTCTGTGCAGCTCTGACTCTGCCTCGTGGAGCTCCAGGCTGTTTTTGTTGTTCCACTGCTCCTGCACCTCCCCTCACACTCCTCAGGGGCCATGCTGTCGCTGCTGTGGCCTTGCCATTTGCTGCCTCCGTCTCCACTGTCCCATTTCTGTCCTGCTGCAGGCTCTGCCATCCAGGGAGACCCCACCAGGCCATGTCCATACCTTGGCAGGGGGCACGGGGCTCCCCCACACCTGCAGGGAGCAGCACAAGTGAAAGTGCAGCTGGTACTTTCCCACATTTTCATAAAAAAGACAGTNATCTCATTTGGTGTCACCTTCTACTGCAGTTGAGACAGCCATGATACAACTTCAGAAAGTTTCCTTACCTGTTTTCTGTGCAGCTCTGACTCTGCCTCGTGGAGCTCCAGGCTGTTTTTGTTGTTCCACTGCTCCTGCACCTCCCCTCACACTCCTCAGGGGCCATGCTGTCGCTGCTGTGGCCTTGCCATTTGCTGCCTCCGTCTCCACTGTCCCATTTCTGTCCTGCTGCAGGCTCTGCCATCCAGGGAGACCCCACCAGGCCATGTCCATACCTTGGCAGGGGGCACGGGGCTCCCCCACACCTGCAGGGAGCAGCACAAGTGAAAGTGCAGCTGGTACTTTCCCACATTTTCATAAAAAAGACAGTTCATACTTTAGCTCCCAAGCCAGCTCCTTTCAAATAAGCAAAGTGCATCACCTCACTCTATTTCTTTCATACCAGCACCCTTCTTCTTGGGGTTGGTATCTCATAAGTTTTCCACATTTCTAGGCTCTCAGGTCCTTGGTCTGCCTGGCTCCACCATGTGACTGCTCTTAGGTCCACAATCATCAGGCTGAATCACATCAGGGTCATCATTATAGCAGAAGGACAGTGGAGCCACCACCAAGGCTTCAGGCATCTGCTCATACAGAGCAACAGCAGATCACTTCAGAAGGCTGCAAGTATCTGCTCTTTGTTGTTCCTCAGTACAACCTTTTAAACCCTTGATCTCACATGCATTGCACCTGTGTGCCCTCTCCACCCTTCTGTCATTGGTCAGTGCCCCTCAGCACCCCATGTCCCATCACCTTCAATACCCTACACCTGTCTGACACAGCTGTAGCCCATCAGGGATGAGCCTCAGCCACAGCCCCACTTTATTCTTCAAGTCAAAAAAGCTTTGATCTACTTCATGTTTCATCATTGCCAATGAGCAGGACACAGTCCACTCTCATGGCTCCCTTATCCCTCTGGGTTTTATGTTGTTTATTAAACTGAATGTCTTAATAAGATAGCAGAGAGTAAGAAATTAGCTTGAGGAAAATATTGAAAAAAAAGAGAAAGACACCCTTTAATTTATATGTCAAAGCTTTACATAGACAAGTTATAGCTCTTGGGACACTGGTTTTAAAATTTACTTACCATTCCTAATCTATGTTCACATGTTCCTTGTAAAATCATCTTGGAGAATATAACCATTATAGCCTGTGACACAGGTTATGCTCTCCCAGTAAACCTGGGGAAACCAAAATATGCCCCAAAGAATAGCAAAGTAATAAAATCTGACAATAAGAAAAAAATTATCATAAAAATATCTAATAATGGCTCCTAGCACTCAAATAAAAGATACTCAACTGCAGCACCTTGAGGAACATGACCTGTTTTAATTATTTATTGAGAGTTGATGGTTGAAAGAAAATGCAATTATATCCTGACACTTTAATCACTATCAGTTTGTTTTGTTCACCTGATACTTCCTGTGGAAATTCTGACATTTCTGTAATTGGTTTGCAACCCTTCCAAGAGATTGAATGTATTCCTTTTATTAAAATTGTGCAAAAATTGGAGTCATGATATTATTAAGATTGATGGCCAGCATCACCAATAACCCAAACCTCAAACAGACCAAATTTCTCTTTTTTTTTCCCCTGTTAGACACAAGCCATATCTAGGCTTTGGACATCAAAATTTCCACCGACACAAAAAATGTAAATCAAACACAGCCCCTTAACAAACTCATTCAAATCCATCTATCAACCAGAGGAAAAGAAATTAAGGAAAAAATAATCAAATACTAGCAAATAGGCTCATAGGATGGAAAAAAACTCTGCTCCACTGAAATATAACAAAGTTTTGCTTAATTTAGCCACTAAGTTAGAGGCTAGTTTGCCAACTGGTCAAAATCAGGAAAAATAAATGACAGTGTCAAAAACACTGTGCCAAACTTTGGCCAGTTTCAGTATTTAAAGCATTTCAGAATACTCAGTAAGACATTCAGCTGAATTAAATGCCTAGCTTCAAAATAAAGTGAACTCATTCTAAGATTGTTTATCCACAATCATGTGATGAACCTGTTTCCACCCTTCAAGGAGCACTACACATGCAGCTGTAAGAGAGGAAGAGGAGAGGAAAGGAAAAAATGCTAAGCAACTGAATCACATCATTGCATTTTTTAGGCTGACTTCAGCAGCCATACAACTGCACTTCCATCATTTTACTGGCCTGTCCAGGGACTTTAAACACACTAAATTATTCTGCAAGTGAGAGATGGTTACCAGGTCACTTAGAAGCGACCTGAATGTGTCTTGGCCATGGTTCACAACACAATTTTCAGTGGGACAGATGCTCTGGCTCAGTGCATCTATGAAGGCTTACACATGGCCTTACACTGGCCAGCATGGAGGGAGCTCAGGAGAGGATCCCTTCCACACTCTTTGAAGAGAAAAAAAATAAATAAAGCTTGCAGGGTCAAGTGAAGCAGATAAAGTGCTGTGACACTTAAGAACAGACATGCTTCCTTTCCCCCTCAGAGTTTCACCACACCTTTGTACAGTTGAACCAAACATTAAAACACCTGACCCTTATCTGCACCAGACCCATATTATGGAGCCTTAAAGGTTCACCCAGCTCAACCAACAGAGGAAAAAACAGTCAGGAGCTGCAGGGAATTGGATGGGCCAGGTGTTCAAACAAAGCCTAAAAGCGTGCAGAGTGTGAAGAGTCAATAGGTACATCAAATGGAGAGTTATTTTAAGTTCTCTTTGTGGGATTTGGAGATAAGCAAAGAAAACATAAATTGGTGAATCTGTCAATGACAGAGCCTCTCCAAACAATCCAAACTGTATGAACCTTCAAAGTGGTTTAAAAATCATTTACCCAATATTAAAGTAGCAATAGGTATTTTGAACAGAAAGACATTATGGTTTAAATTATTCCCCATGGTGCATAAGTATCTCATTTGTGTCCTCAATGCTTTCCAAGTGTCACAGTCAGTAAATGATGCTGAGAACTCTGGCCTTTACTTCCTAACAAAGAGCTGAGCATGTGCAGAATACAAGTTCAGTCATGAACTTAGACCACACCCTACAAAAACCCATTAAAAGTTATTGAAACAGGACCTTGCAAAATATGTAAATACAAATCTACTACTCCTTGTTTAGTAAGAAGGATCCTCCTCGGATTGCCATGTAAACTTCTCAAACTACTTTTTTCTCTGGGTCACATCTGAGACCTGAATCAGAGGAATCTATCAAGAAAACTTGATAATATATTTTATTGGAGCTCTTATTAGATGATTGTTTTCCAGGTGCAGGTCATGTATTGCCATTGCTTTCAGGATTTCCAGGCCACCAGTTCCTGATGTGGCACAGTGATCTCAGAAGATGACACACAGAGCAGTAAAACAAAACTTCCAACGCATCCTGAAGCAGTATTTATGCCATTGGCATAGCTGTGTCCTTCACTAGAGGCAACTGCATATATTACCATCCTTTAATGCAAGAACTTTCCATGTTTATGATATTTTATGCAAGACATTTCATAGTTATAGAATGCAATCCGTAGACTTCTTTCCTTAAAAGGCTTTAAAAATTGTATATTCCTCAGAAGAAATTATGCTGTATCTTGTGTCACAGATTTATGCAATGTTATGGTAGCAACCACTTAATATCCCTAAAAAACACCTCCCTCAATATCCATGAGCAAAATATAAAACTTAAAAATTCCAGTATCAAGGAAAAAAAAAAATATTTAGTACTTGAACTATGGAGATAAAAAAACTTCCATCTGATTCCTAAAGTATGATTTTGAACACGATAAAAGTGTAAAATCTTGAATGGATTACTTTTATCACGGCTTCCCCTATTCTCTGTGGATTTACTAAAGGGCTTTTCTTTTCAGGCTTCAACTATATACTTAATGTGGAATCACATTAATTGGAATTCTGGCCTGCAACCTTCAGCTATACTGAAGCTACATTCCAGTGATACCAATTCATTTATCAGTCTCACCCTCCTGCTGAACCCAAGCAAGCCCACCCATTCAGAACTATCTGCAGGGCATAGGAAATCAAACATCAGGTCATGAGTGAACCCTCTTTCTTTGGAAAAATCTCAAAGGAAGAAGGTTCCAGGTGTTGCCTTACTTGGCTTCAGCAGCTGATCTGGAGATGTTTCCATCAGCAGCAGGTACAAATCAGCTCCCAGCTGCACTTTTCCTTCCCCTTTTCAGAATTCTTTCCTCCACATCACTCACAGACCTACCAAGGCATGGCTGACCAAGCTCACCCCTCCCATCCACCCCATTAGAGATCCACAGATAACAGGCTAAGGTTCATCTGCCCTAAACAGGAAGACAACTGAAAGGGATTTCAGAACCTGGAATAGCTAAAAGGTCTCGTACCATGATAGCAAGCTGCTTCAGGATGCCATCCATGAGCAGTCTAGAGCATTATTTAGTAGGCAGGGGGAGCCAGCCGAAAATCAACTCGGTTTTGTCCCAAGATAAACACAGGTCATGCTCAAGCAACCGACTTGAAAGTCATGGTAAGCACCTAATCAAGCCAGAAATTGCTTCCCTAGTGTCAGCTCAGATGGAAAAAGATCATCACCCCAAATAACCAGTTAGGGGTATATTTCTGCACAATGACAACTTTAGAGCAACACACATATAGAACAGCATGAGTCCAAAAATTCTGCCCTGTAGGATTCCTCAGAGGACTCTAACTAGACTAGGAAAGACTCCTATCTGTAAAATTATGTTTACCACATGAAATGGAGTATGAGATACTTCATACATTCTCCAGATACTGAGAAGACAACTGAAAACAACTTTGTGGAAGAAATAAAAGAAAACCAGTTGCAGAGAAGGAGCATTTACACATGAAACATGAACACATTAAAGACACTTGGAGCTCTGGAAATGTCTGAATCCCAAATGAAACACTTCTGAAAGAACAGTAATACTGTTCAATGTGTACTGTAACAGTTAAAAAAGCAATACATTGCTAATCTACATAAGAAAGGGAGTAGAATAAAGTTCAAGATTGCATAAAGTCATCATTGAAATCCAAATTGTATTCAAGTGGTATATTGTGCTCACTTCAAGGGTCTTCATTCCAAAAGGAACAGATGATAGCTGATTATTTCAAAGACAAGCAAAAGATGTGATTAGATGTGCTTAGACTCTACATCTGACTGATAGGGCAAGGAATAGCTTCTTGAAGAAATGTAATAACTGATTTAAAATATAATTTTTTTAATTCCTACAAACCTTTTCTTGAAAAAGAGGCCCAGTCAGACAAATTTTTAAAAAAAGAAAATTCAAAATTCTTCTTTATCTTCCCTTACACACAGCAGTTAGTCTGTGAAAGTCACTGCTACAAGGTTATGACCTAAATAGCAACTGCAGAATACATAAATGCTTGAAGTTAATTTATGTAATCAGTTAGCAATAATGACAAACAGGAGCCAAACAGTGACTTGTGAGGTCAGCCTTGTCAGCTCGTGAGTCTAGGGAAGAGAGCTTCTTATTTCTGTCTTTTGGAGGAACACTTTTGAAACCTTTTTTCCTCTTTCATTTTAGCTTTTGTCTCTCATCACCTTTTTAAGCCAGATGCGGAGAGAACAAATTTTAATACTCAAGTTTCAGTTAAGAAGCCCAAACATGACCAAGGAGGTATTTACATTTACTGTTGCCCCAAACATTTTTAACATATATACATGTATGTACATTATGTACACAGAGCCTGCTATTTGCCACCTCAGAGTAAGCTAACAGCATTTTCAAAATGCAATTAGACCCTTTCAGGAGAAAGCTCAAGTTGTGTTTGGATAATATGAAGTTAACTCTCTGCTACATTTCACAGGCAGGCACACCAAAGCTAATAAATTCTTCTCATGTCTTCAGATTATTAACACACCTACTGGCAATGTCAAGACATTAGTTTAAAGAATTTCAAATTTGAAACAGTTCCATAATCTGGTTTATGACAGCTGACTGACAAAGCTAATTAACAGCCTGGAGAAGATTCTTTATAAATGAAGCAACTTCTGTCTGAACGTATTTTCAAGAACAACAAAATATTTGTTTTGTCTTTGTCTCTTCTCTCATATTTTCTCCCTTCCAGCCTTCCCCATCTCATGTAATCTTTGGTAAAAGTTTCCTTGATGGTATTTATATATTGCCCTTCCTCTGGCTTGGTGGTTTCTTATTCTCTGTGTCCTTTTATCTTCCTGCTGGAAATTTCTACTCCTCTCCTCCAAACGTTTTCAGGCCCTCTCCAGAGAGCACTTTCAGCTTTTGTGCCTTGCATCCCCCTACTCTCCTCCACTGTCAGGTTGCTGTTTCAGCACCTCCATCTGCTTCAGGTATTTTTCTCATTGAGAGACTTTCCACCATGCATCATTCCCAAAAAGAAAGGAACCTGTTTGCCTCCAGCTTTAGTTGCACAGAAGACAAACAGTACTTCAGGATATTTTCCTCCCCCACTTGACTCACTGAATATTTAAATCTGGGGCAAATTTTTATGCAAAGGAAGCTGCCACTGGTAGTTCTGGTTCTTAATAGCCTTTATTGTCAGAAGGCACTGTGATGCATCTCAATCTTGCCCTGAAAGACATCATTGGATGATCTCTCCCTAGTGAGAATATCTGGTATTTATTATACCAGATAATGTGCTGGTTTAATGAAACGAAAAGAGCTAGTGAAATTACCTATTGCATAATATCCATTACTAATTAAGGGCACCGAGAATACTGAGATTAGAAAATACCTGCAAAATTCAAAACACCTTCAACAGGAGGAGGAGTTATTTATGAAGAAGAACATTAACAGACTTTTATTCCCATCAGAACCCAACTCTGAATATAAGTATTGCTGCATTACAGGCAGAATAACAGCAGGACTGGAAATACTTCTTTTTAGGCTCTTGCTACATGAACACATATTCATCGTTTTCAAAAGATCCACATCTCCTACTGTTCAAAATACAGGAGGGACAAATGTTTGTTAGTTATTTATAGAGGCTAAATGAGACATGGAAACCCACTTAGAATGCTGCAAAATGGAGAACTGTGTTATTGTCACTGTCCTTCCCCACTCTACCCTCTCCAAAAGTCAGATGTCTTCACATTCAAAGCTCTGCTTAGACTCTACACTAAAATTCATGGGATGTATCACTTTGGAATCAGATATTTTTCACAGTTTCAATCAAAAATTAGACTGCCCTTTCTGCTGTCAGATAAGACAGGTGTGACAACAATTCTTAGCAGACCATCTCAGCATTAGATTTTGGGGAAATAAAAGCACATGAACATGTGGTTAAGGATGCATACATTATTAAAGGATAATTGATAATTAATTTATAATTTTTATTAATGAGCTTATCAGGCTCAAGCCTGAGAGTCCATCCATAGAAGAGCCATTCCTCCCAATCCCTCTTTAAAACTCACTGATTGTGCTTTGCTTTTATAGGGCTGTACTAGCTAATTAGGGAATTTCAGTAATCTATTTTTAATATGTACCATCTTCTGTTCTGTTTAGTGCAGCCTTAAGATAGACTTTTATCTTTACTGCTGTGCACAGATCATCCGAAAATATAAGTTCTCTGGTACATGGCAACTTATAATGAGCCTTAATGAAGCTTGAGAACAGCTGTTTTAAAACTCCAGTTGAATAGGTTTGCCCAAGCAGCAGTAGCTTATAGTGCTTTTTTCTCTTACAGCACTGTTGAGTCATCCACTACCGTACACAGAATGAGAAAAATCAAAAATGAAACACCAAAGCTGGTTAATCCTTTTTTCCCAGACATTTTATATTAATCAGAGTTTTAATAAGTACATTATGAACCATCATCTCTTAAGCCTTTCACCTTTTTAATTATATTACTGCTCTGAACATCGACAAAAGCAAATGTTATTATGCAAATTTTGCTCCAAATTCGTGTCCTTACTGAGAGCATAAGAGAGTTCAAACACCATTTTTAATTATACTATAGCTAAATGAGCTGCAAAACGTTAAAAATTACAATAAGCTCTCATGATTTTCCGTGTCCCCTAAGCTAGAAAACAAAAGATTATATACTTTGAGTAGGATAAAGGATTTAAAGAACTCTGACAGTCAAACATGATTGAAACAAACAAATTCCCTTTCTTCATACAGTTTGTCTTACCTTTTTGACCTTTCAATGCTTAGACACTAAACTCTCTGGCATACAAGGACACTCAATGCTTTTATATTGCTTTTCTCCTTACAAGGATGTGTAGGCTTCCTGAAGCTTCTTCAATTGCCTTTTTAAATATCATTTTCCTATCATTCAGTCAGAACATAGGGGAGCAGTTCACTTTCATGTGTCAGCTCCAAAGCACACTGCATGAAATATGAGGTTTTTGGGTTTTTTTCCCTGCAGTATCCTTGTTATCTGGTTTTGTTTGGGTAACACCTACGGGCTTAATTCCCGCTCTACAGGCCTGGAACAGCTGCAGCAAAAACCACAGATCAAAAACAGTTTAACTCTAGAGCCAATGGATGGCTGAGAGCTCAGGTGACAGGACACACGAGAAAAAGGATATAAATTATTGCACTGAACCTGATAAGCTGAATCCACAGAACACCCAATAAACTTTTTCTCTTCTCCCTCTCTGAGTCGATATTTTTAAACATAAATTTCAAAAAGCCAGGACTTGTTGATGTTGCCAACATTTTGAATGATTTGTATCGACCCAACAGGGCCAAAAACTAAGCATAGGAATCAGGCTTCACCCCATTAGTTAATGTTTCTGAGCATTGAATATTTCATTAGGAAATTTTCAGTTATTCTGTAGAAAAACTGCAAGAGACAGAAGATTTTTACTCGTTCTGTAAACACTGAGTGAGTCTGTAGACACCCTAGTCCAGGGAAGTTTCATTTCAACCACAATGGCATCAGAATTTGTTCTTTTCTTCACCAGCTCTGAACTCCAGTGCAATTTGACTGGCTTGCACAAAGATTAGGAACTGGTTGGTTGTGGAAAGAGCATTATTTGCTGAGTTTGAAAAAGTTCCAGTCTCGTGAATTTTCCTGCCAGTTATGCCAATGTTTTATTTTCATGATGGTTTGGTGGACACTACACAATTATCACAACCACATGGACAAATAACAAAGACATAACTGGAAAGAAATGGATCTGTACAATTTAGACCTGAGCTTGACAGCATATACACTTTCCAGATTGTGACTGTCCTAGGAACACTGCTCTTCTAAGCTCTCAGCAAAAAAAAATAAAATGCACTGCATCTGATAACTCTGCAAAAGAAAAATAAACACCAAGCCCCTGATTCTTAGTTATAAGGAGCTTATCTGAAGTAGTTGCACTGAAAAGAGTGTAAAGCATCATTATCATAATACATGATAAGAAGTGCAGTACCAGTGAAATTTTAGAACAGCACAGAAAAGGGACATTTTAATTCGAAAGTCATTCACAAAGAAGCTTCTCATGCATAAGAAATGCCTATAAAAATACTCCTCACAATCTGGAGAAGATAAAGATTTTTACACACAATAATAGGGCCAGAGTATAAGTCAGCCTCCCAAAAATGGCATTAAAAGCCCAGAAGCTGTTTCAGAAGGAAAAAGAAAATAGACAAAGATCTTCCCAATTTCACCTAGTTATAAACCTTGTCTCAAAGCAAGACAGTTCTCTCAGGTCTGTTGGGCCCTTTATCTAAGGTAGTACCTGGTGCCTTTAAGAATTATTTATGAAAAAGATTTTTAGTCACTCTAAAGAAAATTTAACTTTTTCCATGATAAGGAAACAAAAAATGTTATCTAACATCTTTTACAAAATATGGCTTCAATACTATCAAGTCACATAAATACAGAAGTTTCTTTATTTTTTGGTTCTGCTCACATAAGGCAAGGACCATTAGCCAGAGGAAGAATTTATTTCAACAGAGGGAGCAGCAAGTGAAATGTCCCAGCTCGAGGCAGCAGAATACTTGCAGGGTGACAGGCAGTTTTCTTTCCTCACCCATCACCACAGCAGTGTAAAGAACTTTTATGTTACCTTTACTCATTTATTGATGAAACTCTGACCAGTTTAAAAATTATTAAAGCCCACCAAAAAAAAAATCTCTAAGGGTTATTTATCTGTAACATGATTTTGGTGGCCCTGATGAAAATATCAGCAATACTTTAAATTACAATTTTTCAAAGAACATCTCATTTAAAGCTACATAGATATATTGCCATTTAAAATAAAACAATTGATAATTACTTAGTAATAATGGGAATGAGCACCAAAAATATAATGCAGTAGCTGTACAAACACTTAATCCTTCTCATTTTATATAATGATACTGCATATTTTAAATTAAATGTCTTTCCATAATGCTGACAACAGTCACAGACTAACCATGCTCTTAATCACTTTATGACTTGAGAAGGAATCATAAAATATAGGCCTTGTGATATTGATTCCCAAACATTTCCCCCTATATGTTTTCCCACACAGATCATAGTTAAATTTTAGGGACTGTACCAAAACTATCTCCTGAAACTAAAGAAATAGTGATAAGTATTATAAAATAAATAAATACTATTGGGATGCCCAGGATTTTCAAATAAAAGAGTTGGGCTTTAAAGCTCCAACACAGTTAGCAAATATTCTCTAAGGGAAGAATTAAAAAAAGAAAAAAACCCAAAAACTCTTGGCAAGTGAAGCTCATTCTCCAGCATTCATTAACTGATACAGCGGTTCCATGCCCCCAAACCCTAACCATGCTCTCTATGCAAATAACACAGGTTTAGCTTAAAATAATGAGCCAACTTAAACCTAAATGCACTTCCAGGGAATCAATTAGAGCTAAGCCAGTGCTGAATGTGATGCACTGTACACCAGTGTTTGAAATGGGCTGCTTTATATGCCTAAAATTCTGATTTCATGCTGAAATTTTGCCAAGCAACCAACTCGGCAAAAATTGAAATAGCCTTTAATCAAAGTTTCAGTCAGACTGTACTGTTCATCAAAACATGTTTGTGCCAAACAGGAAACAGAGAGACACCAGCCTCACAAATTCAAGGTACAGCTACTCAGAGCTATTGCCAAATACACAGAAGACACAAAATTACGATCTCTTTTCTAGAACAGACCTTTCCTTCCAATAAATGTCAAAAATCTGTACTTAACAAAATGCATTTTCATAGCTAAGCTTTATAAATTTGTGATGTGATAGAGAGTATTCTGTCAAAAAATTCCCAAATAGTTCTCTTGGCTGTGAAGTCTTAATGTACTATTAAAAGGAAGAGTAGCAGGGATCAAAACAGTGGTAAAGAGCAAACCCTTTGGGCCTGCAACACTAAAGGATACTAGAAAGCATTTGCTTCACTGTATCAATTAGTAGAGATAGATATGCTAAGCATTGAAAATAAAATATTTGCACTTTGGTACTTCTCCAGCTTTTAAAAACTTTGCAAGAAGTGTAAACTTTTCATTTTACTTGCACCTTTTAAACAGCAGATACAGGGTCAGAAGTGTGAATACAGCTTAATTTCTTTGGCTAGTGCACACCTGACAAGAAAATATCTCGTCAAAGAAATCCTATTTAAGGGAAATAGAACTAATTCTTTGAGCAGCAACACAGAAAGACTTTTTTTTTAAAAAAAGAGAGAAATTCTTGCAGCTGGACACTTTCCTTTGTCAGCTGTCATTTCTCTGGTTACAGTTTGCAGATATCCCTCGGTTCCTCAAATGCTTAAGGCTCCATGGGTTAAATTTCCCAAAGTAAAGGATGCAGGGTAATGTTTTAAATTCTGGTAGCAATAAAGTGAAAAAGGCAAGGCATTCCCTATTGTACTGCTGTGAAAACATGCTTCAATAAGTAGCTGCACGCTGTTATTTTAGTGCTCTTAATAAACTGCCATCAGTAGAGATAAAAAATATTAAGTTATTTGATTTCAGATTGTATTTTAGGTCATTTATTTTAATTGCTGTTACTGCCTTTTATCTGCAACAGTGACATACAAAGCAGTAATTTCTGTGATTTAGACACCTGGCCATCTCATTTTCACTCTTCATACTCCGAGAAAAGGCAAAAACTTGCACTCAATACTGACAGTTTAAATTCAGCAGAGCTGCTACATGACATCTCAATCTGTTGAGATATATCATACAATTACCACTGCAGGCCACTTCAGAATTATCCTCCTTTTTTCATAATGCCACAGGGGGAGGGAGACACGCTGCCTTCTTAAATTCTTGCACTTCTTCGCTCCAAAAATCTCCACTGCATCAAAATATCTGTCAGCCTGCAGATTCCATTGTCATCTGCTTTCAACATACTGATTTCCACTGAGACAAAAATCAGGGTTTTTTTATTTTCTAGCTGTCTTATACTTCAACAGAGATGCCAAAGTAGCAGCAAAAGTAGACCTATTCCTCTCTACACAGCTAGGTTTCCTTTATGCTAAATAATTCTGTTTCACTCTCTTCCAAAAGGGTTTTGCCACATTAGATTTGATTACATTTTTCCTCTGCATGTGTTATAATAAATCGGAGAAAACCAATAAGTTAACTAGACTTGCTGAATTTTCCTATTAATGGCTGCTGTGAAAACTCTTCACATACATTTTGTCAAAATTTTGGTCCTTCTAATACACAAAAGCACCTAGGCAAGAACAAAACAACTTAAGTACATGGCATCCACTCAGAAATTTATATCTTTCATTCTACCCTGCTGAATCTATGTCCTTTCAGCACACCTAGAGTCAAGGTGAGACCCAAACATGCAGTTTTTATAGAGCAAAATTAAAGCATAGTAGAAAAGGCAGCTTTACAAAATACCATAGATCAATATATTGATCTCTCTCAAGTAAGCATTGAGAAGCCATGAAGCTTCATGAACAGATACAAATTAAAGAGCAGAACTAAAAAGGGAAGCAAGTAAATGAAAAAAAAAAACCAGCTATTTATTTTTAGCTTCTTTTCAACCCCTGTTAGGAAATGTAAACAGAAAATGAATCTATTCATAGAAAGGGCATTTATAGATATATTTATTCTGAGTAAAGCTTGACAGCAAAAACTGTCTTGACAGACCAACACGTTGCTAGACCAGCAGATTTTCTCTGTTGCATGGCTCAGTTTCTGACTGTCACCAGAAATGCTTGAAAGATCACATTTTTGATGGTACCTTCCACAGCAAGACGTGTATGTTAACCAAGCCCTGGATAATGATTGTGCTCATAGGAGTTCTGAAAATGCTCGTAAGCAGAATTAAAATTAAATTAAAACTAAAATCCCAAAATTAAATGAATAGTTGACAAACGACACCATGGGCATGTTAAACAACCATATTGTAAGTATTCAAAACCTGGCTGGTATGTAATGTTTCTGAGAGGACTCAGTACTGCTTAAGGAGACAAGAATTAAAGAGCTGTCAGACTGCCAAAAAATGTCATTTTAGGCAGCAGATGTGTATCCTGTCAACACAACACAGTAAACCAATGGCAGGCCTACTTTTTGGTTTTGTTATTAACAGATTACTGCAGGGGATGTAAAAAGAGAAACACATTCTTCTATGACAACTGGAAAGAATAGCATGAGTATAAAATAAAAAAAAAAAAAAAGAAAAGAAAAGAGCAAAGGTAGGTAACCCACTTGCTGCTATTGCAAAGTCACCGTGCTGCAAGACACTCAAATCTGGTTTCTTTATTGCAGACAGAAAATAAATTATTAACAGTTTTGTTACGTTAAGACGTTAAGAGAAGATCTCTCTTCTAAGAGATCAATATGCAAAGTAGAATCTGCTATCAGCACAGTTTATCTTTGACATCTGCTGCTAGGTATTTAAATGTTAAATTCAATGTTAAATTGAATTGGTAATTTACAGTTCAGGAGACATCTACAGCAATGTAAGTCCAGGACAAAATATTCACCAACAAATACCAACACTTCCTGATTTACTGTTTGCATGATCTGGAATTCACAAAGCCTTAGATTTTTAGTTAATGATCAGTCTTTGATCTCCAGAATATTATTATGGCATGTGTAAAAATGAGATTTGTAAAAATTGTCTTGAAAGGGAAATTAATTTGGTGATTATATCACATATTTAAAAACAAAAAAAAAGAAATACAGAAAAAAAGAAAACAAAAGCACAGTTTAAATTTCAACAAAACAGATTGATCTAAGTATTCATCATCCATATTCAGAACACCATGAAAGACGTTCCTGAAGATAAAAGATAGTTCCATGAATGCATTTGCAGCCTGACATGCATATTCATTTCAGCATATTGCACCATTAATTATTCCTTTATAAACTCTGCTAAGATCATTTGTCACTCATTTACGTTTCAAGCCTTCTGAAAGTGACAAATCTCCCACATTTCTAAGTACTGTTGAAAGTACTTAAGAAAAAAAGCACCATTAGTTTTTCAAGTTCTTTTACAGCTACACCAGAAAGCAAGAAGATTGTGTCACTGAGTAACTTGGTAAATTTGTGTTCATATATTCCCAGCCTTGGATGAAAGGCTCTGTCTTCACTCAAAACATCATTTATAATGAATATCATGATTTTATCCTAGTCTTTCCAAAATGTCATAAACCAACAAACACCAGGTATCTTCAAGTAGATGTACAGAGGATCACCTCACTCCTTAGTACAAAACCTAGAAAGCATTAAGGTTTCCTGTGAGATATTTGGAGTCATTGATATCTGCTGATAGGACATAATTGACTCAAATGGAGACAAGAAAGGCAGTTGTGGTGTTTTAGGAAGTGTCATGAACCATCAAATATTCCTGAAGTGTCTCCTGAGTTCCAGCATTACATCACTCACTGTGAAACTCCCCACCTCTGGTGGTTGAGACAGACTATCAGACATCAAAAGTGCATCAAGTGTTGGGATCCAACAGGTGGTGACTCTATCCCTTTGTGCTCTTATTCCCTGCTTCTGTCTCCACCACACACTTTTCTGTTAAATAAAAATCTGCTCTACTGACTTTGCCATTTTGTCTCATTGCCACCTTAATTTGAGCAGAGGCATCACTGTAAGAATTTTAATAACTGGATCATAACATTATTAAAACATTTGTTATCTATGTATTCAAGTTCTCAGAGTTCTCCCCCCTTCACTTATTTCTCTCATTATCAGCCAACCATACAATTCCCAGAAAATATCTAAGATTAAGTATTCTATAAAATACCCCAGAAAAACAAAAGCTCACCCGTGTCCACCATATTTCATCTGAAAGAAACATTGTTGGGAAATTTTGTAAGATTTAAATTGAAGCATATCAATATGGTTCATTCAGAACTCTAGTTAAGGATTAGAAACATAACTTGACATACTTGCTTTGAAAAACACCATCCCCCTGAGAGCCTGAGAGTGTGATTGTGTGGTTTGTAGAACTCAATAAATAGAAATTTGCCATTTTAGAGGCTTAGAGAGATTTCATTAGAATGAATTATATCTATGAACCTTGATGAAACAGGAAATGCCTCAATTTCTTTATTTTTTTAAATGGCATTGCAGACCTACTTTTGGGTGTTCCAGAAAGACAAAAGTAAGACTGTGATGCATCTTACTTAATATCTTACACCATGTGTTTTGTCTGAAGCTTTTGCATTCCAAGAGAGTATTCTATACATAGCCTTAGTGTGTAAAACAGACCTTTTCGGATTTATATCCAAGAAAACTGTCTCAAAAGCTTAAAATTCACCTTGACCATTAAATAAAAATTCAAAGTCACAATATTATCTGTGCTCCAAAAATTATTTTTATCATATTTAAGATTACTGAAAATGAGAATTTGAATGATATAAGAATTTTGCAGCAGTGTGAAGAATATATGAAGATGAAAATTTTTGCAACACAGGATAGCATTTTCATCAGAAAGTTGTATTTAATGGAGTCAAGTCTGAAATACTGAAATCACATGAGATATCCTATTTTCATATTATTTGACATCAGACCTAATCACTTTGCTTGACTCCATAAATCTTATAGAATTACTGTCAGGCTATATTTGGCTGAGAGATCTGTTTATATGAATATGATTCGTAGTTTTGCTGCTAAGCAAAAAGATAAATCCATCTGCTCTCTTTCATCTCACCTTTTTATGAAAGCTTGCAAGATGAAGCCTGTAGCCTATATATATATTTTTTTTTCAAATCTTTCTTTGGCTGTTCCATTTTCTAATATCAAAAGAGGCTTTTTCAACACAGCCCACTGAAGGTTCTTTCCACTGAGGTTATAAAACATCATTAATTCTTTGCTCTAAAACTTACAAATCCAAGATGGTCACATATTCAAATGCTCATCAGCCTTCTGCTTCAAACAAGGTGTAAAGAAATGTCATGAGACAGATTTACTCTATTGAGTTACTTCAACTTCATTGCAAAGGCCCTAATGCTGAGAGCTGAAGAAGAAGGGCAGGAGATTTCACTTCCTTATGTCTTAATATTTTGAGTCTCCTAAATATTTGCAGGCCTGTCTTCCTCTGTTGATATACTATGTAAATTCTAGACCAACAAAGTCTTCAAAATAAGGTTTCTAACGAGTGTTCTAATGAGACACCCACCTCATCTGCAGCAGGTCGTGGCTTCCTGGAGCCTCAGATTAAGGGCAGAAGTAAAAGCAAACCAGAAATGTTCATGTCCAAGCTGGACACAGTACCTCCAAGAAATTTGCTCCCATTAGTCTTCACCTTGTATTTGCATTAGAAGCCAAATGAATGTATTCTTGACAAGGATCACTTGAAATACTAGAACTGTACAGCAACACAGATATTTATCCATGGGCTGTTACCTATCTGTTAGCCTTCAGGATAGTAAAAACTATATTTGCCATTCCACTTTTCTTCCTGAAAGAAAACAGAACTCCTGATACTCTGTTATGCAATATCCAGTCAGGATTTTTCCCCTTACTACCTCAAGAGATTGGTCTTTGTATGTGATACCTCCTTTGATCCTACCCTTGTCTGAGTGCCGTGGCTCATACAAAGATAAATTAAGAACCACATTTACTTTTGTTCATTATTTTACCAAGTGACAGGTCTATTGGCCATATTAGTGATGTCATAGATATTCTTTTTATTTCAGTCATCTAGAGTGGCATTTGGAAAGGGTATTTTCTACCTAAAATCAATATCTTCTCTAGCTGCTATAATATTTCTTCTTACTTAAAAATATTACTCAGAATATAAAAGTCATTGATTACAAGCAGAAAACATACTTGCCAATTACCATAGGAGAGTGGAAAAATAAAAAGTGCTCTCTAGTTCAAGTAGTTCCAGCTGGTGACACACCACTACTAATCAGCACATGTTTCAAAAGCACCAAGGCCTTCTCAAGAAAATGCTTGGGTTTTCTTCTTATAAGCTGAAGCACAAAGTGTGGTTTATTCTGGTGAAAACACGAACTCAGATTTCTAATGCTGAGTTTCTCAGAGATATGCTTTCACAGCAACTGAGTCAGAATGCACTGTTCTTGAATTAGGGCAGGGAAATTGTGATTTAGATCCCAAACTAGCACAGCACTGCAATCCCACTGAAATCAGTGGCTCTGTAAGTGAAGTTTAACTGCAGTATTATATTGCTAACACAGTGCTAAAAGTAGTGGATACCTAAAGCACACATTTGCTGTGACCAAGATTATGAAACTTTTCTTTTAGTTTTCTGAAACAGAGCTCAGACACACATCCAGCTTTAAATGAATGGGGAAATGTCACAATTCAGAAAAACCTCACACCTGTTAAAGTTCTTTAAAGCAGAAATGTTCTACTTCGCAAAAAAATGCTAGAATTCTCTTGTGTTCTGATGAGTACTCATTCAAAATTAGTGCTCTATTCATTAAAGAATCTCTTAGTGTTTTCTTCCCTTTTTTGGGAATCAAAAAAAAAAAAATCAAGACTTCTTTTCTGTTTTAAAAAATACACCCAAAATAGTCCAAAAAGGTAGAATTTTGAAATTTACTGTATCTTTGTTTTCAATTACTTGAATGTTTAATTTCCCTTTCTCACTGTTTACCCTATTGAATTTATTTGAATTTGATTGATTTTATTCACCCATTTTTTAAGGCCTCCTTTTTCAAAAAATCCTTTTGATTTCTCTCCCTTCTTTTCCTGCAGAATTCTGTCATTCTTGAATCTCCAGAAGACATGGAAGAGCATAAAATTTTCTAGAGGACATTGAGGGTGTTCTGTGATTTACTTCAGAAAAAGCAGAGCTCTTCTTGAGAGATAATTCTGAAAGGAAAATTTTCAGAACCTGATATACCTCCTTGTGCAGGGGGTAGGAAACTAAAGAAGTAAAGATGACCTTGGGAGATATGGAAGGACAGGTATTGTAGCGATATTTTTCTTTATTTCCTAACAACTCCATTTAAATTGACAATAAGTTAGTAGTTCTAATGCTCAATGAGTTCAATGCTCACAACTGCCCTGGAAATTTTCCAAAGTCCTGACCAACAGCTCTGAGCCTGCAGTTCTGTGTATCCAGAAAAAGACTGGGCTGTGCAAAGCCCTGTTGATTTCAAGGTACCTTCCTGCAAGAAGGGATATTTAAACCAAAAATCACATGCTTCTATACACATATACTTCTATACTCCTCAAAACACCTCTGGGATCAGGACCACAGAATCTGCAAAATAACTTGAAGCCAATATATCTGTCAAAGGCATAGGAACCAAAACAAAAAACAAAACCTCTTCACAATTAGCCCAGAACCACTTAGCTATGTGGTCATCAAAACTCCAGAGAGAAAACTTGTTGCCAATATAGTCAAGGACTCTCTTAATTTCATGCACTGTGACTTCAACAATTTATTCATGTCTCATTTTATTTCGCTAAAATTGGCCTCATTTAAAAGAAGAGAAACCACATTTCATGCTCTTCAGTTTCATTAAAGAGATACAAATCCCTTACCAAAAGAAGACTCCTCTAGATTAAACCATTGTAGCAGAAGAAAATATTGAAATTTTGAATCTGAAATTACTCTGACACAATCTATATTCTCCTGCACATCATTCTTTATAGTATTATATAAAACAAGGAGGAAAAAAAGCTCCTCCCTTTAAAAAATTGTTTTCAAACACATGATGGAATATGTAACACTCAGCTAGGAGTAACACAAATTAACTATCTCACAGATTTTCTAAAGTTGGTCAAGAAAGAAGGCCATTGATCTCTTCTCACCCTCTGAAACTAACTTGTATCTGCTTGACAAGGAAGTTATGGTTAACTCCCTTGCTTAATACTCATTCCACAGGAAATGTGATATAAACCCTATATGAATTACATAAAATAAATCCAGAATCATTCAATATGTGGCCCACAGTGAACTCAATTTTATGGGTAATTAATGAAGGTCTTTGAATTCCAATAGTATTTTAGGTTCTCTTGGCTACAGGACATATAAATACATTGAGAGGTTTTTTTCCATGTAGGTTAAAAACTATTTCTTGGGCTGATTTGAACAAAAGATGAAGTTCATTTTTTATTCAAATCTTATTTCATAGCAGATAAAAGCTTCAGTTCCCCTTTACATTCACGTTCACTACAGAAAAGAACAGTCTGCTGGTGGTTGCATCATGTGAGAATGACAAAATAATATTTCCATTAAATTCCCCATTGAAATTTCTTCCCTTCTCTTTTTCAGGTTTGTCTGCAAAGCAACAACAACAACAACGGGAAAAAAAGAAGCCTCTCCTTTCTGTCCTTGAGATGTACCCAAGGAAAAGAAACTACAAGGAGCCTTCTCCATAAACACACTTTCCATAAACAGTTCAGTCCTTGATGTTCTCTGCCTCCTGCTTCAGTCTCCTGTAGGTACAGCTTCCTGAAAAACACCTTTCAGGGTCCTTCATGGCAAGAAAAAGAATGTAGGTTCTGTAGGTGCTTTCTTGATTCCCACTGTCCTTACCACAGCAGCCCAATATCCACCAAAACAGACAATCATTTCCAATAATCCATTGGCATCCTTTTCCAATAATCCCATTTATAAGAGGCAAGAGACACCAGGGAGCATATTCCAAGAAACAGAAATGCTGTTCCTTTCATAGCCTGAATAAAAATGGAAGAAATATTTTCCAACCAGAAGAGCAAATTAATTAGCGAGCCTCATCAAGCTCAAAAACCCCCTTCTATCAAATTAAGATAAATGAAATATTAATCTTGTTATTTTAAACTCATTTTCCTTACAGTCCACTGTAAATACTGAGATATAAGAAATATCCTGTGAACACACATTCATAGCTCAGGTCTATTTCCTTATTTCCAGGGCTCAAGGAGACAAGGAGTCCGTTACTTACTGACTTTTTGCAGGCCTTTAATTAATAAATTACTTTTCTACATCTACATGACTATTTGGATTCCAGAATAAAACTCACATTTTCTGAAAGATTGTGATCTGAGTGGGTCACAAGAAGTACTGAGAAGAGTCATAAATGGCAATGGCCATAAACCATCCTGGGTTTTATGCATCTGTTAAGGTAGATTGCCTGAAGTGAATCAGGGCATCAGCTCGTAAGGAAAGGATTCATGCTTTAATCCTTGTTATACATCAACACCGATAATTTAAAAGCTTGTAGTTTATCTATTTCTCACTTGCTTACTCTGTGTAAAACAGTGAATTTTACCCTCTGTATGCTGGGTGGGAGAGAGTTCCCTAAAACATTACACACTGGGAAACTGTGGTCTCACACACCTTGCCAATTTTGCCTGAAGCTGTTTCTGTCGACAATAGAGAAAAGGAGCTATCATTTATTTCAATGGATTCTGGCTCAGATGGAAAGACATTATACACAAAGCTTCAGGGACTTTTTTTGATCACCCAGGGTTTGTTTTGGTTTGGGGTTTTTTTCATTGTTGCTCATCTCTGCGTTTCCTGATTTTGCTGAAGTAAAGAACAGCTGTTCTCACAAGCTTTCCAATTCAAAGCTGCGAATACGAAAGTCGCATCCAAATTTCCTTTTTCTTTAATAGTGCAGGATAGATGCTGTCTCATTCAATGGAGACCAAAAGTAATTTCATAAAAGGGAGGAAGGAGAGTCAGTCTCACAGTTCTACTAACTGTGGGAAAGATTATCTCCCTGTGTGCATTTTGACAGGTACACTGCTGGAATTTCTGCTCCCCAGTAGAACAGATACTGTGGTAAAATGGTTCACACATGGAAGGCTGCTCCCCAAAAGTGTTCTAGTGACAGCAGAACAACTGTTCTACAGTGACAACCCTGAGGCCAGCTCAGCAAAGCTGGTGTTTTTCTGGGACAATGAGACAAATGTGATTTCTTCACGATGTGTGTCGCTTGCACTGTGTTCTGTTACATTTGCAAATCAGTTGTAGACACAGTACAACTGACCTGAATGTGCTCAGTGAACCTGCCCTGGTTTCCTGGGTGCTCAGCAGTCCAAAAATATCATGTTGTCTGCCCCAAATAAACCTTTTACAAGCAGATATGACAAGAGAAACATGAAATCAGACTCAGACGTGCCACAGAAGTACTTAGACTAGATGTGCTATAAAACCTGCCCAGAAATTTGGTCACATGTCTGACACATTGCCAAAATAGCCCTGCAGCTCCACAGATACAGTACCTACCTGCCAGCTTTCCAACAGCATGTCTGTCCAGGGAAAACCCTGCACCCAGGCAGCAGGATGCATGTTTGCCAGGATGCATCTTTGCCAGGATGCATCTTTGCCAGGAAGCTGTCTCTCTTTGAACTGGGCTGTGCAAGGCAAACCAACATGCAGCCTCTGTGCTCTCCAGCCAGCTCAGGCATCAGCAGAACAGCAGCCACTGCCATGACAAAACTTTATCTAAGTCCTTCACGTGGGATAGAGTTTGTAGCTGCAGGAAGAAGAGAGATCCCCACTAGAGCCTCCCTCTGTGAACTCAAGGAGACAAATCTGGCGCTGTGCCTGGGGCTAGAGAGCAGAGCTGCTGAGCTCTGGAAACAAAAGGGTCAAGCTGGCTGGCTGCAGGTGGTGAGGGCAGACAGTGCACTACACACACATGCTGGGGAGAGGTTTGCCTCTCTGACACAGCAGAAAACAAGGGAGCACGACTTCTAGGTCCAGCACTTTGTGTTACTTCTCCTGCTGTCTCACTGAAATGAGCAGCTGGCAGGGAAGTCGCTACCTACACACAAGTCACAAGTGCAACACACAGTGTATTTTCCCACACAAGTTAAAGACCCATTCAGAGTCCCAAATAATAATTTATCTCAAAAGAATTTGCTCATTATTTGCTTCGCCTGGCCATCGTGGTCTTGCAAAGCCCTCTGAATAGTCAGGCCTGAAATAATCTCCTGCTGCCTGTAACACTGGCCTTTTTCTCTTTTCATGTAACTGCAAACAGAAACTCCTTATTCACAAAGGAAGAGGTTATTAAACTCAGCAGAGTTATTCTAAAAAAGATAGAAATGAACTTTGACTGCAATCTTAAGTGTAAGTCTTGTCTGGAAAGCTGTTTGACACACAAAAGGCAAGCAGGGAGCACAGATTCGAGTCTGGCCATTTTCATGTGTACTCATCATTAAGCTGACAAGAGAGTAATCTGCTACCTCACTTTGTTATGAATGGTCCTTTAAGTTTGAGGTTACTGTTACTTTTATGGAGGGATCCTTTAAGCTGCATGCTCTTTTGACATGAACCTTCCTTTTTTAAACAAGGCATACATCTCAAAATGATTTAGATGTTTGTGGTTGACACTACTCAGTTGCATCACTTATGCCAGAGTGACTCAGATGAGCAACATGAAGACAGATAAATCTAAGCATCTGGAGTCTTGTCTGATTAAATCTTTAAATCTATAGTGGTTCACCTGTAAAACAGCATTACAGTCATGACATGAAAACTAAGCTGGTGGTTAGCCAATGAAAGTGCACCACAGACCTCCAAAGGCCAAGTTTTAACTTACCTGCTTGTTTTAAACAGGAAGATGAATGACAGTGAAAAGATCTCCCTTCCTTTAATGCCCTTCTTTGTTTAATAGCTGGACTGCCCAGCTACAATATTTATTTTACACACAAACTTCCTAATTCTACTCCAAACCTGAAGTATTTAAGCTATTCTCTCTGCTAACCTTTGCCTGGTGTACAAATTGCCACAAGAACCTCACAGCTACCATGCTGGAGGTGCAATGCCTTGAAAACACAGTCTGGGACTGGTCAGAATGATTATTAGCACCAGTCACATTTGATAATAATAAAAGAGATAAGCTGTATTTAACTATCTTGTTGGTAACCATCAAATGAGCTAATTATTATTTCTATTCTTTCCCCACTGATCTGCAATCCCTAGATGAATGCTGCGTAAACCAGAAAATTTTTTGTGGCCATCCTTTAGTAATTGACCTTTAGCTCTCCCCATTTCATTTGCCCTAAGTGTTAATTGACTTTGAAAAAGCAGTATATTATCCTTTTAGAAAAGAAAGTCTGATTTGTGCCCGCCAACATCTCACAGCATCAAAGCCCTGTTAAATCATAGAGCAATACAGCTGAAAGTGAGTGTCCAGAAGAAATGGAAAGAGGGTGGGGGAAGGAAGCAGAATCATTATTGACAGAGCTCCACTGCCATCTAGAGAGAATCTGCACCAGCCAATTTTCTGAAAGAGAGGTTGTTAGTCAAAATATTTCCATTCTGATGTTGGGGGAGGTAGGAACTCCACTCAGGTTCACTGTATCTATTGAGTTTTTAACCAATTTTTAGTAATCTGCACAAAAAATAGCATATCCTGGAATATAATCTACCATGAGTTCTATGGAAATCAGGAGAGAAAGCTTTAAAGGCTCACTTATCAGCTCCCCTGAAATGATGTATGGTACCTGCATAGTTTTGTTCCAAAGAAGCTTCTGTGAAGAGGTAAGTATCTTTGTAGAAATGTGCTTCATTCCTGAACTATTTACATTTTAAGGGACATGTTATGTCCTTGGCAGCTGCCTTTATGATATTGCTTCTCAGTAAGAAAGAAAGAATGTGCTATACAGGGTAAGGTTTTTTCACTCTTTCAAGTACATAAAATTTTATTTTCTTCCAGTTTTATATGAGATTAGGAGGCACCCACAGAACACGTTACTAGTAAGAGTCTGCTTTAATCTGACTGATTTGATTTACTGTCTCTGACCAAAAAGCCACAGAACTCCATTCAGTGTATGAGACAGGTCAGCTGCTGTAAAAACTGGAGAAATGTCCCTCTCTGGGAGCAGCTAAGCCAATTACAATCTCAAAGCAGCTGACACGACCTGCCTAAGTGCATCTGGAGCAAAAGGAATTATTTTAAGGTACAGCCAGCAACTAATTCAACCATGCCATTAATGAACCTCAAAATGGAGGGTTCATTACTGCTGTGCCACAAAAACACTCAGGAGTGACTTGTGGTGCTCTTGGTCTCCATCACTTATGGATTTACCTTCTGATAAAAGAGCAGTCTGAGACTTTGAACAGCAATCATCTGTCTACTGACTGAAAATTTCAAAACCAAGACCTGTTTGAGGACTGCTAGTCTGCCACAGTTAAAAAGGCAGCCAGGATATTTCTCATATTATAGCATAGTTTGTATTTGCTTCCTTTGTGAAATTCTATTGGACTGAAATATCTTAAGATACACAAAGTATTAAATTAGTTTTTGTGGTTATTTCCTTTAGCTAGCTGGTTAGGTGCTCTGTGGTTGCCCACTTTGGCAGCAGTAGTGACTTAATATTGCACAGAAAATTATAATGGTAGCTAAACTTTGGTTAAATATATGTTAAACATGATGCATTAGGCAATTATTAGAGGCAGTATCTGAATTATTTTTAATCTTATTTCCTGACTAAATCCAGCACCTCAAAAAGGGTTTATCATGGAAATTATATTCATTTTCACAGAAATACACTGAATACACTTGGGTTTGCTAAGCCAAGAACTGCTTTCAGTGAGGGGACTGTCAGTCTTCTTGTTCCTATCAATGCTGACACTGATGATTCCTGGATGGAAGAGCACAGTAGTTGAGAATGATGGGTTTATGAAGAGAGGGAATCCAACACTTCAATCAAATATTAGGAAACAGAGCACAGAATACTGAATCAGATGCCTGGCTGGATGGATCTCCCAGTCCAAATGTGATGCAATATGCAGGAGGCATTTCTGCCAGTGAGTACAGCCAAGAGGCTTGTCCTGAGGAAAAACCCAACTGCACCTTTAAAAAACAATTTTTCTTTTTTGCTGACAAATACAATTAAGCTGTGCAGTTCAGGGAGAGAACAACAGCCATGAGAATGGTAACTGATAAAGTGCAAACACACAAGGCTAGACTGGGCTTTTTGCTGTTACCCTGTTTCTTACCTTGTCCAGAGGAACAAGAAATTAACATTTCTGAGGAGAGAATTGTGTGCAGTAAACTCAGGTTTCTCTAAAAAAGCTGCCTTCCTGCCAGCACTTCTTTTTCAGCAGTTGCTGCTGTATGGTAAGACACTAGCCAGAAGAGAGAACTAAAAAGAATATGTGAATTTCTTCAACTTCTGTTCAATTGGGTCTTTTTCATATTAAAAAAGAGGGAAGAAAAAGATATTTAAGAACATAAAAATTAAAGGAGATTATGCTAATACCACACTAGATTAGGTACTATAAAAGTGACATTCATAATGCATGTATTGCTGTGATGACAAAAATGAAACAGAGCTGGGAAAGCAGGATGCAAAGAAGACAACAAGGAGATGTAGATTGGTTAATACCAAATTCTTACTTAGGCAGTCTGAGGAACAGAGCATTTGGAACCCAGTGAAGAAGATTAACCACATCACTCTTACCAGCTTTACAAGAAGAACAAATCCTGAGATATTGTTGTGAATCCTGTAAACTTACTGTTAAGAGGGAAAGGGAAAAATAAAATCCAAACCCTGACATTTGAGACAGGATTTACTAAGGAATGTAAAATCCCAGAGCTGTCAGGATTATATCAGCAACTCTTGTGCTACTGAGAGCTTCCAAGCACTGGTAACAGTACTTTGACCCCAAACTTTCTGTGCCGTGACAGTAATAGTGAGAATCTGTTATTTTTGAATATTTCATTCACCAGTAAAATATTAGTACAGTTATAACAGCCATTAAATTGATTTCTGATTAACTTTCCATTGTAGCCTGTCTGCCTCCCCAGTTTTCCGCTCCTTCATCCAATCCAGAAAGGTTAAAAAGGAAAAACACCTTCCAGAATTCACTCAGAAAAAGAGAACTAACACTTCTCTGGCTGTCAAACCAATAGCAGCAGTCAGAGTACTCACAGAATGCAGCAACACTTGAACACATTTCCTCTCTGGTACATGCCTCTCCCAGTGGAAGAGGCACCAGACAAAATCACATCCTGAAATCTCAACAGTGAGACTAAACTGACTTTTAATAGAAATCAAAACATTATTAACATATAAAAGACCCCAGTAAAGTACCAAACACGAAAATATGTGTGGAAGAAAGTTCATGAAGCCTTTGCTCTGCTTCTCGGTTGTTTTGGGGAAAAGCAGAGCATTTTGCTCTCCAATGATTTCTAGGTGACATGCACACACTTTTCATGCAAAGGCAGGTTCTATTTTTACTTCAAACAATGTAAAGCTTGTTTGGACCAAAAATAAATATCAGCCTTCTGATATTGGAGTCAAGAGTCTTGATTCACCCCGATGGGACTCCAACAGCAACCATTGGTGATCCCTGAGACGTGGGGCAGCACAGAGGGGTGGACTTCCTGCCGGCTCCTTGATGATGAGGGCACAGAAGGAACCAAAACCGTGGGAATTATCAAGCTGAAAGCATTTCCTTTTAGCTACAGTATTCATTGCATCAAAATGAAAAGGATAATTTCATCATCTGCCTGCCTGTGGATGGATGCAAAGCACCGGGCTGCCATCTGCTGGCACCAGCCCCATCTCAGCCGTGAGCAAATTTTTGGAGAAGGGATTTCATTTTTGGTGGCTCCTGCAGCGCTCCTGGTGCTGGTACCGTGCCCAAAACTGCGCTGGGCTGCACCACCAAGGCACGTTTTGCCCACAGCACCCACATTAAAATGCACCAAGTACAAAATCTCTGATCCTTCCTGACATGTGATGCAGACGTAGCAAGGACCGGTTTAACTTGTGACAGAAAAGCAAAAGCAGCACAAACTGCAGAGCAAACCTCTGCTCGCATCTGCAGAACTTGAGGCAGGTTCTGCCCAGCACAAATCCAGGAAAACAAACGTGTGGTCATCAGCCTGAGGCTGTTTTTCTCCCAAGAAAACCAGAACTTTTAATATCCACTTGGGCTGTGTATTCTTGTGACATGCATCTCCACATAAGTTGGTGAAGCCTTCAACTCACTGTTTTCTTCGGAAATTATGAATAAACTCTAAGGCACTTTAACTTAAGGATACTCTAAATTCACTGGCTATTTTGGCCCAAAAAAATTTCATGCCAAGAAAATCAAGGGCAAATATTTCCTTCTAGTATTCCCTAGGTCTTCTCTTAACTATAAAATCATTTATGGCTAAAATTTGTCTTTCCAACTGTTCTATTAATTCCTCATCCTCATTACATACTAAAACATCCATTCAGCAATTTTTCCTCTACTAATGTAACAGAAAGTCATATGCTCAATGAAATTTACTGCTTGCTTTTTTTTTTCCTGTGTATACAAGAAATTGTTGTGCATTTTGTATTAGGTCTTTATTATCTAGTAATGGTGGCTTGCTAATTAAATTGGGGTTTAATGGCATAGTTAAATTCTAATTTATGTTTTTGGAGCTTTGTTTAATTCCTTTAGTTAAAATGTAATTCCTTTCTCACTATTATCTGATACTACATAGGAATAAAAAAAAGAATATCAACTCCTCATATTCGGCTGATTTTCTTCTATTAAATCTTGTTGCTTATAGCATTTCCCTGAGAAACTTTTTAACCACTCTAAGCTGATTGGAGGGCAGGAGGCAAGGGGACATTTGATGTGTAATTTCTGTGGATTCAGCCCCTTGAAGGAGTCAACCAGAGCAGTCACTGCACACATTGCTTGTACAAACACCAGCCTTAGAGGTGTTACTCACAACTGACTGACAGATTTTTTTGGGGGTTTTTTTTTGCATCAGTTATGCATGAAAACAGGCAAGTACAGAAAAGAGAAAAGCTCTTTACCCTTTCCTTCTTGGGCTGGGAAGAGCTGCCCCCAGGTGAGTCCGTGTCTAGCAACTTTCATAGGAGCCACTGTGGGGAACTGAAATGAGATTTTAGGAGGGATTGCACCTCCAGGTCTGCCTCAGAGTGATGCTCCTCCCTCTGTTCTCACCCCAGTGTGTTCTGCTTTTAAATCTTGGCTTTTGTGATAACAGGTTTTTTGCAGGCAATCCAGCAGGAGGTGAAAGGAAAGTACTTATTCCATGCATTGCGTAAGATGCAGTCCAACTATAAGGTCTCTGGAGAAAACTGAGTTCTACAGAAGATTTCACCCAGTAATTCATGTAGTCCTACAGCATATCTTGAGCAACATGTTTTATTGGGCTAGTGAGAAAAACACTGAGGCAAAAAAAAAAAAACCCTTTTTGAAAGCTATACATTAAATACCTGGTAAAAAATACATCCTACACTTCCAACATTTGAATTTTGAATCAGTAAGGTTGTCAGTAACCTGGTCACACCAACTTTTACTTTTCAGTCTATTCAGAAAGATGGTTAATTTTTTTCAAAAACTGAATTACCATAGTAAAATAATAAAAAAAATAAGGAATGATTTTGAAAATGGATGGTACTACTCTTCTAAATCACATTAACAACTAATAAGTGTCAAGGGCCTGCTATAACTTGGTACCAAAAGAGCGTTTTATACAATTGCCTTTGACTAATGGATATTTTATGCTAAAGGATAACTTCTAATTCTGCTGCAAGAAGCACATACTTGCCATGCACTGCAGACATTAGGAGTGTTGGTTAAGATGTATGAATGGAAACCATCCAGGGGGAAAAAAATCATATAAACTTAAGTGAATCCACACTGGACATTGGAAGTAAAACTGTGAAGTTTCAAGAATAACCAGTAGAACTCAGAGGTAAAGGAAAATAAATTTTGAATATTACCAGATTTTTTTGTTTCTCAGTAAGAGATAGTATTTATAGGGATGTGTCAATTCAATCTATCACAAGGTAAAACAAAACCTAGGAGGGAGTCAGGAAGAATTTTCTCAAAATAGCATCCTAGTTTGTTAAGCACAGTATGGCATGACCCCATTCTCATGTAGCCCAGTAAAAAACAGATTCTATAGCAGTGGGAGGTATATGGAGTATGAGATTTCCAGTTTTTTCTATGAGACTCAATATATTAAAAAAAAAAGGCATTGGATACACTTTAAAAGGGCAAAGCCCATCTTTATTTCCATGCTCCCCCAGCCTCTGCAGTTTTTCAAGTCTTACAAACAATATCTAAAAAAGCCAGTACTTCCCTTGTGAAATATGGGAAACACAGAAGCTTTTTCTTCACCCCAAGCACAGCCACTGGGATTCTGTAGGACAAGTCCTGAAAACATGGCTTTGAATAAAACATTACAAGTAAATAAGGGGCTGTGTCTATTAAAAGTACACACTCCATCCCAGTAGCACCCCAGGATAAAACGTGGCTCTGCACCATCCCTTTTGCATTCCCTATTCCTTACATTTCCATTCCCTATTCTTCCTTAGTTGTTTGGAATGTAAACATGATTTCTTAGCATGCCTGCTTTTACCTGCTGCTCGTTGTGGCACTGCCCTTGCAGGGCTCCAGGTTCTGCAGAAGGGAATTTTGAGGTCTGTGCCATTGAACGGAGGCAGCAGGATGCCCTGCACAGTAGCAAGAGGCAGAGGTGGTTGGGATCAGGGAGCTGGGGCAAGTCTCTGGACTACTCTTCCTGAGACTACAAGTGCCAGGAGCTCTGAAAGAGGAGCACAGATTTTATTAAAAAAAAAAAAATCACCATTCTTTCAAAATGGAAAAATGCTACCCCTGTATTAGCATGGACAGACACAGGGTGGGCTGGTAAATCCTTTCCCATCCTTAGCTCTGCCCTCAGCCCCATGGTCAGGACAAAAAAAAAGCAAGAAATCTCTGGGTGATTCTGATTCCAGTCTCTGAGCCCTTAGGGAAAACATCTTTCTTTCCCTCTCTTCATCCCAGGCTGCCCGCTGGCCTCTGCACATAAATCCTCAACATTTTATCCTCTTTCAGTAACTTGTATTCTGCTTCATATTTATCAATAATCAATCCCTCAAGGAAGGAACATTACCATTTTTCCTCCTCTGTCTATAAGGCACAATACAATTCCTGGTTTTACAAAAACAACAGTAATGTCCTGATTGCATTAGTTTGCCACTATTTGCCTAGAATAGAATCAGCCCCTCAAAAAAAATGTCATTTTTTGAGGATGGAAGAAACAGAGTGAGTTTTAACGATATTTGATATTGGCCTGCATCACCCATAACATCATTTTAGAAAACTCTGGGTTTAATCTGGGCTAAGGCAATGCTCCCACAATTTAAATGAAGATGGAATGCAAGGTCTTGCTGAGCATCCTCTGCTGGGGGTCAGCCCAGCCACTGTATTTGGGAATTTTTTTCTCGTTTTCCTTGCCAATTTGTAAATTGTTCTGTTTGACTTGCTTCTCCTTTCCTTAAGACTGACACTATAATAATATATTCATTTATTCATTTCTGAATTCTTCTAAAGCCATATCCCAGAATATCAAATAATGTTGTAAAAGAGATGAGGACAAAACAGGGGGTGCTTGACATCTAATACAGTAAGAGCTGCCAGCCTGAAATAAGTGAAGAAATGTCCCATTAATGTATTTTTTTAATATCTAATAAAGCTGCATAATTAGAATTAGAATTAGAAAAAACATCCTTAGAATTAGGTGTTTTTCTGTGTCTCTTATCACTACAAATTTTCAGAGGAGGAATGCAGTTTGGAACATTCATCTCTGCAGCTACAATCCTGCAGAGATTTTCCAGAAGTGGAACTAAGCACAAGTGACCAGGTAGGAACAATTAACCAGACCCATTCATGGTAAAACACTGAAATTACACTTTCAGGGTATTTGGCATCCTGATTAAAATGCAGAATAATTTAATAATTAAAAATCAAAATCAACAACATCTTTGAAATCCTCATTCATACAGCTGTGGGTGGAGAACAGCAACAAGCCTGATGTACTTTCCTGCAGCACAAATCACTGGAATAACAAATCCCCAGTTTGGATGACAAAATAAATTAAACTGACAGACTAACCAAAGGAGGTTTCAACAACCTGCTCAGCCACCTTATTAAATATATTTCACTGTCCCAAGGAGGTTTTATAATAAAAGCGTTCAGCAACATTGGTAGCTTATATTTAGTGGTCACAGTAACCTTCCTTTATCTTCTGCCTTCTCATTTTTCTAATAAAACCCAATATAAAATTTGCTTCTTTTACTGAAACTAAGTGCAATAAGATCATGTTTTCAACTTTTTTTTTTTTCCACAATAATCCCTAAGCCTTTTTCTTGATCAGTGTGCTGGATGATTGTTCCACTTAGCAGGTATTCCCCAGATTATTTAGTTTCTTCTACATTTAAAAAGCTTACATTTCTGTATATTGAACTCTATCTGTCTGCTGTTGGCCTAGTCTCAAGAGAAACACTTCCTTCTAATATTGATTGCACTATGCATTATTTGTTTTGCCTTTAATCCTGGCACATGGAATCCTGGAGGTTTTGTTTTCAATATTCTATTTCAAGTCAGCTTGAGTGATGTCAAGAGAACCAGCTCATCCAGTTCAGAAAAGAAATAAATGCTTTTGGAAAAAAAACATTGCTTCTATATGAATTTAAGTGCTCCCCAGTAACTAAAAAATAAAAAAAGAAGTTCATGTTTCTTGTAACATAAGAATTATAAATTACATACTGCCATAAATAACCTGCATAATTATAACACCAACAACCAGAAACACATTACCTTGAATGCAGCCCTCACTTAGGAAGGGAGGAACATGCTTTAGACAGATCTGCTTTGAGGTCCTTCCCAGTCTGTGTTCTGAGATGCTGAAGCCTTGGAAACACCTGCACTTACACCTGCCAGTAGCCCTCCTAAAGAAAAATGCAAAAAAATCCTGGAGGTGACTGGCACGTGAGATATTTTTATGTCTGAAATCTAGAGGATTTATTTTCCATTGACATAACTTGACAAAGACACTTTAAAACACTCTGAATGCCAAAGGTTTGTAGAACACACATTATTGTGGTGGTGCAGTCCAGGTACCTTGCAGTGACTCTTTGTGTCCCTGTGCATTTGCTGTGGCAAACGTGGCAGAAATGCTGCTCTCTCAGATGTTTAAGTCCCTTAGATATCTAAGGAAGTTAGGCCTGTAAGTTTAATTTAAGTCATAAGCTGAGCTAAATGCTGTTAAGTGTGGTTCCTTTATTAAAGTGTTAAGTTACAACTTAAGGACTGTTGAGTGATGTTAAGCCTGCAGTCAGGCCATATTCATTTTTATCCTTTCTCTCCTTTTGTCACATGCACCTAAACACACACACACAGTTTTCTGTTTATTGCTGCTTGGATTGACTGACTGGATTTTAATTCTTGCTTTTTTCCTCGGTGTGCCTTAACCCTCTGGTAAGCAGCAGAGTGAACATTGCCAATGAGCCTTTTCATGCTGTCACCTAATATTAAATCCCTTTTTTTTGCTGAGACCCTTGCCAGTCATTCTTTCAGCAATCTCAAGCACTCCTTCTCAACAATTATATTTAAGGAAAGATCGTTAATTTAAACAGAGAGTTTTGCTTTCAAAATCAAGTATTTTAACACACTCACAATTGTGAGTGACACAGCTCCATCTGGATGGTTTGGTTTCAAATGCATCTACATATGTGGCCTAATAGAACATTCTCTTTAAAACCACAGCCTCCTTTACCACTCACACTTCAGCAATATTTCCTGATATGATGAAGCAGTTGCTCATCTAATTTCTGAAGGGCTTTGTTTAGCTCAGTGACAGCACTGATTACGTGCAAAATTATCAGTTATCTGGTATTATTATCAAGCAGCACCATCTCCATACATATTTATAGAAAGCTTTCTCTCCCTGGCTGTTGTACTTGTTTCCAGAGAATGAGCATGTTTACTTGAACACTGCCTTTTGGAAAACATCAGAGAAATCAGTTCTATGCAAAATCATTGTGACTGGGCTCTGTGGAAGCTACAGAAGGGTTTATGCTCCAGCAGCCACCTGAGCAGGGCTTGAATTACGAGCAGGAACTCTCCCCTGGTGGCACAAAGCAGCTGGCACAGAAGCATGCCACTCTCCCACTGCTCTCCCTCATCCCTCAGCCCCCCTGGCATGGTTTTCCAGGAAAGGAGGGCAAGTGAGGGCAGCCAGTGCTCTCCAAAAGAGCTTTAGTTCTCTCTTAGCTTCCTGCCAAGAAATCTGCAGGGTCAACAGGGAATGTTGTTAGGAAGGCACAATGCTTGGTGCTTGGGGTTTAAGCTTTACTGCAGTGTGAACTTTGTTAAACATTCAGAATACTTTAAAAAATACTCTGTAAGCACAGAAAATGGATCTCTGCATTGAATATTCCTCTCACTCCTTTAATGATGGACCAAATCATTGTGTGTAACTGTGTAACTTTACTTTCCTCCTCAAGAAATTCCCTATCTCCCTATTTCCACATTATTATCTGCTTCAGTTGTGAAATTTTATTTCTTCATTGCTCTCATTCTGGTACCAGCTCTCCACAAGCTGAGTCCTGTCAGAGAAATTAGGGGATTCTTTCCCTTTCAGTGACTTGTACATCAGTTTATATTCATAAATGTATAAATAAAAGAAGCAATGCCTTTATTACATTCTGAGACTCTAAGAAGCCAATTCCTTTAACAGCTTCTTCAAGGAATGTACACTGTCTCAACTGCAAGATCCATTATGGCTTCCTGGAAATGCTTCAAGGTATAGAGTCTTTCCTAGAATGGTACGGAGCCTTTACTGGTTTAACAGCAAAATTAATTCTCAAATTAAAACTACTTTGCAAATTCTGCAAGCATCTTCATAAAGCTCTGGGAAATACTATACATTTCCAGTGATTCTCATGTTACATTTAGAGAGAGGACTATCATTCTGTGCAAATCCTATGCTGCTGAGGTTGAGATTAATCACACTCAACCAAGGGGGCAAAGGTAGGTGTGCAGTAACTGTGAGCTCCCTCCATAATATTTAGAGATCACTGGCAGGAAGCAATTCAGGTTTTCAAAGGACTTTTTGAGTGTGCTTACCTCCTCTGAGAGACGACAGGGAGATGCTGACAAAACAATGTTCTCCTGTTGGGCATACCAGCATAGTGCTGAAATTTAGGCATCAGGAAGGTCCAGGCTCTTCCTGACTATCAAATACTGCTCCACTGGATAAAAATAACATTCCTCTCTCAGCATACAATGTATCAGGGGATCAAATATAAGAACCTTACCCAGCTAATTGACACCATTTGCATGTAAAAGAGCTATGAACTGTACGACAGCCGACAACTGTTTATCCTAACCTCATTTTGAGCTCCCATTCCCTTTGCAGAGCTCATCATAACATTTACACAATTGTTACATTATACAATTGTTCCTAACTTCATTTAAATACCTGTATCTGGATATAAAGGCCCAGCAGTGAAAAGGCCTCCTAGGTTTCCCTTAAAACCTTTGCCTGTAGCACTTGCATGTAAAAGGAGGAATGACTTTGCCCAAGTGTTTATTCAGGAGCATGCTGAACAAGATCAAATGTAGCTAACTGTAATAAAATCATTACAATCATTAATGGCACTTGATGTTCATAGCAAAGTGGACTCATTAAGAAGAAAAAGTGGTGGTGTGTCCACACCCTTGTAAGGAAACAGAGTGATTATTGTAAATCAACCAAGCTTCATTAGCAAAACAGCAGCATTAGTGACTCAGAGCAGCACCACCCGACAGCACACTAGCTTATTTGATCCTGTTTTAAAATCCCCTTCTTTAAAACTTCAACTACTATTTACAACAGTAAAGGGTTTAAACTGCTTACTGTGACACAAAATCACCTTCCTGCACGTATAATTGGAGCATTCAATAAATGAGGCAAGTAATGGAAAACCGGGCACTATATACAACAGTAAATATTTGACTGGTTCTTCAAAAGCGAATTGCAGCATTTCAATATTTACTTGCACTCAGAATTGCTGATGGTTTCCCTGCTGTGCAGTAAAAGAGAAAAATTATAAGTGCATTCATAATCACTTGACCTTCCTTCTAAAAAATTATATTTGCCAAAATATTCTTTGCATTCCCATTGTTTGCGAAATAGAAAATGCAAATTGCAAACGCATTTGGAAAAGCTACTGGTTTGAAACAGCATCTCAAACTTTGATTTTCCTGTCTGCATCCTGCCCTGGAGCCAGGAGCAATTCCTCACTGCGACAAGAGGGATCTGGAGTGCTCAAAGTGCAGCAGCATGAACCATCATCAGCGCTTGCTGAGCATCCATCTCCTGTCAGACACAGCTCCCAGCACGCTGGTGCCACCATGGTAAGAGTGAGAGTAACAGGGGCTGCCTGCAGATGGCTCTTGGATTCCTAACAAAAATGAGCCCCCTTGTTTCTTACTTCCACTGGTGTAAAGCTCATGGAGATGTCAGGTATCATGGAGATACCAGATAACAGGTATCTTATCTCTTCAGCTACTTGGTCTCTTGGTAGGAGCCCATCACCGCACCCGGTGATAAGGACACTGCAGAATATCACTCCATTTTTACCCTTCAAAATGCTTGGAAGAAATCTCATCTGAAATAGTAACCATAGCCTGCCTGCCCAAACCTTTCTTCAGAGTTCAATATCTATTTAATTCAACCGGATGACACGAAAATTCCCCTCATTTTCTGCACTCCACCTCCAGTCAGGCATGCAACTGGTACCAAATTATGAATCTCATCTTCATCTCCACCAGAGAAATAACTGAACTGGGCAATGCATTCTTCCTAGGATTGGTAATATAATATAGTTTATTTTCTTTTAAACATTCAATCTGACTCTTATTCTGAAATACTTACTCTATAAATGAGGGGCCAAATGCTTGGTTACGCCTGAAAGCATCTCTTCAGCATTATCTGTATTTTTCCACGTCAAACCTTGAGTTTTTCGTGGTGAAAAGTGAAAACAGAGGGCTGATTTTTCTCACTTTACTGCCAGAAGTTAGACCAAGTGGCTAAGCAAGACTTCTGGGCTGTCCTTGGCGCCAGTATTGAGGAACATCCATCTCCAGGGGGCATTCCATCCCATTCCACAACAAATGTCATGACACAGAATTGCAGTCACCTGCCTGTTCACCACAGAAGAAATAAAATAGATGCTTTTTGTCATTTGTAAAAATGAGCAAGTCATCTCAGAGAGTGTCTCTGACCAAAGTAAATCATGTAATACATCAATAAAATCAAATTTCAACCTGTATTTGTGGAATGGTGGCTACAGCAAAACTAATTCCTGGCCTAATTGTACATCAACATTGGGGTGTTTTAGAGAAAAATAAAGAATATATTATGATAAAGTATAACTGTGCTACAGATATTTACATTCTGCTAAAGATAAAATGCCATACAAATGTAAGAGTATTTTTTCTCAACTATCAGATCACCCTCTTAAAGGCTTTATGAAGGAAAATGTATTCTTTTTCAAAAACTTGGCTGAAACCCTTGGCTGAAAAGCATTAGCCCATCACTCACCTGAGAGACTGGGTTTTATGGATGACTATGAAAAGAAAAAAATTTTGTCAAGCCTAATTTTATATCTTCTACCTTTGTCAGCTTGCATGAGTAACTTCCATCCCCTTTTGCACAGCTTTTAATATATTAAAAATAATGAATAAAGGAGGCTTTAATGGGAAAAGTCACATATGACAAAATAATTAAATTACTAAGCATCCAGAAATCTCTTGCTTTTCAGATCTATGAGTTATATATATGGCAATTCCATTTCCTTAAACACTTGACAGGACCTATTTTGTATGAGATTTCTTTGCTAACAGGCTTTCAGTCACATTAAGTGCTCACAAAGTGCACAGAAGCTGTATTTTACTGCACAGCCCTAATTGAGTTGTCTGGGCTAAAGTAGCTGAATGTTACAGAAATGTTTATTATACAAATCCATTTACTCTCAAACTAGAAAAGGACATTCCTGAACATTTAAGTGCAGTTTATCCTAGAAAAAAGGAAGCAAAAGGTCTTTTATCACCCTCTCAGATCAGTGAATTATGCTTATGGACTTCTTTAACAACTCAAAATCTGATTTTACTCCAAACTGCAAAAGAGCAGTCTCAAGTGCCCTTCAGTTATTTTTCAATTACATTTAATATCTCTTTCTCAACAAGAAGTATAACTTAGTTCATTGCAGCACTCCATAGCTACCTCAGCAGCACTCCACAAATGGGGAAATGATATATTTTTGTTTTCAGTAAACATCCTGTTGTCTATTTTTGCTCTTTTCCTATAACTTCATTTAGTATGGGATGTGTAGCAGGACCCAATTCAAGGGGTAAAAGCTGTAGCAAAGGTATTTCAGATGTAAGAACTTTAAATACAAACTTGATCTGTTTTCCTCATTTCGAAATATTTTTGTAACTTCTTATTAAATAAATAAAGGGTCTTAAAAAAAAAACAACCCAAAGCAAAACACACAAAAATTATATTTTGGTTTAAACCCAGCTTTTGCCTCAATCTGGTCCTACTTTGGCAGCTCCAGATACTTCAACATGAAAAGACAGAAGGGCAAAGAACACTAATGAAAAGCAGAGTCTGAGAACTGTGTTCATTTGTAACCATAAGGCTCAAAAATAATCTAAAAAACATGTTATTAGTAGGCCTCCTTCCTGGCACACCAACAGTGTAATTACAGGCACGGATATTAGACCACAAGGTGGAAAGGAACTTGCACACAGGACCATAAAGTAGAGGAGACCTCTGCTCTCCTCTCAAATCCTCTTTCTCACCTCTGCTTTTCTAACTAACTAATTTTATTTTATTTCATTTACTTTTTTCAAGTGTCCTCTGATTACACTTCAGTGTCTACACCAGAACTGCACCTTGACTGGCCAATTTTTCTTCCTATGTCCATGCTTGGCAAGAATTTAATAGTAATTAAAAATTCCTCTATTTGGAGGGTGCAGGGATAATCAAGAGGCAGTGACTTTGATTGATAGTCACTGTCATGGAAACTGGAGGATGAAATTTTTTGAGTGAATTGAATTTCCTTGAAGGAAAGCTGGGTAGATAATATGTTCCAAACTATCACTGAGACATATTTTTGCCACATGCCACATTGCTTAGAAAGATGGTACAAATACCAGTGATTGGCACAATGAACGAGATCTGACTTGCCATCACTAAAACTTGAAGGACAAAGCTGAAAACTTAAACCTTAAGGAGCCTTAAACCTCTTAGGCAGGGGGCACTTCTCAGCACCTCAGTAGCAGAGCTTCTTTAATAAACTTTGCAAGGAGCTACCACTCCACCCATGACATCACCTAAACAATAAAAAATTAAAATATTCTAAGGAGATCTAAAATAATTTTCTAATGGCTTTACCTTGGTATTTTAAAATAGAAGGATTTCTTACTGCTCATGCACACTGGCTACAATGTTTTTACATGTTATATTACAGTAGTTATGCTATCACAGCATTATATGTAAAAATGGTATTAATAATGTTTGTGATTCCTTTATTTCACAAAAAGCCATTTTTGGATGAGACTGTGGGTGGGTAAAATAGGAAATAGTGCAAGAAGCTGTATGTGGGGAAAGAGTAGGCAGAGGGATGCTACTTCAGTCACACTTTCCACAAAAGGGACAGTTTAGAGTCACGCTGTCACTGCTGCTGCCACACGCACTGGCAGCAAGAAGACAAGAGAGCAGAGATACAATTCAACTTTGAATTGTACATTCTGCACATTCTTTAACTCAGCAGGACAGAAACCCTGCCTGGCAAAAACTTCCACCACTGCTCAGCCTTTCCATGACACATTTCCACAGAAAGCTGCCAGGCTTCCTGCTTCCCCCCTCTCCAAACAAGGGCTAGGAACACCTTTGAGTGTGGAATGGGCAGTGAATCCCTACCCTGCAGGGAATGGGCGCTGCTGCCAGGATTCCTTACTGATTTCCAGGGAAGCTCCAGCACAGAGGTCACAGCTGCAGGGCACATCCCCTTTCCCTGTCACACACACCTGGCTGGCTCCTCTCTCACTGCTGAAATCCTGAAAATCACTGAAATTATTCTCATCACTGAAATAAAAGGAGGGAAGCAAGGCCTCAAAGCTTGTTTTTTGCATGTCAGGCAGATGCAGCCCTGTTTCCCTCTCCCAGTAAGCACTTAATACAAACCTTTAGTGTGCTTATTGTTTCACAGAGACCAAACATCAAATTTCTCCTTAATGTGACATCTTCTGATTCCCTGAAGCCTTTCACACAAGCTGGAATTTAGACACACAGGTGAAGTGGGAACTGAGAAGCTGCTGCATCTCTGCCTATCTTGTGTCTATGAATAAATGGATCCATGCTGCCAGACCTTTTTTTTTAAACCCCAAAAAAAACTCCAACAACAAAAAAAAAACCCAGCTGTGCATTTGCAAAAAGTTACACTATATTCTTTACAAAAAAAAAAACAAACCCTAAACATTTAGACAGCTCTAAAATGAACTTTCCTGCTTTGGGCTGCTACTCTGTAGAACATTCTGGCCGTGGCTTTTATCAATTCCACAAAACAGTATTTTGACAAACAAGTTTAACATTGAAACCAACAGCTGCAATTTGGCAGCCTCGGGTTTTCTGCCTTTCATTTTAATAATGTTCCTGCCCAGCACTCACAGCTCCTGTTATTCCAGCTGCAGCAGCCATCACTCATGTCTCTGGGGCGTTATTGTGTGTATGCTTTGCAGTAAAGAGGCCTCTCAGGACGTCTGATATGATGTCCTTTGCAATCCATTATTAGAGTATGAATCACCTTGCCAGTTAATCACACCATTATGAATGCTGGAGGCATAAAAAACCAGGAGGGATTGAAATACCTATACTTCCAGATTAAGGAAAGCTCTTGAAAAAAAAAATGCAGGCAGACTAGTGAATATAGGGTTTTGAACAGTGCCAGATTGGCACACAAGACTGAAAAATTTTAATCAAAAGGGCTTTTTGTCTTAGTTGCTCGAAATGATACTGGAAAAGAAAGGGAAAAATACGCAAACTTCCATCTTCTGCTAAAAAATGGATGTGCTGAAGTGGAAATTCAGTGCACTTGGAGGGAACCCAATATAATTTTAAAAAATAATAGATAAATACATCAACCCTCTATTTACCTGCGCTGTCATTTGAAGCTAGAAGAGGCTGATGCAGTTAGTCAAAGCCATCAGCAGCACTGCAGAGCAACATTAATCTCTCACTTGTTTAGGCATTAGTGGCCTCTTCATTTCCCTTGCGTGTCCTTTGCTGCCACCTCCAGGATACACGGGATTTCAGCTGAGAAGTTTAAAAAAACCTTTTCACCAACCAGAAGTTATTTTGCTCTGAGGTGCAATATTTCAAATTGTAAGCATGGTTTTGGTTTCATTCAAAAAGGAAACCCCTAAAACTCTGTTTTAAGACACCATTCACGTGCATGGGTGTCAGGATAGCTTACAGATGCTTCTTCCTTAGAAGAAGACTATCCTTAGAAAAGTAGAATGGTGCTTTAAAATAATAGCCTGTTTAGCATCATGCTAAATTACAAAGGAAATCCTATAAAAAAGAAATTTATGGTATACACTCATTGCAGAATCTTGTGATTATTATTGCCCCTAATTCCAGGACAAGAAAAAGTAAACAGACATGTCTCAGCTGGAAGTATTTTATAAAGTTAGGATTTTTTTTTCTTTTTTAAAGCTGTGTTAGGTCATCCAAGGCACATTCCTACACCCTCAGAAGCAGGCAATAATTGCAATTTTTAAAAGGTTCCAAATCCTCTACAATGAGAATAGTAGCAGTGTCTTTCTCCTCTTTTATTAATGAGAGGATCAGGTTCAAGTGGATGGAGTATCAGGCATCATTAAGAAATTCATTCTTCCAAAAGCTGTAATGAGGTGTCATAGTGCAGAGCTGTACACAATGGACTACGGAAAAATTGTCCTAAAATTAAGACTAAGGTCCTAATGTCCTAAAATTTAGACTAGTGGAAATCTTTTTAAGACACTATACAATTAGTATACAATTAGTAAGAGGCTTCAAATATAAGTGATGTAAAAGGATTCAGAAGTTGCCAAGGCTAACAGTATGGAGTGGTTCCAGAAATAATACATTTATTATTTTATTACTTTATATTTTGGTATCTTCAAGAACATAAGATTTTGAAGTAATCATTTACAATCCTGAATGAAAGCTCACCAAAGTGATTAATTAATTTCTATTTAAAAATAAGATTCAGTGAAAGCTAGCTCATACCCATTAGGGCTTTCATTATTATTATTAAGAACCTTTATCCCAAAGGTGCAGGATGAATTCCACTGTCTAACACCTATATTCTAGGTTTTTCTGTCCCTGATTAAAGGTAGCAAGGGGAAAATGAACATATCACCCACCTTGGCAGAAATGGGGGGGATGAGGCTTCATTACAAATCATTACAAATTTATCAGAGCCATAAAAATGCATAGAATAGGTTCTCACTGGGTTGACAACAATGCTGAACTACACTTACCTTTGGAAGTCAAAAGGCTCAATTACTTTTTCTCTATTTCAGATAGAATTCACTTGCTTTCCAATGGGACCAGAATTTGAAGTAGCTATTCATTTGTACACAGTAAATGTAATATTCCTTTACAGCTGAGGAGAGCAGTGTGAGAGGAAGAAAAGATAAAATATTCAGTGGAATATTTGTATATAACCTGATGAAATTTGACCCACAATCCAGAAAACAGTCCATTATATGTCAGTATTTCAGAATATTTTAGAACTACTACAGAAATTATAAAAAATAAAAGAACTGCACTCAGAGTAAGGACTCAGCTGCCTGGAAAATCAATCCATATTGAAATACTGCTCTGGAACCTTGGACTAACATGATCATTTCCTGAAAATCCCTTTAAAAAGACTGACACTTTGAAGATACTAAAATTTGACATTTATTTATTTTACTCAAAAGGAAAACCTGTGCTAATTCACAGCATATCAGCACCTCATCACCATGGCACATTGGGAAAAGGCTGTGTCTGCTAAAAGAAATTCAAATCATGAAGTAACAAAGATTTTTGGGATCATTTTCCTCTTGATTGGCTTATTTTTTGTTCGCCTTTTCCACGCTCTGTAAATGTTAGAAATTACATCAAAAAATACCTGTAAATAGAGAAAATGTAGAAATTAAAACAAAAATAGTAAGTAAACTCAGACTTCCTGAGAAAATACGATTTTATATGATTCATATCAACATCTTTTCCTGTATAGAACAGAAATAAAAGGATCATAGAGCCTGTTGAGCTTTAAAACAGGTTTCTAGATCCCATTATTAACTCCATTTCTGTTACAATACTTCTGTTACAATCATCCATGTCCTCTTTTTCAGGTAAGCTTTGTCTCAGTTGTTAAAATAGGAAAATGCAAACATTTTTTTTTTATGGTTTACACTGCTGTTGTGACAGGACTGCTAATTACACTGCTACTATAGATAAGAGAGAGTTCCAGTCTCCTGTGTGGAGAATTAATCTCAGTTTCTGACACATTTAAACCTTGTCCTCATCACATGGGGTTGAGTGGAAGCAGCATTGCTTTGTGCTAAAAGGAGGAGTTCATCCTTCCTTAGCCTTGCTTTATAAATAATGTTCATAAGCATACAGCAACTCCAAAGAAACCCAAGGGGGTATAATTTATCATTTCATACCACTGCAGCAAAAGGTGGTCAGAATCTCCAAATTCCCTGAACACAGGCATAAAATCCATGATGTCAAGAAACATGGGAAAAAAAATCCAGATCAAGATAAGCCACAAAGGAAAAAATTAAATAAGTGACCACTGTGGGCATAGTTCAACTCCTATTTCAGGCTAAATCTCATTGAGATGAGAGTCCCAAGACAGTCCTATTTAAACTAATTTAGCATAAAACACTGCTCAATACAATGGTGGCAATATCTAGTCTCAAATGTCTCCTGCAATTTACTTTTAATCTCTAACGTTCCCCACCTTCTGTGCAATTTCACGGCAGAAAAAATAATAGTTACAAAGGCTACTTTAAAATAGCATTTCCAGTTACAGACAATTAGTTGTAAAGACATTGAGGTACCCTGGTGCTTCTATTGAAATGTAAATATTTGTGATTTTAACAGCTTACTATTCAAAGCAAGACAACCTACTCATTTACCATACTTCCTTTATTCAGAACACTTTGAATAATATTTGCAGTGGAACACTTTGAATAATATTTACAGTCAACATTTTATTTTTTTCAAGGAAAGTAATTTTTTTTCCATTAGTTCAAAATTCATTGTCTTTCAAACATTCTTATCATTACTGCTACTAAATATTATGGCATCTTTGTCAGAAATTATAACAACTGCAGGAAAAGGAAAAATATTTCAATCTCAAAAGCACATTGTAAACAATAAATTGGCCAATTCATAACTGCTGTGCCTGAAATAATTGTAGGGGAATATTTACATCCCCAAACATATAGCCTAACCAGAGAGAGTAAATACCTCAGAAAAGTTCTTTTTTCATTTTCTAATGTGTTCTGCCTCTTAAAACTAAAGAGGTATTCATAGAATGATAAATTTTTTAAAAAGCAGCAAGATCAAAATTTGTTGCTGGTACGGTCATGGTTAAATATTGAACCAGTTTTCAGCCCAGAAATTAGCCATGGGTCCATTAGTAGTCTAAAACAACGCAGCACATGACTTTTGGGTATTATTCTCACAAGTTTAACAAAACCACATTGTTTGAAACTTAGTGGGAAGGTAATAAGATCTCCCTTCTGTTCTAATTTAAAAGGAGGGAAAGAGATGAAATTAAGAGATGCATGATGATACCCAAAGTCTCCCTAAGGAAAAGCAAGTTATTTGGTTGCTGGGGCCACAGCAGCATGCCAAACAGCATTTGTGAACTTGGATACCCCTCCTAAAATTGCAGCAGTGCACTTAATGAGCCATACTTCAAAGGTGCATAAAATTAGGACTGAGGTAGACTGCAGACCTAATAAATCTTTCATTAGAACTTGTTCAGGTATCACTTTTCCCAATGTCGTAATGAAACGAAGACTGAGGGAAGGCCCACTGATTTCAAGGAGGAGTCCCAGTCCATCCCATAGTGACCCTACTGCTTGAGAGATTCTACCAAAAGCTTGGTTAAAGCCCTGCTTTTGACAGCAGCCTGTTTAGGCATCGATATGGAATCCCTGGTTCTCCCTCCACAGCCAGGGATCCCGCACGCTCCTCAGGAACCCACAGGAATTAGCAATAAACATGCTTGCCTGATATTTTCAAGGGTATTATGTCAGCATTTTTCAAAGCTCTAAATTCAGTGAAATGGAATGGGGTTTACTAAAAGAATTGGCAATTATGAAATTAGCAGTGAAGTGCTGATTGTACCTGAGGGTCTGGCCTTCGAGACCCAATCTAAGAAGCAACAAAGGGCTTAACTACAATCTAGTTTAGCATGAACTTGCGAACAAAATAAGTTAATTAAAAATAAAGTAAGCCCCAAGACCACTCGAGTCTCCTTCCACCTGGTGTCCCTTGACCTTTTTCACCAACTTTTTTGACAACTGGTAGATGGCAGAAACCTGCCATGGAACTGTGGAGCTGCTCTAGGAGTTTAAGACATATCACCATATCTTATGTTCTCATTTAAAAATGACCAACCATGAATCAAAGTCCCATAATTTTGAGTCATTAGAAAGACATTTCATTCCATCATCATTATTTACTGTGACTTGACAAATATGGTGAACTGCTAAGAATAATGGCATCTATTTTCTTCTAATTTTTCTGGGAGAGAAGGAAGAAATGTACATCCCTACTAAAGGGCATGTGTCAGATCAAGGTATATGCTACACACGAAAACTCAGAAGACAAATAATTTCAAAGTGAGAGTTTTGGAAGACTTTAAAGGCCTTATTTTAGTATCTTTTATGCTACTCAGGTTCAAGTCATTTAATAAATTCAACAGCTTAAAGCTTAAACGATTTAAGTAAGGACACGTAGTAGGAAAAGACACATTAAAAGTAAAAGCCATAGTCAGATGTAACCATGTTAAAAAATAGAGAAATTGCAATGAGCCCTATGCTTAGGAGAGAGTATTGTGCAGTTAATGTAAGTAATGAACCTTTCATGTGAAATGATGTAGTGTCACAACTCATTTGCATCCCACTTAAAGTGTAATTAAGTTTCCCTGACAGCATGGCTTATGGCTGAAAGAACCGACCTGGCTGCTAAATTAATCCAGAATCCCTCTAGTTAAATAACACTCTGCAAAGAAAACTTCACACACTTTCATTTAAACTTCCTAAACTTACACTTAAAGTGGCACTATACAGAATTTCAGAGAACGTTTCCAAAGACTTCAAGACACCCTCAGTCACACAAGTGACTTCAAAACAGATGTGCTGAACCCACACCAAGGTTTGGCCCAAACCACAGTGCACACCAAATGGTAACTAGTGATGAAAGCAAGGAAAGGAAAACAACCTGCAAGTAAATGCTATGAGTTCCACTAAATTTCCACTTAAAAATTAAATTCTCTTCAATGTAATGAAATCAGACTTCAGTCTCTGGCTTTCATATGAAGCCACTTGGAAGTCTACCACAGTACTCAAGGCCTCATATATATCTTGCCAAATACTTTATTGGACACACATTTCAGGGCAGCAACATTCAATTTTGCTTTAAATGCAATGAGGTTTTAAGTTAGTGCAGCAAGCAATTATAAGAGTTTATTGGCATTAACCAAACCAGTATTGAAAAATAACAATTGTATAGTAATACTGTGTAACATTACAAATGTAAATGCTATTATATTCCCACCAATCAGGTAGCTACACATCAAAATACTATTTTTTTTTTTCAAGCAGCATAAATATGGTTTCTTGACTGGGACTGAGTAGGAAATTATGTTCTAATAGAGTTAACCAGAGACCACCTATGGCCCTTCAGGCAGCCAGAAAATTCTGAGGTACTACAGAACCACCAAGCCTGAAATGAAGGAAAAGCTCCCAGAGCAGTTTTTTCTCTAACAACATTCTGCTCGAGTTCTGAAATCAGGGCCACTGCACACTATAAATCAGCCCTGGACCTTTGAAGTCAATGGGTTCCCCCATGAAAGAAATACAGCTAAATATATATTCACTGCCAGTTGTTTGTACATACCTTCTGTATTTCCTCCAAAACATTCATTCAGAATTTGGCCAAACTTGATTCAGTCTAAATGCTTGTAGACTTTAAATCCAATCAATATGCAACTCATTATAGCAAGGTAATTCTAACAGAGTTTTCTGGGAACAACAGAGCTGATTTAACAAAGCTGGAATGGACATTGGAGATCACAATCTCGTCATCTACCACAGATTCCCTCTCGTGCCTCTTGCAAAATTTGGTGTGACTTTTCCTTTCAGTTTTCAAATTCAACTTGATCCCAAAGGGCTGTGCTGCACAGGGGGTGCTCCCTGTACAGGGACATACCCAATCACAAGTATTAGCATTCCAGATTGGGTAACAGGTGGCATCATTTGTTTTCTCAAAATTAGAGCTCTTCCAGTGTACAATGGTTTTTAACACTGAGCCTTTCAGATCCACACATCACCTGAGGCTCTGCCAATCTTTCACCAGGAGATATGAAAATAACCTTCAATACCAGTGCTAATGGAGCTTAAGCAAATGTGAAAAGTTCCAGACTGCTTCAGAAAACCTCCTAAGATATCAAATGCAAGCACGTAGAATGTACTGAAAGGTGAAAATAGGCACACAAGCAAAGAAAGTTATTCTTACAAAAAAAAAAAAATCCCAGTGAACTCCTGTTGTCTCCATTTGTGTGAAGCTGGTGATGGATACTCAACAAAATCAGTCTGACAGCAATTACAAACCTCTTCTAACAAGACCTGAGATTCTTAGGTGATTTCTAATGCAGTAGAAGGGCTCAGGGAATATGGAACATAAATCCAATGGAAACCAGGCTTCACAAAACAGCTTTTAATTAGGATGTTCTAATTAGATGCTGAAGAGACACACAATCATCCACAATTAATTCTATTCTTGATGTGTCTTAGGGAACATCACAGCTAAGTCAGAAAAGATACAGGCAGTTTAACACTTTAACTTTCAAATCTGAATCTTCAAAGAGGCAGTGGGAAAAGAGTCCTTACTTTTTACTTGTTCACTAAAATGTCTCCCACTGTGTGGCATACTGAAAACCAAAAAAACTCCTCTTGCATAATACCTGCAATTTATTTTAGAATATCCAGTCCTTATGACCATAATTAGATTCATTGCATCTGCTGAAAAACTAGGCAATTAGTAGTTCTAATAAACTAGCCATTAACTTGTACTTAGAAATGACTGATTTTAATAGCAGTATATTTAACAGTTTAAAGGAATCATCACATTTGTCAATTAGCACTATCAATTCTTAATTAAATGATCTTTCCACAAGTGGAGCAAAAAAAAAAAAAAAAAAAAAAAAAAAAAAAAAAACCCCAGATGTTTCATTAAGGTTATAAGCAGCAGAGAATTCTTCTGACTAAAATACAATTTTTAAGGGCTGTATTGGCTAATCCAGCATTTTTGAGGTGTAAATGTTGATACACAAGCTAAAGACAGCAAGAATAGAAGTTGCACAGACTTTCGGCCAAAGATCTCTTCTAAGGAGGTTTTTGTCGTCTTGCTAATGAGGAAAAAATAGATTTCATCAGAGAAAAAGCAGACATTGTTGAAAACCACAGAGGACTTTCAGAATACATCTATGAGCCATAGAGGGAGAAGGTGTCACTAACCAAAGAGGTTATTTATTTACTCAGCACATCGCATTGCAGTGAACACAAAGCAGGCAGTCAGTGGTATGATTCAGAATCTGTGCAAGAGCTCTCTTTTTAACAGATAAATTGCACATCTTACAAGCAAGGCCATCAGGATTTGAAGCACTTCAGGCATCGTAGGCTCAGGAGGATGAAAGTAAAGGTTTGGCACTCTGAAGCTAACACATGCAGAATGTGATTAGTCTTTCCTGTATCATTTACTAAACCTGCTAATTAATCTGGAGGGCCTCACACAAGCATCAAATACCCAGACTAACTGATATGGAAAGCAGCCCATTTACTTCTCTATTATACCTAAACAGGTGCAGAAGTAAAATGAAAAAAAAAAAAAATCCACTTCTCATTAGCTCACACATTCTTTTCCAATCCTAAATGTTAAATCTCAATAAGTCTTGACACTTCAGAGGTGCAGCATTTGGAAATGGACTCAAGTCTGAAGGATATTCCAGTATATAAAAAGAATTCCCCTTGTCTGTAACAACTCATTTTGTGACTTGAAAAAATCCATTGTGAGCACAAAAAGACACGTCAAGCCAAAAACACTGGCAAGATAAAGATGTCTCCTTTTAGGCAGCAGCCTGCACTTAAAATCCAAAACCATCTTTCATGCCAAGGACTTAGCTAATGATCATCTCATCAATAATATCTGAACAGATAAAATATAGTCCTCACTTCCTAGTTAAAAAACAATATTACTACAATACTCTGACAGAGCTTGATGTATGAGATCCCTTCAAGGAAGACTTGACTCGTTCTCTGTACACAGATTTTATCAACAACTTAAAAGTACAAATAAAATAGCCAGACCAATTTAACAATCTAAAGAAACATGACTGACGTTAGTTTGAACAGTGATTTGTGATATACAGGCTGGTAGCACTTCCCCTGTTGTCTTCAGGACAAAAGAGCCTGCAGAGGTGATTGAAGGGATCCATCCAAGAATATAAAAGAGTACACAAAGGCATTGTTGCATCAACTACTCAAGAGTTCAGAGGTGATCAAGAAATATGCAGCCTTATACATTTTATATTTATTTTCTAGCCTACATGATCCTATATGATAGAGATCACATGAACTCCACTTACAAGGTGATCAGACAGGAATCAGAACTGTCTGCCCAGTTGAAGAAACTGGAACAGGCTGTCCAGCAAAGTGGTGGAACCACCACCATCCCTAGAAGTGTTCACAAGATGTGTGACTGTGACACCTGGGGACATGGGTTAGTGGTGAACACGGCAGTGTTATGTTAACAGCTGGACTCAATCTCAGAGGTCTTTTCCAACCTTAACAATTCTATGATTTATGCTGTACTCTTATTTCACCTTATAGAGAGCATAAAGAGAATGAATCTGTTACCAGCAAGACGTGGAGATGTCACATTTCCTCTTCATTTATGGTTCACACTTAGCCCACAACAGCGAAGTCTGAGCTTCCCAATTTCCTAATTCTGGCAGCTTTCTTCTTCCACTTCTCACTACCTTTGCTCAGCAAGAGATTTTTGAGAACATCAGCAAGGAGCTCTGCTTTGCCCCTAGCCATTAACACACAGTTCTAGTATAGCTTGTAAGTGATGAGAAACCACTGCAGGGAATTACAAAACAATTCCTCCAGCTGGATTTTCAGCTACAAGAATGGCTGCAGGGTTTCCAGCCAACAATCCATCCAGCACAGTGACCTTTTTACATAGGTAGATGCCTAAAACAGAGTAAGAAAGAGAGCATATGCTTATCCTAGCACGCTGCCAAACTCAAATTATTTTATGCTGAGAGGATTTCTTTAATCTGATTTTATATACTTTAAACCTATCACTTCATCTTTCTTCCATGTGCCTCTTCCAGTCAGTCTCCCACTGAGCCTACAGAACCTTCTCAAGCACAAAGTGGCAGCACAGTGTTAAGGGAAATATCACCTTCCTCTGCTCTGAGCAGGGCTGAAGACAGCCCCAGCCCTAACAGCAGGTGCTCACAATCAAAGGGCATTCCCCACCACACAACCTGCCCCTGCCAGGCACAAAGAACACTTCCCACTGAAAAAGTCAAACCCTGGCAATTCTGCCTGCCAGGGGTGGATTCCCATTCCCAGCAGATTGTGCAGAGAATTCACCTCTCAAGCTGTGCTCTTCTGAAGCTTCTGAAAAGCTGTTTCACAGAAATTACAAAAGACTTCTGGCAATACGGACCTCTCACCAAGTCTCAACATTTCATTCTAGAAGTCACAGGAATTTAAGACCACAGTTCTGTCTTCTGACATCATGAACTACCCTTCCTCTGAAACCACTAAATATTTGGCTGAAATTAAAAAGGTTTAAAGCTGACACTTGGCATAAGAGGTTACAGCCCACCCTGTTAACATTTAGGAAAGCAATATGCAATTTTAAAACAAGAACCAGTTCTTTAAAGGTGCCAGACACGATTAAATATAAATGCCATGGCTTGTATAAGCTATAAAGCACTGAGAAAGTACCAGTTTCCAAACTGTTTCATTTGCTGAAGGAAGCAAACTCAGCAGTAAGAAGTGAACCAATTACATTGCCTAGAATTAAAGATGAATAATTTTATGACAGCTACTCCTGGCACCAAGATATAAATTTCATTGCCTGCAGAGACTGAGTTCAAGAGAACTAACTCATGAAATTAAAGACAAGATTAAATTGGCAACAAATGTGCTCTACAGAGGGAATTTCTGTATTTTAAAAAGGTAAGACCTGAAAAGCCCTTTTTTTTCCCCCACAAGAACCTGTTCCATATTCTAAGAAAGCCACTGGACTAGTCTGGCTGGGCTGGTTTTAAAACAGCAGTGAAGACATGGTAATTTAATTTTACTTCAGTAATGTTTACTTCAGCTATTTTAACACTATTTAGTCAGTTCTGGTCTATCACATTTTAAAATCCATTTGTATTTGCAAATATACTACATAACTGGCAGAGAGAGTATTTACACCCATACTTCGTGATAGTCTACAGCATAATTCCTGAAAATGAAACAGGAACATATTTTGGTATTTTCATAGCCAGTGAACAGTGCCTCCTGATCCATCACTGGAAAGCCTCCCACAGACCCCCTGCAGCCAAGGCTTTCACTTGTTTAGAAACAGAATAATGAAAACAAGCAGAGCCTTGAAAACAAGCTGGGATAGAACTGAATTCTCCTGACAATACTAATTCCAACAGACAGACAAGTAGATGGAAAAAGGCATAACTGCAATACAGTTTATGATAAGTGTTATATTGATCTCACTGAGCCTGTTTATATGTTTATACACAGCTGTTTATACAACCTGTACAAATAAATCAGGCCTAAAGCACTTCCCTGTACTTTTGCTGAAGCACTGCTCAGAGTCACTGCAGCAAACTAAAGCACTCACTGAAAGCAAAAAGAAAGGAACCACCTAAATAAATGCAGGTTAACTATCAAATTTCAGCAGCATTATTCTAAATGTACCATAATTAAATGCAATTAATTCTACTTTAGAGATTGCCCTGGTACCAGGGAAGAACACTTTTAAATTTTATGTGCAGCAAATTATGCACTGTGCCATTCACATTTCTGAAGGATTTTTACATGGTCAGAATTCAAAACACAACAAAACATTCTGTGTTGTGCCTTTCAGAGGCACAAAGCAGCCTGGAAAAAAGAAACTGCAAGCAACATAGTACTTAACATCACATTCAAAAATATTAACTCACTTATGTGTCTAATAACTAGAACAGAAAATGCAGCTGTATCAGCCACAACAGTCAAAATATTCACAGTCCTGAATGAAATTAGAGCTTCTGAGCTCTAATATCTGATCTGGCATATCAGAAAAAAAAATATTTAAAAGTATACAAAAACATGAACAAAGTTTTACTCCTGTTAAGAGCTTTTGCATCCAAAAAAACCTCAATGTGCAGGATCATTACACAAAATACTAGATATTATCTGACAACCTAAGTTGCTCCAGCTTTGTATTTAAGGTATAAGTCACTTCTACCAGTAGCAAACATCACCATTCAAGTTTTCTTGACATAAAATTGGTTTTTTACATTTTTGTATTGAAGAAAAAAAAAATTCTGCCACAGTTTTCATATTCAAGCTTCACTGCAGATTGTTCGAACCACTGAAACCTCACCTTTGAAGCCTCACCCTCTCAAAAATCAGGCTGTATTAAAATAAATAAATTCCTTCAGAATTCAAAACAGCCTTTTTGGAAAGTTTGCCAGAGACTATCCAAGACATTTGCAAAACAATTAAATCCAGAATAACATTAAATCATTTGAACATCACAAAACTACTTTTATACTACAGATTCCAACGACACCTCGTGGAATTTATCTTCTGTTGAATTTGTCCCAAAAATTAATTTTTAAAATAGCCCTGCAGGAAAGCAAACATTAGAACTGTAACTACACAGCATGGCCAAGTGTTTCTTACGACAAAGATGTCTCCAATAAACCAAAATCAGCTCGAATGAAATGTTCTTTTTCTAAAATCAAGGATACAGCAGGAAGGAATGGATCTGGTTAAGGATAACTAGGCTGGCAGCACCAAGGCAGAGTTTAGACAACCTTCTTCTCCCACCTAGTGGCAAGAAGCATAAAGAACAAGGTCTTTGGGAGTACAAACAAGATGTTTTAAAAAACCAACTCTAAAGAGGTTCACTGACATCATGAGGAGGATTGAGCCGTGTACAATTCTGGTTCTCATGTCAATGTTCACAAGTAATGAACATACTATCACTATCATGCAGAACAAAGCTTGTTTTGTTATTTTCCTCCTGTCATCAAAAAAAAGAGAGTTCAGGAAAGACAGACTACAACTGGCCCCCTGTACTTACAGTTCAAACATCACTTACAGCTCAGAAACACAAATGTGAACCAAATAATGGCAGCATGGAGCAGCACGGGCCTTGAATAAAGTCTATATGAGAATTTCTATTTTCTGGAGCACCTAGCATTGCATCTTGTACTGCAGAGACAATGGTTTTAATTTACATTACTTATTTAGGGAAAATAATCTATTTCCTCCTTTCATCATTTACACCCAAAGTCAAATCTGAAGCAGTCAGTTTGAAGCAGGAATAAACATGAGATGAATAAAAAAATTTTATTTGCTGTCCAAAGTATCATTCCTCATATGAAAACAACCTTTGTAAGAAAAGCAGTACACCCATTTTGAATCTTTGCACACACTTTTTTGACAAACTTTTTAAAATTAAGTCTAAAAGTTTTGCAAAATGCCGTTTTGGTTTTGACTAAAATTTTTGAAGCAGCTTTGAGACCTCAATGGCTAGATGATACTTTAACCAACATTTATTTAATTATTCAGTATTTCAGACTGATGTCATTCTATAGAAAACTGTACATGGATAGAAGGCAGAAAAGAAGGCAAACAACTGAATGTACAATACTTACACTTTTCAACAGATGGCACTTTACAGCAAGGAACCCATACTGTCCAATTGAAACAGAGCAAAAGCAATTGGATGGCTGAGTGCATGACATGCCAAAGTCTGCCACAGAAAAAGTCTCATATCTTCAAATTTCAAAGCACAGTTTTATAGAACTGGTGGTACAAAGAGGGAATCTAAAGCTAAACAAAAATTGTGAACTAACATTCTACCTCAGATATTAACCACGCTGAGATGTTCTTCACAAAAGTGGGATGTTCCCACTTTCTTTACTTCTCAGGCAGAACTTGCAGCTAGAATTAAGCTGAAAGACAGCAAAGAAAATAAGACCATCAGAATGTGTTTGTTACTGCATACTGCAAGGATCTGGTTAGTGGGCAAGCTTCACATTTTCTAAGCTAATTTATATAAGATTAAACCAGCAGCCACAAGAAGCAGCAACTGCTATGCTAGACAAAAAAAGGAACATATAAGCTGTAAATCTTGTGAGGGTCTACAGGTTAGATGTTGCCACCTAAGAATACTCACTATTGTTAAAATGACTCATGCCCATACATAGAAAATATACACCTAGAGTATCTCCAGTCCTCAGTGGCACGCAAAAAAATCCTCAGACATCTGAGATGAATTCTTAAAGTGATGTGACAAGTCTTGGAAAAAAAAACCCGCTTTTGCACACACACAACTATACCAAAAGATTTTACAAAGCATGATTTGTCCCAGAAACTTCATCTGGAATACTTAAAACCTTTTGTAAATCTATCCTCTGCACGTGAACACCATTAGAAACTCCACAGAGAGGTCTGCAAGACAGAATAAGTCCCCCCTTCAGCATTAAGCAAGGGACAACTTCAGGCACAAGAACATACTGGAAAGGGCAGTGTTATATCTCTTGCAGGGCAAGTACTGAGCCTCCAAAATCCAGGATAGCTACATTCTTCCTCCTGATTGCAAGCAAAAAATCTAGGCACATAAGGATCTCGTTCAGCAGCCAACAAACAAACAAGCAGCAGTGAAAATACAGCAGAAATGCAGCAACTATCAGAAACCAAAATATTTCAATCCAGGTATTGGCCTTGTCAGACTTCAGAGCTCTCATGAAAACACAGCTGCAATTTAGCACATTTTTCCTCCTTCACTGGTAGCAGCAGATTCATTTCTTGCACAGATGAAAAACTCAGTACCCAGATGGACTGAAACACAAGCCATTCATACATTTAGAATCAACAGATCCTCAACAGATCCACGTGCTTTGCAGTTGATTTTCAGACTGATCCATGATTTTGGTGTCAAGGAAAGCCTTGCTAATCTGGTATCTACAACCCCTGCTCAGAATGAGGAAGTTTCAGCTTCACACAGCTTCAGCCAACTTCACCTAATTATGAAAATTTATGCCTCAATCTATTCACTCAGTAATAGATTCCCATATATCTGATTCAGGCTGCTTCCAGTCTTCTCTTAGTTCCTTCAGGTTCAAGTCTTTGAAAAATTCCAAACGATGACTGCAAACACAAGAGAAATAAACAAAGTACTAACTTTTGTAGCAATCCATAAAAACAAAGACAAACAATAGTAATGAAATCTGCAAGAAACAATCTCTTCATGTAATTACATCTGCTACCAATGTCTGAAAAAGACAAGGGTTTTTTTAAATGGGTACTACAGAAAGAATTCCTTCTCGAAAAGTATTACAGCCATTCTCCAGTTTAATACAGAGAAATAAAAATGTCCATTTGTCACAGAACACTGATGAATTATTAGCAATAGCCCAGATTTTTTTAAAATATACAGTTGCATAAGCTAAATTTTTCTTAAATAAAGACAATAAAGGGTAATTTATCTAAAATTTATGCTACCTCAGCATCACTGTATGCTGTGTGACAAGTTTTACAAGAGCTATAGTGTGCTCTCTAGAGCTGGTTCATGTATACAAAATGCCCAGGAGTAAGAGGTTTTATCAGATCATCTCAGCCTCACAGCCAAAGAAAATAAACAGGCCCAAAGCACAATTTAAAAAACCAAACTCTCTGTTCTTTTCTACGGATACTGGGTATCCTTTAATTATATTTTTTTAGTTTAGTCTGCCTTTTCAGTTTTTTCCATAGCATGGAACCATCCGTAGAAGTGAAAGCTTTTAGAATATAAAAAAGGAGGAGCAGAAGAGATTTACTGGAAATGTAGCTGGTGAAATTATCACTAAATGACACTTGAGGAGGAGCTGAAGTCAAGAAGGAAAAGTAGAACCACCCACCCATGATTTAGATGAGGAAGGTGATAAAAGCAGACACCAATGGTACTGAATGTATGATTTCTATGCACCTAACATGGAAACCAGGCACTAATTACAGAGCCACAGTGCTTTATACAAAGTACAGCACCAGTGGACCCAGAGCTAGGTACTAAAATAAAAACTACTAGCGCCACTCAATCCAAAAACCAGATCAGCTTTTCTAAGTATTCCAACAATAGTGCAACCCCTTTACAGAAGAGCTCATTTTATGCTTACAAATCTGGTTCCTGTCCTTCCTGCAGTTCGTGTGGAGGCACAGGATAAAGTGCTTCGTATTTCCTCTCTTCTCCTGAGCCATGAATTGCAAAAGCATTGAATTTGTCAGTGCACGGTGGAAAATAACTCCAAGGAAGAAGAGCTTTACCCTCCCATTTGGTTTTCATCCTGGTCACCTCAAACTCCAAAGGAAGGTCTTCCTGTTAAAGGAGGGAAGGAAAAAATAAAAATAAAAAAGAGGTATTGTTCATCTTCTGATCAGAAAGTAGGTAAATAAAAATCATTCTGAATGTACTTGACCACTTACTTTCCATGGTTTTCTTCTGCCAGAAAGCAGCAGGAGCAAGTACTGCCCATGGCTGTCAAAGAATCAGAGCACAGTTTTCCTAAAATTATGTCAAGTTATTAGTGCATTATACTGCCACAGATATGGACATTCCCCATACTGACAATTCCTGTGTCTAGTCTCCCTCATACATGTATCTCACAGGCATTAGACCTGCAAGTGTAAATTTATTTCTGGGACTTTTTCAGTGCTGTACTTACGGACAAAGCTCAACTTCTAAATACTTCTCAGTTCTGTCACTCAGAAAGAATGCTTCTACAACTGGAAAAAAACAGACAAAACAAACAAACAAAGAAAAACCCAAGCTGTCGGTATTTTACATTAACTATTTTGTAATATCCTGAGATCTTCATATCCCATTAATACAACTCAATTTTCATGGGTTTTGGCCTGTGCCATGCCAGAGCCTGACCACTACTGACATGTACACAGTAACTATAACCCAAATATTCAAAATATTGTGCCACAATTCCAACTTCAGGAGCTCTTATTTTTAATTGCTATGATCACAAAGAGTTTTATAAAGTACTGTACTAACCTTATTATCTTTACTAATCCCAGTTTTGAAGACACTCACCTTGATGCAACAGGAAAATAAGGGAAAGAGGATCATATATTCAGAGCGGGGCACACACCCCATAACCAAAACTCTTCAATCTCAGAAACATTAAAGAAAGCATTTGGCTCTTAAATGGTTTTTCCCTGAAGACAAATAATTTTGGACAGGGGATTACTGTTCCAGGTGTACTTGAAAGCCACATATTACATTTGAAGCACCTTCCAGGAACAAAAAATAGAACTACAATGGTATTTCTCATGTAAAATTACAACAGTGCTTCTCACAGCAATGACATTATTAGAAAACTACAGTTAGAATTATGATACGACTGATATCTTTATTTATTTTCACTTAGGCATATTTATTATAATAACATCAAAGAGGTGCTAGTACTATTTTAGTAGAGCTTGAATCAGAAAGCTGAATAATCAGGATGTGAAGAACTGCTGGAAATATTCAATTCTTGCATTACTCAAATCAATGAGTAAAAGAGACAATATGGACAGGAAAGGAGAAAATACCCAGCACTACTATGGGAGTTTTCCCCATTCCATTTGGATACAATTTTGAACTGCATTTCTTGAGGTGTAATTTCTGTGTTTCACATCTCCCTCAAAGGAACTTTGGAAAAACGATTAAAACACTTCACTTCTTAAAGCGAAAGTAGAATCTGTCTTTAGGATTTCACTTCTCCTTTTGCAAGAGCATTAAAAAAAAAAAAAAAACAAAACATATATGTGCCACAAAATTATTTTGATATTCAAATATGTCGAACCTCTGACAGTTCACAAGTTGTAGCAAGCTGTATCTGATAGTTTACAAGTTGTAAACCAAAAACTAAGTTCGAATGTATATACCATTGACAGGATCAGGAAGGCAGCTTCAAAATTACTTAAAGCAACCCAGACCACTGAACTCCAGTTTTGGGGGTGTTAAAAAAAAACCAAAACCACAAATTAAAAAATCTGTTTAAAAAAGACCAGGCATATTAAATACTGAGGAACATCAGTGTCTATAGCAATCAGATATATTTGCAGAAGAGTTCTGCTTACCCTCATAGTCCCACAGTCCACCAAAGGGTTTCCCTGGCTCTCCGGGTGGTGCTGGAGGGTCATTAAAGAAAGGAGCACGAACTTCCATCAGCAGTCCCGCACTGTCCGGCCTCAGCCCAATGGCAACCGGCTCATGGCTCAGGGGCAAGCCATCCCACGTGTGTTTAATTCTAAACTCCATCTTCAGACACTACACAGATGAAAAAGGAAAAGTTCTGTCAAAGAAGATCTCAGATTCCAGCTCCGCATGAATTCCAGCTCCGTTTGGTTGCCCAGGAAAAAGAAAAGAAAAAACACACACTTGATACAAAGTCAATTACCAAATCATGTCTTTAGACATCAGAACTGAAACAAAATAGCTTTGTAAAACAAACTAAAACAGTTACATAAATGCTGTTTCTCACAGTTCTTATACCCGCAGGGTTACAAATTACTCTGAAGTCTTATTAAGCTTTAGGCTCAAACATACGTCTAAAGAAATACCTTCCAAAACCACCAGAAATGTTTATCAAGAGAACAAATAAACAAAACAGTCTCCACTACATGAATTTATAGGATCTGGTAACGTCAGAAAAACAGACTGAGGGGAAAACTTTTAATGTTTGAGACACAAGCAAATGAAGCAACTAGCTAAAGCTTTCATTTGCACTCATTGCAAATCAGCCTTTCCTTGAACACCTCGAGGGACGGTGACTCCACCAACTCCCGGGCAGCTCGTTCCAAAGTCGAATCACCCTTCCTATAAAGAAATTATTCCTAAACTCCTACCTGACCCTCCCCAGACACAGCCTGAGCCTGCGGCCTCTCCTCCTGACGCTGCTTCCCTGGGAGAAGCGGCCGGTCCGCGCCTGCCTCCAGCACCTCCCAGAGGGCTCTGCTGCCGCCTCCCCGCTCTGCTACTCCGGCCACAGACTGATTATTTCTCCCTGAAGGGAAATTTAAATGCCTCAGCGCCTATCCTCAACCCACGACCCCCCCCACACTCCAATCCCAAGGAAAGTTTAACGAAGCATTCCTTACGCCTCAGCCTCAGCGCCGCGCCATGTCCGCCCCTCACGTGACGGGGGCGGTGCTGGCGGCCGGGCCCGCCCCGGCCCTCGGCGGTTGTCGGGCTCCGCCGCGGGGCCCTGGGGTGGCCCTGGGACCGACCCTGGCACCGACCCTGGCATCGCTGTCACCGCTGGCTCCCTTGGCACCGCTGGTTCCTCTGGCACCGCTGGCTCCCCTGGCACCGGGGCCGTGTCCGTGCCGAGCGGCGGTGCTGAGGGGCAGCGGCGGCTGAGGGGAGCGTGTCCCGCCTGCGAGCTCCTGCCGCCTCCGCTCCTCCGGCTCGGGTCTCGCTTTCCTTCCCTCCCCTGCCGCGGCCGGACAAGCGGCTTTTACCCCGGGGCTTCGTGGAGTTTGCTTGGGGAAAGCTGGGAACAAAGCACGGCCGGGTGAGTGTTGGTAGTGAGGGTTTATATTCGGTAGTGTTGGTAGTGGGGGTTTCTATTCGGTAGCAGTGAAGGTTTGTATTCCGTAGCTTTCCCAGTGTCCGCTACAGCGAGGAACAGCGTGGGTAGTACTTTTAGTTAGCTAACCATTAATTAAAAGCTGCTAAACGAGGGTGATGGCCAAAAGCACATGCGTTTTTGTATGAATGCCTCTTTAATTATGAAACCACGGCGTTTCCTATGCTTTAGTTACACTTGAAAGCTCTCATGCCACTTATTCATGAAATCTGCTTTACGGTCTAAGATCGGTATTTTTAATTATGTGTTACGTTACTTGATGGGTTTAATATAACTTAATATGACTTAATCAGAGTACATCTCAGCTACTCACCAACAAAATAAGTGGCCAAACAAACTGGCCTGTGCTGAGTGTATTCCTGTAAGCTGGAGATGGGGTGGGTGCCTTGTCCCGGGGACTGTCACTGTCCTGTCCCTCATTAGTGCTGCAGGAAAACTTTTCAGCACTACTGGCATTAGACCTGCAAGTGTAAAATCACTTTTGGGACTTTATTGAGCAGCCTGTGTTATAGCCATGATTCTCAAACGTGATGTTTTTCAGATCAGAGGCTAAAAATGGCACTTGGACACTGTGAAAACAAGGAGGTTCTGAGAATTACTGCTGAGCAGGTATGTGAACTCAGGGATGGAAGCAGTAAGAATTTTTTTGATTATGATTTGTGATGAACAACTTTCCAAATACAGAGTACAGCTCACTTCAGTGCTGTCTGACCCTGTTTTTTTGTGCTGGGTACCATAAGCCTGTCTGAAAGCTTGTGCAGAAGCTGGGGCTTCAGCACTTTCCTGATGCTGAGATGCATGGAACTTAACCAAGCACCTACACAAACCCATGATTGTTCTTGTAAGATTGAGTTGTTTTTCCTGCAAATGTAATTATGCTTTAGATCAGAGCATGTCCAGGGGAAAAAAAAAATCATTATTTTTTCATATTGGGCCAGCACTCGAGGGTTTTTAAATGTAAACCTGAAAGTGATTCTGTGGCATATTGTGTAGAGATTACAGTACAGACAGTTTTGGGTTTCATATAAAAGTTTAAAACTACATACATTTATGTGCATTAACTAACGAGTAAATTATTATTCCATTACAGGAACATGCCCCTGGTGGTGATCCAGGATCCAGGATGATGGACCAAAGGTAACTGATTCCAAGTGATACACTGCAGTATTCCCAGTTATTTTGAAGGAAGTTATCATGTGTTCATAGGAGTGTAAATATCCAGGTGAACTGGGTCTTGTGTACAGGTTTCTGTAGAGGTGTTACTGTAGAAGTTGTTTTTAGGTAGTGTTGTGTTTATTCAGTAAATAAAATTACTGAATTTGCTTCCACAAGCTGTAAAATAAAGGATGAGACATTAATGAAGGAACTGTCTAGTCTAAGTTTTGAGAGAATAAACAAAAGTTCTCGTAAGAATGTACTGATCTAGGTAACTGCTGTCTGTTGAGACTGGGTGATGTTTTTAAAAATGATTTTTTGACATTCTTCAGCTAACAGTTGTCTATCAGTAAATGGTTTCATGATCACTATAATTTCCTCTCAGAAAAATAACCTAGCCTTTCTTGTTAGCTTTTAATATAGAAATTTCAGAGAATTGCTATCAGTTATAAAAATATTAGGAGGGGAAAAGCAGAGAAATAGAACTAGTGTCTTGCATTGTCTTTTAGGCCACTTTACTATTGTATGTGAAAGCAGCAATGAAGTTTAGTCTTTTAATATTTGGAATTCTGTGTGAATCAATGAAATAATAATATTGATCAATAGTCATTTATTATGTCCCATTGTATGTTCTATTTCTGTTATGTGGGACCCTTGCTGTTAATGATCATTATTTTAAAGTAGTGATTAAATTTGTTCACTTGATTGTGGGGAATGTCGAGCTTGGAACTCAAGAAAAGTGACTGTTCTGTTCTGGCCTGTAGATTAAGAATTCTTTAAAACTAGTTCATTATCAGAGCATTTCAGCATTTACAAAACTCAATTTCAGCATTTACAAAACTCATTCTGATTGTGTTTTTCAACTTCTTAGCTTGTCAGCTCTAGTCACAGAGTATGGTAAACATGTGGAGGAAATGAGAGAACGGCTGCAGCTTTATCAGGTATGGGCATTCCTAACATTTTAGACTGGGTCTTCCTTTAGTGATGTGAATAGGCAGGGCACTAGTTTATGTCAAGCTTCACAAAACTCCTGGGCTGCAGGCTGCCTCAAGGGGATGAATGGAGAGCTTTCTGTGAAAAGGTTGGGATATTGTCCAAATTGCAGCAGGGTCATCCTGGGGGTTGAGGTGGAAGGGAACCATCTTCCTTCTGCAGGAAATGAAACTTTTTAATGCTTCATGGCAGGACTGAAAATGAACTGATATTAAAACTTGTGGTATAGAAAGCAATTTTTGTTTGTGCTCTTCTTGTAGAAGTTACATACTGGCTTTGATTTTAATGCACTTAATTTGTTTGATCTGTCCATCATAAAGATTTTGCAAATAGTCTTCAAGCTTGATCCATTTCAGAAGGCAACAGAAGCAAGCACTATGGCTTCCTTGCACTAGTAAACAAAACAGCCAGTTTGATTCATATAACTGGAGTTTCTCCTCAGTTAATGCCTAAACTTTCATCAAATGCTTGCAGCATAAAAGATGAGGTATCCACTCTACCCCTAAAAACTTGAGTTAATTAAAAATCAATCTGTAAGAGCCATAAGAATTTCAAAAGGTTAAGTTTAATGTCTGTAATAACTTCCAAATGCTGAGGTGTAACAGGACTTGGCAGCCATTAAATTCAAGTGGCATCCTGTGGCTTGCCTTAAAAAAGCAATTGATTTTCATTTCCTGTATTATGCTGAATTAAATTGTCCATCTTTGACAGTGTCAGTCAGAAATACAGGATGACAGTGTTACCAGAGTTTGTGTAACTTAAATGAGTGCTTACTCTTGAATGTCTTTGTCAGGCACAAATGGGTGAGATGACACTGAAATTAGAAGAAGTCACCAAGGAAAATGAAAGGTAAATAATTGCACTGCCATGTTGATACTGCTGTTTCTCATGATTTCTAAACTTAAAAAGCTTTTATTTCTAGGACTTTGAAATCTTCTACTAAGTAAATTCAGGATCCTAATGCTAGAGTCTTGAAGTGCTTAATACAGATGACAGCACCAGGTATTGGAGATTTTACCATGTCACTAAAAGAATTAGATGTGAAACTATTTCAAAATGTCCACTTTGTTTACAGAAGGTAACTTAATAGATTTAAAATTTGACTTGGAAGGAAGTAGTATGTACAGGTGGAAGGTATATTTCAGTTGTTTAAAAAATCCCTTTTAAAGAAATATCTTGCTGAACTTAGTTCTTTGAATTTCAGGCTGCACGCAGAGTTGAAAGAGCCTCTTGAGAAGCAACTGGAGGCTCTTCCTTTTGTGCATCAGGAAACTGATATTCCTGCAGATGAAGGCATAGTGAGAACCCTTCAAGAAGAACTACGGCTGGCAAAGCAAGTGTGTGAGATTAAACATTCATATTCTTTTATTTCTTTTGTTGTGCCTTGGCAGACTAGGAGAGGCTGTTTTATTTCTTGATTCAGAAATAATTTAGTTGGAGTTCCTTGAGGCTGTTTTGAGCCCCTCTTGAACTTAAAGACTTGAAGAAACTTCTTTCCTAGATTCATAAAATAATTTAATATTAATTTGTCAGTAATTTTACCTAGCGGACTTGGGCATATGTCAAATTCGTGATCAGCAACTCCATGAAATATTTTGTTCAATTCAAGCTTTTTGTAGTAACTTGTCATTTTAATCAAAACTATTGTAATGTGATTTGAGGAAGGAAGTGTGGAATATAGAAAATAGTATCTAAATCTGAAACTACAACCGAATTTTGTTCAGTTTATTACAATATATGAAGTTTTGTGAATGATTAAGTTGAATTTGACAGCTGAATTTTAGTATTTGAATAGTATCTGTACTTATACTGTAGGCCTACCTTAAAGACCTGTAAAAGTTTGAGCTCTTAAAAAAAAAAAGGGCGAAAAACTGGAAGTGGAATTTGAACTTCCTAGCATCAGTTTTTCTGCACTTGGATTTAAATTTCAAAAAAACTTGTGCAGAGAAAAGTATAGGTAATGCCATTTCTTTCAAATAGAAGTTAAGACCTGTCTTTTTAGAGAATAACTGAAGACAAATGTGCTGTAATAGAATGTTGTTCTGTAAATCAGGAAAAAGACCAAGCAGTTGAGCGCTGGCAGACGCTGTCACAGGAGCACGATCGACTTCAGCAGCAGTACCAGGAGCGCCTGACTAAAACACACATTCTCATGAATGAAAGGAAAAAGCAGAACGTAATTTTCATTTATTTTTGTTCTTTTTTATATATATGTGTACACAAAGTATGCACGTGCATATAAATAATCCTGTGTTTGAATTGCGCGGTCGGAAATCTTCAGGACAGTAAAACACCTGAAAAAGTTGCTTAAGATTTCTGAATTCTGAGGTGAAAGTCTTTCTTTATCTGTTTTCCTGTGTTTGAATAGCTGGAAAAGTAGTCACCATTTCCTGCTGTTATTCAGTAAAGAAGCAAACAGGTGAAAAATCAAGTTCCCTAGTGTTTGTCTAAGGCTAGCTTGTGTTTAGCAGCCTGTTTCTCTTCTGCTGAGTAGATCAATTGTTCAGTAGTAGATCTAATTTTATGGGGTACGAGGTCAACAGCTAAAAACAATCTAGCTGAAATCTGTGAAGACACACTGAATTTCCTGCTACATGTATAGTTGGTTTTTTTTAATGTTTTCAGTTGACTATGAGGCTTTCTAATAATTCATTCTTTCTGACTATAATGATTATAAAAAACTCTGAATTCTCTTTTTAGGATCAACTGACGAGCTTTCAGCAGCTGACTCACCAACTGCATGTGGTGAGTAAAACCTTCTGAATAGTGACCTATTAATTACTTTTTTTATTTCCCCTAGACCCTCAAAATACAATACCAAAGCAAAAAGGCCTTCACACATACCTCAATGTGTGTCACTCAAATTTGCAAACTTCTTTTCAATACTATAATGAACATGTTACAAATATCTTTATTTTGCAGTCCAATCAGCAATTTCTGAAAACTGTGACAGAACAAGATGTGGAACTAGAGCAGCTACAAAAACAACTGAGGTATAGACCAGTCAGATTAAAAAAATAATAATTATCTTTTCTATAGCTTTTCCTAACCTGCTGCTGTGTCATGGGCCTTGTTTGTACTGCAAGCTCATTTCATCCTCAGAATTACAGTTGTTTCAGTAACTGTCTCTGAAGTTTGGTAGACATCATTAGAGTTATGGTAACATATTTCCAGTCAGTGTTGTTTGGTTCAGCTTTTCCCTGAAGTAGTCAACATTTGACCTTTTCTTTCTGAAAAGAAATTGTCAGTATCACATCACAATTGATTCAGAAGATAGCCTTTGATTAGAATACAGCTTGCTCAAAATGTGTTTAGGAATAATGTTTTTAATGTAGTTTTTGCTTCTTAAAGAACTTGTAACCAAAGTAACTTTTCCAATTCATTGGGCTGAAATAAAGTATTTTCTGTAAAATTGCTTGGATTATGTATATTTTGCTTAAGATTTTCATGTAAGTACAGTATGATTAACACTGATGCCCTTAGTTCAAAATCAGTATTTCTAGAAGAAATATTTGCTTGAAGTTGATTGTTAGAAATATGAAATATTTTCCAGCTTCTTTCATGAGTATTGGTGCTGCAGTTTGCATGAGCTAATCTAATACACATTTGCTCTTTTTTAGCTTTGTGATAGAGTCAGTCATTGGTTTTTAAATTTAGACTAATATGCAGCCTGAATAATTGGGTTACACCCCAGGTGAAGGCTTTCTGTGTCTTTCTGTTCCCAAGTCAGAGGAGTTGGGAGGGTTGCTTTTTCAACAGACGTTTCTACTGAGGATGAAGAGCCATTAGTCATTAACATGATTCACTAACTATTCCTTTTTTTTTCCCCTCTTCTCCTTTAGCCCACAAAAACTATTCAGATTACAAAGCACATCAGCTAAATTCTTTAGAAGTATATAATGATTAATCGCTAGTCCTATTGCTTGAAAAAGTGAAATCTAATTCTGCAAAAGACTTCTCTATTACGGATCTGTGACTAATTATTCCTAAGTTACTGAATTGCCTAGTGCTCCTTTAATCAGTGTATACACCTTCCTCATAATCTGTCAAGTAATTTCCACAGGACTTTTGGAATTGGTATTCCTCTCTCTCTCTCTCTGTGTGCCACACAGGGAGAATGAGGAGGGGGAAAGCCCTGTAAGAAACAGTATTGTGGAATTTTTCTGCTCTTCACAGTTATTGTGACAAAGTTTCAATTGAGCCATTTTTCCCCCTCTTGAATAATTGTTTGTTTTTTTGGTTGTTTTTTTTTCTTTTTTTTTATATACAGGCAAGCCAAAATAGATGGCCAGGTAGCAAATGCTAAGCTTGAAGAAATGATGGCATTGAAAGAGAAGCTTCAGAGCCAACTGGAGAGAAAGGTATTCTAGAGAAATGAATAATTTCTGCAACTGAATGGACAGTCATTTTCTGAATGCTGATGTTGAATGAACTGCAAGTTGTTATCTAACTTGTTTTATGTGACTATATTGTTATTTCCTTGAGCTCTGGATAATACTTTCATTTTTTCCAGGAAGAAGACAGGATCTCTGCCCAGGAGAGAGAAACAGCATCTGACAAACAGTTGCAGCAAATGCAGTCCAGTATAAAACAGTTAGAACTAAGGTAAAGAGAGCTCTCTGTGTGTTACTAACAGCATACATCCAAAAATCATACCCTGGCCCTGCAAAAATCATACCCTGGCCCTGCAAAAATCATACTCTGGCCCTGCAAAAATAGAGGGGTTGTGTGTCTTTGCATGTTTTATGGCAAACATGTTGGTTGGGAAGTAACAAAGAGATGTTTTTGACAATCCCTCTGAGGCTCTCTTGTCCTTTCTCATGCCTGACAATCATAGTTAAACAATAAGAATTCCTGAGCTGTTGTGAAATTACTAGTGGTTTTCTTTCTCTAAAACTATAGCTGCAACTTCATTGCCCACATGCAATTACTCTGTTTCCTCCACTTTATTCCTTCTGGGGCTGTTCTATTCTGGTTTAATATAGAACATTTTCAGTGATGTATCCCAGGATATCACTGGGATTCTTCTAAGGATCTTCTGAGATTTTATGTCTGAGTTAACTCCTATAATTCTGTTTCTTTCTAGGACTTGATTGATCATCAAACTCAATATACTCTGTCCAAAAACAAGCAGAAAACAATGCAATTTGGGCAATTTATGAATAGATACTTACTAATAGCTCAGTTTGAATGGATCAGTGTCCTAATTAACCATCACATTGTCAAATTTCTACTGTGTTGTAGATTGTGTGTGGCTGTTCAGGATGCTGAATGGCTGAGAACAGAAAAAGAAGTGCTGGAGGAACAGATCAGAGAGCTTCAGGCCAAGTCTGCCAATCTAGAAAGTGAGACATATGATGCTGTTGCAAAAGTCCAAGATTGCATACAGCTCTTGGAAGAAGCTAACCTGCAAAAAAGTCAGGTAAGTCATTGGATGAAAGTATTTCCTAGAAATCAGGATATTTAGGATACACAAGCTAGCTTCTTTTATGTCTGTTGTGCTAAAGTTAGTCAGGCTTAGAGAGCAAACTGGGCTGTGACCACTCAGCACTCAGACTCTCATACAGTTTACACTTCAAAGCATTTGTTGAGTGCCTGGATAAAGGTCATCTAAGTGATAACACTGGACCTAAACAGGAATCTTCCAAAGTTTTTGACAAGAGGTCAGAGTTTCTTACCAAATACTGGTGTCAGGAAAAAAAAGGAAGGTTCTGTTACAAATTTATAACTGTAAAAGACAAGACATAGGAAACAAGGAAAGTGCAGAGTCATCAACAAAGAAAGCTAGACATGTGGAGAGGCCTTAAAAGAAACTTTTAAGAAAAAGTTTCTTAAAAGAAACTATAATTCCATGCTCAGCCAAAATCTCCAAGTCTGAATAGAAAAAGGCATCTGCTGACACTAACTCTTTGTGTGGTTCTGACTTACAAGAATGTGCATTTAGTGCAACATGTTTTCAGTGTCAGTTACTGAATCTCAGTGTCAGCTACTCCAAAGCAAAAAGGAAAATAAGGTGTCTTTTGAGCAGTGTGGGTTTTTCTCTTGGTGCTCTTAGTATCACACCAAAATATCAGCCATATTTCATTTTGTTATTTTTCTTCTAGGCACTCTTTGGGGAGAAGCAAAAGGAAGAAGAGATTAAAAAACTGCAGGATGAAATGTCTCAACTTGCAGAAAGTACTGCTGCAAGAATTAGAAAGGAAGTAAGTTACCATGTTTAGAAAGAACGGGGAGATTTTTTGGTTTTCCTCAGAGTGAATAGCTACTGCTGGTGCATGGTCATCACAAGCAGTTTTCTCCCAAGAGTTTGGAAAATACAAGTGGCAAGGCAGCATGCTGATAGCACCATCCTCTTCAACATTTATTGTTTAGACATGTGTCCTAACCAAGAACCTCAACTGTTGGTGTCTCTGCAGACAGCATGGAGAAGGCTGCACTGTGAAGATGTGAATGGCCCTTGTGGTGTCTTCATTTATGCTTTTTTTCTCCTAAACACCCTCAGTTAAAGTAGTATGGATTGATACTAATCATTCTTCTAACATTTATGTCATAAAAGTTGTCAGTTATTGCAGTCCCAGGTATTTTCATATACATGTACCTTATATACATGTACCACTTATATAGCACACAGTACACATACACACACACACATATATACATATTTTAAAAAACAAGATGGAAAAGCAGTTTGTGGCACTAATTTTGTAGTTTTGTTTTGGTCACAGGTAGACACTGCAAAGAAGCAATGTAACATGCAGGTTTCTCGGCTAACAGAAGAAGTTTCAGCTCTTCAGATGGTATGGAGTTAATTGATAAAAATATTGTCAGTAGCTGAACATTCAAGACTTCCAGGTTTTGCTGATCAAATACTTCCACTAGAATTGAGTGGTTTAGGTCAATCAGCACATGATTAATGAGTAATTGTGTAGAACAGTCCTCTGTAACTGTATAGTACATTACATCCTGCATGTCTCCAGAGAGGAGTTCACAGGCATTTTGGCAGGGAGATCTGTGCTCTAGAAAATATCTCCCATGTGATGGCACTTCTGAAGTATCCCTGTTTCTTTCAGAGAGACAACAAACCCAGCCTTCTATGCTTATCTGTAGTTGAGTGTGTAGAAAGGGAAACTGATATGAAAGCTGATAAAGTATCCTAAAAGAGTCTGTGGATCACAGACATCATATTTCTGAATGAACCAAGAACTTGTAATAAATTGTGCAGCTGACTAAAAGAATTCGGTGCTTATGCACCTATTTATGCATTAAATTTATTTTAAAAAGGTTTCATTTTATGTGTCTTGGTCTGTATATTGAATGATCCTGTAGAGAAAATAATGAGCAGGTAAATATAATCAAATGCATCCATGGCAGCAGCAAGAACTGCATTTACTCTGGGTGGGGTTTGGCTTCAGCACTTCTTGAATTTTTATTTTGATTTATGAAATCTTATTTTTAAATTCCTGTCATAAAAAGGAATGTGGAGAAAAACAAAGTCAAATTGAACGAGCCATTAGAGAAAAGAGAGCAGTGGAAGAAGAACTTGAAAAGGTAAGGCAATTGTATGTATTTTTACATCACATTTAAGGTCTCTGCACAGAAGGAAAAATACATAGATTTTTTTTCTCTTTTTCATGTATTTCTCCCTTAATTTCTTATTTTATTTTGAGTAGATTTTCTTAATTGTGAATTTTCATATATTTACTTTAAGGTTGTTTGCATTTTTTTTTTTAATCCAGAACATCTTTTAAAGCTGCAACACCAAACTGAAAAAGAAAGTTTTTTGAGAAGTGTAAAAAATAGATGTTTAGCATAACCAAAAGAATGCTGGTACATATTCCAGTTAAGATCAATAGACAGAAAACAAAATAAATATCTGATCAGATCTTTAGAAACTTTTCTCTTTTTCAGGTAGCAGGAACAATGTTAGAAATAAGTTTTATTTTAAATCCTGGGAAAATAAGATGCAATGAGGAGTAAACTCACATACAAGTTTGCTCTTCAGATTTACAGGGAACACAGAGAGCATGAGTCTGACAGTAGAAAGCTCGAGCAGCTGCATCAGAAGTATTTACTTGCAGAAGCTGCCAAAGATGATCTTCAGCGGAGTCTGCAGATGACACAAAATAAACTGAAACAACTGGAAATGAAGTAAGTGATGCTACAGATGTTTACAGAAGTAAACAGAAGAAAAGAGAGCAATGGAAATTATTTCTGACTATTTCAACTGTTCAATGCGTGTCGTTAGGGCTTTGTCAAATCTTTTTATTCAGTAGCAGACATAGTATCAAGATACCATAATTGTGAAATTAAGATTGATTTTTATCAATTCCATCATCATGATGAAGTTCTTTCTTGATTTGTGGATAGTCTATTTGTGGATAGCTCCCAGTCTATTTGTTCTTTGGTTCAGGAGTTGTGAGCTGGACTTTTCCTCTCTTTTAGGTCTGAGGAAGAGAAATCTCGTTGCCAGGAAGTTATCTGTAAATTGCAAAGCACTCTGGATTCAGAAAGAGAAGAGAGTGCCTTTGTCAGTGAACAAAGACTAAAACTTCAGCAAGAGAATGAACAATTGCAAAACGAAATGGAGGTTTTGAGAAAACTGGCAGTAGAGGCTCAACAAAAAGCTAAAATAAAGGTATGTGGGGTTTTTTTTTTTTGGTAACATAAGGCTAATATTTGCTTAGTAAAGCATCAGTTCTAAGAAAAAAGCATTAAACATTTAAACTAAGATTTAGGGTTTCAGTGAAGCTTCCTGGTTGCTGCTTAAAGTTAGTTTTATTGTCGCATTGTGTGTCCTCAGAATCCATGGGGGAACTCAATCTCTGCTAATTAAATTGTATTTTAATGTCTATTAAACTCTCCTTGATAAGACCCCAAATGTTCTTTGCTTTAAATAAGATGAACAGATTAAATAATGCAATTTCTGATATTTATTTATTGTCTCTAATGCATCAGAAATCTTTGTCTGACTTTCTGCCCAGAGTGTTCTTCTGCTTGTGTGTCCACCATGTTGTCAGGGCAGTGTGTAACTAATAAATAATTTAATAGTGTGGCTGTCAAGCATTGGCTCTTATTTCCTGGACAGAGGAAATTGTTCTCTATGCTTAGCTGCCAGCAAGATTATTAGCTGCAAGGTGGTTTGTTCTTTTTGAACATGTTCCATTAAACAGTCCTGAGCAGGCTCCAGGTGGGATAAGGAGTCAGTAGGAACCTCAGCAGGTTCATGGTACCTGTGGCTTCTGGAGGGAGGAACACCTTTCATCCTTGATGTGCTTTCTGAACACATAAAGCTGGTACTTTGCCCTCTGCAGTGTAAAGATACCCAAAAAAGGGATCTGAGGATCTGGAGCAATGAAGACAACCTCAGTCAGCAGTTTTACAGGGTGTGAATGGGGACCATTCACACAGCTCAGGTCTGGCTTCCATTTTGCACTACAAGATAAAGCAAGCTGTGAAGTGGAACAGGAGCTCTTGTACAAGTCCAGAAGCCTTTGCTTAAACAAAGGATGAGAATCTTGTAACAGAGAGGGAGTGGATATGGAGCACAGAAAGCATATACTAAATCTTTGTCTGTCTCATTTTTAATCAGACAGGCTTCCATTATAGTCACAGATAAGATTCACTGCTTGATTTCATTTCCCTCTGATGTGCAAAGGATTGCAGATGCCGTTAAGAAACTCCTAACACACTTAGCTAGATGAAAAAGAACGAACTTGTTTCTGTGGAGGAAACACAAGGGAGAAGAATAAAGATTACTTACAAAAATAAGCATACACAGCTCATTATCCTTTATTGTCAGTTGTCCTATTTGCTTAAATTGGCTTTGGGAACACATATCTCTGAGTATATAATTAGAAGTTTAATTATTGTACCTTACACGCTTTCAACAAATGTTTTTAAATTTAACTCAGGCATTGTAAAACAAATTTTAAAAGAAAGGTGAAGAGTGAGAGATTGATTGTACGGGATTTGTGGGTTTTTTAGATGAGCACAATGGAGCATGAGCATGCAGTGAAAGAACGTGGGTATGAAGCTCGACTCAAGGAGATGGAGGACACCAGCCACAAGGCCACCACCGAGCTCAGACGTCTCCTGGTAGCTCAGCAAAAAGCAACAAACCGGTGGAAAGAAGAAACAAAAAACCTCACTGCAGCTACAGAAGCCAGGATCACTAAGCTGAAGTAAGTGCAGTTTTGTTCCTTTTTTCAAAGCGTGTTTCAGAAACTGTTTGGGGTATGGCAGTAGACCTGTGGTGAAAGACCATGAAGAGCTTTAGGCTCTCAGTTTGAACATCCCAAAAATTTAAGGTGATCTGCTTTTGACTGCCTTGGTAAAAACATCAATGTCAAGTGCTTCCAGCTTTTTACTTTTCTTGTCTTCATTTGAAAGAATTTACTTTTGAAAGAAGTGAGGGAAGCATGCACAAGTTTTTAAAGACTTTTTTAAAGAGTAACAATATAAAGTATGAACAAACTAATAAATTAATAATCCTATCCATCTGCCATTATTGTCTAGTACCAAGATATAACTTTTTGGGGGAAGGGAATAAAAACACTTGTAGCATAAACCCATTTATTTAAGTAACTATACAGAATGGCTTCATTTCCTTATTAGTCACTTGCATTATAATTGTCAGTACTTAACAAAAGGGAATCCTTGCTATATTGTTTTTATATTTAAAGACTTTGCTTAGCTTAAGCCATCTGATTGCAGCTATTTTGGGTGTCTTTGTTCCAGTTTTTGCCTCTGACACATGTCTTTGTCATAGTTAAGAGTCCCTGACTCATTAGTAAGCATGTGTGGGGTTTGGAGTTCTCAGTTTTTATCTTTTCTGTGATTGAAAAGAGTCTGCCTCTGAGGAATGACCTTTTTTGGTGGCAATATTTGCAGTGCTGGCCATGAATGCTTTCTCCTCTTCCCTGTATCCTGTACAGTACATGGAGTGAATTGCATGGCATCTTGAGATTAAGAAGTTGCCTCTTTTTCTGAAACATTATTATTCTTGGCTGCACTTTTGTAATGTTTGGCAGCCACAGCTGCTTATTTTAAGATGTTCATTAAAGAAAAAAAAATTACCAGGATGAGAGACAGCTGCAGGTACTGGCAGTATACAAAACTCATAATTACTAAGAGTAACTGAAGCATATTATAGTATAATTCAACCAAAAAAACAGCTGGCACATGCTATATTTGTCATGAGAGCTTTGCAGAAAGTACTTGCTGCAGCTGGTGGATTTATCACCCGTCTGCTGAAAAGCTAGAAGCTCACCTTTTGTTTCCTGCTCACTTAGCAAAGACAATGTGCAGTGGGGGCTGATGTAATTATCCAGCAGTTGGGGTTATTGCTCAGTTCTAATATTGAGATCTCATAAGTTGTGTTTGGGGGAGGGTTAACACAGAATGAATCAACTGTCTAGCTCAATAGCCAGCACATTTCCTTATGCTTACAAGGTTAAACTGTTTCCTTTTAAATATGGGTTCAATGTGATGTCATTATAAAAATAATTTCTTGATCACAGCTGTGTATGAGCCTGTAAACTCTGTTTATGGTCTGTGCTGCTAAGCATGCTAATTCCGCACCTCAGCACAGGCACAGGAGACAGGCTCCTTCCAGTAACTCAGAATTTTTAGGGCACCTAAAAATTAGTCTCCTATATTAAAATGCCTCATTTCATGCTTAGTACTAATTACAGAGGACAAATTACAAAAACAGTGTTACATACTAACATACTGTCGTGACCCTGCAATCTTAATCCATCTTTAGTTCTTACTTAATATAAAAGTGTTCACATGTGATAACAGGTATAATCTAGATGTGATTTTTAACTGTTTAACACCATTGAAATATCTGCCTATGTACTTTAATGTCAATGAAAGGTCAGAGTTTTTGAGCTGTTTTTGTGATATCTACCTGGGACATCTGAAAGAGGTTAAGGTGAGTTGAGAACAGGTCAGTGGAAATTCCTCACCAGAGGTAGTGGTGACCTGATGTTACAGATGCATTGCAACCTTGTATTTCAAGTGCCATGTATCAGTTTTCAAACTTCTATGAAGTACTAAGTTTAAAAGTTTATAAAAGCAAAATATATTGTTGAGAACAAAGAGTCATCATTAAAATAGCAGAGTTTAAGATGAAGATCTGAGGTTAAAGTATGTACTACCTTACCTCCATTCCCTCAAAAAGAATAAAGTCTTTAGCTTCCCTTGCAGTGCATGCTGTTTCAGCAACAGGTGAGCATTTAAAGTGAGCTGGTGGAGACTGGTCAGAGGTTAGAGCAGCTCACTTAGGTTTGCATCTTTCCCTGGCCAAAATTACTGGAGTGGTGTCTTTAGTCATCCTTCTTCTTGTGCTGACAGGAGGCAAGAACTGTTTCCTTTAGGCACTAGCTCAGAGATTGTCTGTCATAACCCACATGTTTTTTGTCTTCAATATTGTGTAAATTGAGGATCACTAAAACTCATTCAGTATAAAAGCAAAAAGACTGCTTTGAAGTAGGTGGTATTTTCCTTTTCCTCACAAAGTGTCACATTGTTGTCTGTCTCACAAGTATAGAGTGATTTATTTTTAGGTACTTCAAAGCACCTTTAAAGACGCCTACACTGAGGTCTGGTTATGGAACACTAATTAGAATGTTAATCTCAATATTGAACTTACTGTGCAAAATGCTGCTTATATTTATTGCATACTAGATACCATGCCTCCAAAATAAGATTCAATAGACAGGAAAAAAAACCCTGTAAAATGTCAAGTGCTCTTGACAAAGTCTTGCTGATTCCAACAAATATATTTTGTTCCTATGCCATTACAGTTCTGAATGCACAGCATGAAGAAGTGCTGTGTGGTGCTTTTGAAATCGGTGTTTTAAGAGTAACCCTGTAATTAAAACCCACCATAAGCCTCCACAATTCACAGAACTATCTACGAAATTACATTCCAATAACTGAAGCACTCCTGTTTGCTAATCAGCATCTTTTCTTCTGATTCCCAGAAGTGAGCTGCGTCAACAAAAACTCCGTAGCCAGGAGCTCATTTCCCAGCTGGAAATAGCAAATGAGAAGGTAACTGAGGTAAGATAATGACTGATGTGACAGCTACTTTCAGTTACCATCTGATGTGCATACACTAAGATCTTAGCAGAAACCTATTTAGGTGAGTTATTTTAGTGGTTTAGAGGAAATTAAGGATTTTTGACAGGGATAGTCAGTAACAACTGGGAAGCCTCACTGTTTCTTGCTGACATGTTCCAATGGCAAGAAGGCAAATGAACTTCACTCTCAAATTACAAAAGTGAAAGGAGAAATCATCACTGTCTTTCTAAGTGACTAATCTAGCAATTCTGGACAAATGGTAGGAAATGTTTCTGAACTTACTTCTGCTGGTGAATCCCTGCAAACCCCTAAACAGGAGCAGGCACACTGGAATTATGGATAATGTACAGAGACACCAAGTTCTCCACGTGCTATGTGTGTGCAGAATTTACATTGTCTCCATATATGCATATGGCTAAAAGCATTATCCATTAAAGATTAAGGGCAGGGTTGTTTTGGAATGTGCATTGTTCAATACTTAATGGCACTTTAGAAAAGGGCTTTCCTGTCAGCCTTATGAATCTGGGATAGCATCCAGTTCTATCCAGGATAAGCACTTCTGTCTTCTTTTTTGTGTAGTGCTGTGTTATTTAGAGGACAAAAATGATGCAAGAACAGATTTCTGTGAGTAAAGGCTGGTTAAGCAAGGCCTTTTACAGACCTTTTGAAGGGAACTGAGGATATCTGTAGCAGGTTTATTATCCCATTTGTATTATCTACTGTGTTTCTTCTGAGCATAGCTAAAACATTTACATTGTAAAGTTGCAAGGATTAAATAACCTGAATTAAAATGTCAGCCTTAATGCATCTTGCTTCAAGATGGTGAAATGAGTAAAACTTCCCTTGCAGATGGATTGATTGGAAAAGTGAGATGATCTCACATTTGAGCTGGAAATTCTCTATGATGTGTCAGCAGTTTGTCCTCAAGCTTTTATTGTAAGGGGAAAACAGTTCCACTTCTGACATTCCTCTTGTGTTAAGCTTTTTTTTGCTGTGGAATGAGTGGATTCAGTGAAAAAGCATTTGGCACTGTGATGAGAGACTCTGTTTCCACAGGATGAGACGCTGATGACAGAATATCGGGAATACATCGACAGGCTTCAGAGGCGGCTGAGCCAGGCGGAACAGAGAGCAGCCACAGCATCCCAACAGGTACCCAGCTCACAAAAAGTGCCATCCAAGCACATGGAATATGCCAAAGTGCTCACTTTACATCATTCCTGAGGTGACATGGCCACTGGATCTGTGGAGAAACCTGGAGCTAGGTCTGGAGAAACACCAGCACCAGGAGTGGGGAACAGCTGAGGTTTGGATTTTACCTGCAGCTGAACCTGAAGAGCTACTTGCTCTCTGGTGCAGAATATCATAGCCACTGCAAGGATCAGGCAAAGGGGAAGGAGGAGGCTCTCTGGTCTTCCAACAGGGAGAGGTTTATTCTGAGTGAAGGGGGCAGGAAGAGCCCCGAGCAGTGCTGTGCTCAGGTTTAAATACAGACAGCCAGTGGGAATCCTTGGGGGAGCAGTGCAGGGATTAGGTCACTTGCTTGGGGCCAGTTGGGGCAGGTGAGAGGAGAGGGTAGGGCACGTGGGCCCATGGGGTCTGGAGCTTTAGGAGAATTCCAGAGANTACTTGCTCTCTGGTGCAGAATATCATAGCCACTGCAAGGATCAGGCAAAGGGGAAGGAGGAGGCTCTCTGGTCTTCCAACAGGGAGAGGTTTATTCTGAGTGAAGGGGGCAGGAAGAGCCCCGAGCAGTGCTGTGCTCAGGTTTAAATACAGCCAGCCAGTGGGAATCCTTGGGGGAGCAGTGCAGGGATTAGGTCACTTGCTTGGGGCCAGTTGGGGCAGGGGAGAGGAGAGGGTAGGGCACGTGGGCCCATGGGGTCTGGAGCTTTAGGAGAATTCCAGAGGGGTGGCACAATCAGGAATTGGCCTGAGGTGGGAGTGACAGGGAAGGTTCAGGAACTGAGGCAGGGTTACACTGACAGGCAGGGAATAGCATCAAGGGCAGCTTGGGGGTGGATACAATTCAGACACAGACCAGCTTGGGGAAACACAGGGCTATATTGGAACAAACCACTAACACTAANACAGCCAGTGGGAATCCTTGGGGGAGCAGTGCAGGGATTAGGTCACTTGCTTGGGGCCAGTTGGGGCAGGTGAGAGGAGAGGGTAGGGCACGTGGGCCCATGGGGTCTGGAGCTTTAGGAGAATTCCAGAGGGGTGGCACAATCAGGAATTGGCCTGAGGTGGGAGTGACAGGGAAGGTTCAGGAACTGAGGCAGGGTTACACTGACAGGCAGGGAATAGCATCAAGGGCAGCTTGGGGGTGGATACAATTCAGACACAGACCAGCTTGGGGAAACACAGGGCTATATTGGAACAAACCACTAACACTAACTTTAACAATAAACTAATAAAATAAACACGGGCCAACACTGAGGCAGAGGGGATAATTTATGGGCATTATTACCAACACGATTTTAACAAGCTTGGATTTTGGACATGTCACCTTCTGACAGGATGCTTATTTGACAGCTTAGGTTTGTTTGTGGAAACCAGTTTGATATGAATTAAACCTGCACGGTTCAAAATGTGTGAATGAAAGGTGTACAGGAGTTTCCAGCTTTAGAAATGGCAAGCTAGCAAACACAAAAAAACCCTTAAATAACTGGCTCCTGTTTGCACAGAGCAGGTCTGTTGGAGTGTACCCACTGCAGTTATCATTGGCTGTGTAACAGCTGCTGCAGCTCCTGCAGTGGTAAAAATTGTGCAGAGTAGGAAATGCTTGTTTCTTCTCAGGCCATTGGAGAGGTAAACGAGAGAGAGTCCCTCTCAGTATTCAATTTTTCCATAGTGTTTAAGCTGCACAACTTGAAGCAAATCCCAGGGGGTTTATACACTGAGTTCATTTTTTTGCCAGGGAAGTTCATTACTCAAGTTGGCCTCCTGTTAAGTAAAGATGGTCTTTCTGCCTCTGCTTTTCTTTTTTTTACAGTGATTTAGGAAAACCATTTGCAAACTGCAGCTTGTTAATGTGGGTGACCCCATGTGAGCTGCAGAGAGGAGATGTTTGGCTGACCTAAATTGCTCAGTTAGGACAAATGACATTATTTTTCCCCAACAGCAGTGAATAAATGGGCAGAGCTGCCAAGCTGTCATAAACCGTGGTTCCTGGCTCTTAATGCTCTCTGTCATGACAAGGTCTGTTCAGCTGCTGAAGATTTGCTCTGAAAGAGGAATTTATTTTTTTTAACCTCCTATTTGTTATGTGGATCTGTTTAGCTCTAATGCTTCTAAGATGCTGTCTTCCCATAAAAACCCAAACATACCTTATGTCACATTTCAAGGGAATAAACTCATGGCCTTGGTGCCCATAGAGGAGAGGTCTTGCTGTTCCTGAAAACATTGGTAATTAGCTGTTCTCACCAGGCTTTTTCTGAAAGATAACAAAGAGATTTGATGTTGTGCAGCCCAAATGCTGTTGCCAGACTTCAGAACTGCCTTGCCCTTGTGGCAGAGGTTACTGCAGAGGCCTGGCTGCTCTGGAGTGGCTTCAGAACTGCTGTGCCAAGCCCCTTCCTTTTTCTCTCCACCCCAAAAAAACACATACTGGTTCTGTCCCTGCTAAAGGTCTCCAGTAGTGCTGCAAGAATGTCCCCTCTTCTGAATCTGGGTGTTTATTCTGTCCTAGGCCCCAGAAGGCTGAATGTTCACATGTGAATTCCATCAGATTCAGAGTGATGATTCTCTCTATTCCTAATCTGTAGGCTGACTTTCTGACTTGTGGTTCTCACTACATTATCCACCTTCATAATAAAATTGTACCAAATATAGACTAGAGCTGGACTAGTAGGTAGCCTAGAAATTACACTTTTATTGTGGTCAGTTCAATGACTGTAAATCTTAGCTTATTCTGAAATAATAGTGATTCAGAAAGGAACATAAAAGATACAAGATAAGGTTTGCACAAGTTTAAAACATCTATCCTGTAGGTGTCTTTTAAAGTGTATTCCTGCTTCCTATCATCTTGTATTCTCTGGGATCTGAAATAAGACAAAGGCAGTAGTCATCTAGAGTACTGTAAATTGTAATTTCTGCTGTTTGTCCCAAATTCACACTGCCAGGGCTTGTTCTCTCTCCTTCATGATACATTCAGTATGGAAGTTCTACTGTTACTTTGATCCTACAAAGAATTATTATGAAGCTATCATCTGCTTGTGTTTCATTACAGCTCAGCCTGATAACTACACAGAATAAAAAAGCTGCTTCCCTGAAGGATCTGGAAAATATTTAAACACCTGTTTTTATCATTCACCATGTTGGGACTTAGAAGGGTTGCTGGAGAAACTTCACATTGGAGCACTACAGTCAAAAGCACAGCAAGGCTTGTAAAACTTAAATTCTGGTTTATTCTGGAAGTGGATGAAGATCCTGTCTCTGTATGCACAATAAAGATTGGAAGAAGACTGCAAAATGTTGTCATTCAAGTCCTTTAATGTAGCAAATGAAAAGATCTAACAGTGCTGTGGCACATTCAGGGTTTTTTGGTCTACAATCCACTAGCTCCAACTGTGATGAGACTGTGTACAGGGAGTAGGTAACACTTTATTGACATTCATCTTGGCTTTGTTCATGTGCAGTCACTATCTTTAATTTTTCTTTGTAGTGCAGGTAATTTGGGAACAATCTGAAGATCCTTGATGAATTATAATTATGACTCATTACAGCATGAGTGTCAAAGAGTTGCTCTTTTGATGGTCAGTGTTTGAGCTGCAGGATGCCTCTGTTGCCTTCCACTGTAAAGAGTTCAGTTTGGTTTGGTTTGATGCCCCTAAGGTGCAGGTAACAATGAAAATGCTGCTATGGCTACTCAGCTCATTTCTAAGCTCTGTAATCTTCCTGTAGTTGTGCTATTTCTTCCTAGTATACTGTTAATTTTCTAATTATTTTACAATTCCTTGCTTTTCTGTTGATCTGCTCCCTTGGTTTGGACATATCTGGGAACTTCCATTCTCTTACTTCAATTTGCACAAAAGTGAAGTCATCCAGCCCTTATGCCTTTTGAAATAGTGGATTTCAATTCTACAGATGCCAGGATGTGGGAATCCTCATGTACATGGGGTTTTTTTGATAGTTGAGACATGTCATAGCTCTTATTCCACAATTACAGCCAAACTCCATTTTCTCTTTTAGCATATATCACAAGCATTTGATAGGTGTTTAACTGATTTTGAAGTGCTCACATCTTGGCCTTAACTGACATAATTGCTTGTCCTTCCACTTAAATGTGAAGAGTGTAATTCTGGTTTCTAACCTCTCATGCAGCTGCTGGGTAGTGCTTGCCCAGAGCCTGATGGAAATGTCTAATTTGGATTAATAAACCTGTGTGTCCATGGCAGAGGATCTTCACCATACTTGCATTTTAGAGGATGGAGCTGGGCTGATCTCCCTGTGGAAGCAAGACTTTGTGGTGCCTCCTGAAGCCTTGGCTGTTCAGGCAGAGCCTGCAAGATGGATACACCCTCAGAAACAATTCCTGCTTGCTGCAGGGAAAGGCACTAGTTCCTACAGTGGTTGTTTTTTCTTTTTGATAGATGCCTGTATCCACTGCAATCTCTAAATCTCAGTTTTGGTTAAAAGATGCCGACGATTCTCCAAAACAACATGGATACATTTTTCAGAAGCTCCAAGCGTCTGTTTGGGTGAGATTTTCATCAATCAGCAGTGACACAGAGGCAGGCAAGTACCAGGCACCTTGTTTCCATTTGCATAATGCACAGCTGAGGTGATGACAGGCCACCTGGAAGATTTTGTGTGAGCCATTAATCCCCTTCACTCCTCAAAGGCAGGCTCTGGCTGTGAAGTGGAACCTGGCTGGAAGGGGCAGGCACTTCTCAGTATTTGTGTGTTTGTTCCTGGAGGCACAGAAGGGCACCTGCATGCTCCTCTGTTAATTATGGGTATATTCATTTCACCTTGGGGTGCAGCTCCTGCATGGTGGCTGTTTGCCAGAACAGGAACTGCAGGGATAACACAGGCACCTCATGGTGAACTGAAAGGGCAGGAGAGCAATTCCAGCAGATAACACAGGAAAGGAAAAGGTTTCCATCCTGGTCACAAAGGATATGGAGCTCATCATATACTCACCACCTCCTTTCATTTCCCTGAGGTGTCCAGAGGAGGCTGCTCCCATGTTGCTCCCAAATTGGGAGATGTGTTTTTTTCAAGATGGATTGCTCAGTGTGTTCTTTCAAAGCCTTGCCTTTTCTTGCTCAGCACCAAGTCCATTCCATATTTCTGCATCTGGAGTTCAGAGGAATCCTCATCTCCTGGAAATCCTGATACACAAGAAAAGGTTCTCTCAGTAATGCATTCAGCCAGTTCAGAGTGAATGAACTTTCAGCCTCATTATCCCAAAGATCCATGGGTTCATACCTTGCGTTCCTTTTCCAGTTGAACATGGACAGTGATCATGGAGTTTGCAAGGACATCCTCTGTCTACAAATGTAAATATTTTGAGGTAAGCAATGTCTCTTTGAGGATGCCAAGGGGAAAACCACACAGTGTGCTGTTGATGGGATGGGCACAGCTGTCAGTAACAAGCAGGCCTAAAAAAACTTTAAAAATTTACAAAATCTTGCAGGTGCAGCGTGCATGGTGATATCTGTACTAATCCATGAAAGCTGTTCAGATCATTGCAGTGAAGTGTTTCTGTAAGAACCCAAATACAAATATGGGGAGGTCTAAACCACTGCTGGAAAGGATACTGCAAAAATGTACAGCATTTATTCACATACAGACAAAAGGCACAATTCTACAGAATATTTTAACAAAAAATACAGCTGTTTCAACTAGGTCTTTAGAAATACTTCAAAAAAGGGAGAAAATAAATACAGGATTGGGCCATGTAATATAAAATAGTCATCTCTACATATACTTTTTTATTTCTGTTTCTCTTCATGCACCTTTTTTTTTAATTAATTTCAGCTGAATGGACACCAAAGCTAGGCACATAGTGAAAAATCTGTACAAGTTTTACAAATGTCATCACAATTGTCTCAAACTTGTGAAATCAAGATTTGTACACAACATGAACCCTTCATGTAAATCTGTGTGAGTTTATAACCTAACAAATGGCATTCCAGGCAACTCTAGAGACGTTCAGCTAGCCTACAGTTGGACAGAACACACGGATCAGATCAGAGATCTCTTGGTCAGTCAGCACAAGGAAAGGTCACGCTTGGAAACAGAAATCCAGCAAATCCCAGTAAAGCACAGGTGGGTTTGTCACTGCAGTACCTGCAACACCTCCTGCTGAGGTTGGGCTAAGCACAGGGACAAAACTAACCTACAGAGCTGGGCAGACCGCAGCCTTTTTGGTTTGGGGTCAGCTCCTCTGGAAACCTCACAAAGCTTTTTGCCCTCAGTGCCAGGGGACAAAGCAGCTAAGGCATTCACTCTGTGAATTCACAACATCAGTGTTCATCATATAGTGCAAATCAACAAGGTACCTCTGTCCAGGGGGTGTGAGGTGAAAGGTTTACTCAGAATCCAAATCCAGGGTATTCCATCTATGGCTTGACAGTTCTTGTGTGGTCATGAGCTTCTTTCTTACAGAAAATACCAGTGCCTGTCTGGAGATAGTTGCTGCATGTTGAGTAGAACTTCTTGGCTTTTACCTTTTGTCCATCTGCTGTTTACACTTTGAACACATCCCAAGGGTGACCATGTAACTTCAGTCAGGAGTGCCCTGCCTGACTTTCACCTCTGTAAGTCATCTATTTACTCTGACTTCTTGGGACCTGCAACAGGATTTTGAAAGTGAATTATCTTACATAAAATTCCCCTTCCTCAAAAGGTTAAGACTTCAGAGTTTTAAAACAGGGATGCATTCTGGTGAAATACTTAATTGATAATGTTAACTTGCATAGCAAGATAGGGTGTTAAGCCTTTTTTTGTTTTCTGATTGAATCCTCAGTCCTATGGCAGAGGAATTCTGTGTTGTCAGTGTTCCCTCCTCCAGAGGCAAGGGTCAGGCATTCCAAGATGAGTGGATGCCATAAAGGCAGGCTGGGAGTGGGAAAGGGGAGGAGAAGGAGATTCTTTATGCCTGTCTCTCTCTTAACACATTGCTTCTACAACTTTTCACCAGTATGTACCTCTCCTACAGCTATGAAAAATTCCAAAGTGTACATGCTCCTACTGCTCCACTGTGATCTGTGTGCTCTACTCAGTACAACACAGTATCCTCACAACCTGTTCATATTATTGCTCACAGCTTACTTATTATTGCCACTTGCAATTATTAAAAAAGTACACAATCAGAATACAAGTTCCCTTTTCCATCAAATCTAGTCCATAATAGAACTAAATAGTTTTCTTCTTTGCTTGACTGTAAAGAGCTAATCACAATGTATTGCCTTTGTGTTTTATCCTATTTGAAAATATATATTTAAAGCAACCTTTTAGTGTCATCAGCCTGACTCTCCCAGTACATATCATTAGTACATCTGTGGTGGCCTTTGGGAAATCCTCCTGCCTAGTGCCATAGAAAACTTCTGTCTGGAATTGTCATCACACTCTCGAAGGCAGGTGCCTGACTATGGGTGACAGGTTATTCCATGGAGTGCTGGAACCCCCAAACCTACCCCTTGCTCAGAATTGAGCCATTTGGGAACATCCTTCATGTCAGTCCCAATCTTTCAAGCCCTGCCCTGTCCCTTCCTCTTCCTCCTCCAGTGCAACGTCTGTGCCTGGTCATCATTTACATGTAAACTCTGGAGATTGGGGGGGTTTGAGCTGCCACCTGTGCTCAAACTGAACACAACAGAACACATTCTGCAAAGAGAGGAGAAAGAGCTACCCCTGCCCAGGGATGGGGAGCATTTGTAATGTGATTTACCAGTGCACTGCAGTATGGTCCAACAACCATCTTCCATTCAATACACATGAGTTAAATTAAGAGCTTGTGCTTTTCCAGAAGTCAGGGGAAGGGAGTAAAAGTTTCAGTGCCTTTTAGCTAGAAGGGATGAACAGAGCCTGATTCCTCCTACCCACCCTAGCCCCTTTTAAAAGATTTTTGTGAGTTGTGTGCATCCAAACTCCTGTTTTAGTAGCAATGTCACTTTTCTGCTTACTTAGGAAAGTTGCAAATAAGGGAGACTCAAACTTTGCACAGGGGGTGTGGATGGGGCAGAGAAAAAACAACAACCAAAAAAAAAAAAAAAAAAAAAAAAACCCAAAAAAAAAAAAACACCAAAGAGCTTAAAACAGCTTTAAGTGCATGTAAACATATTTATACAACTCAGAAAAAATGGGCTTTCAGTTTGTCAGTCTGTAGCTCTAAGAATGCTCCTCTCTCACACCATGAGTAAGGTGGAGTTGGCTTGTAGGCAGTGACTGCACTGACCCCGTCCCTGTGTCCAGTCAGGTCGCCAGGATGCTCCTCCGAATAATGTCTGTCCTCCTGCTGCTGGGACTGAGCCTCTGCTGCCTGCACTTTTTATCGGCCACCTCCGTCTCCGAGTCGCTCATTTCGGCGTCGGGGACGTACCCATCGTTCTCAGTGTCAGACTTTACCTTGCTTTTTGTCCGCTCCTTCGCCGGAGCTCTGCCCACGCCCAGGTAGGGGTAGCCGGAGTTCTGGCGGCAGGCCTCCTCCAGGCTCTCCCCCTGCTGCTGCCTCTCCCCCTTCTTTGGAATTCGGAATCCGCCCCAGTTTTTCCCCGGGCTCGTGGGCGCGGTAGGCACTTTAACGACTGTCTGGTTAGAGTTTACTCTGACGAGACCCCCGTTACATTTAGGCACTATCTCCCTCCGAGTGCCAGGCGCTGACCTACCACCGGAGTGGTTCACAGCCCTTTTGTTTTCCAGTTGCCTCTGAGAGAGTTCTGTGGGTCTCAGCGGTTTGTGGTTGTGTTTAGAAGTTTTTTCCTTCAGTTCTGCCTTCGCCACCTCGCACTGCGGGCGGTTGTCTCTCCTTTTCCTGTGCTCTGGTATAACGACGCCGTTTTTCTGCTGTGCCGATACAATCCGTGTCTCAGCAAAGGTCTTGTCAAAATTTAAAAAGCTGCCTGGAGCTGCGCCTCCTTCCCTCGGGCTGGGCTGCCTCAGCAGGGATTTGCTGTCATTGCCAGACCTGTCTCGTACCCTGTCTCTCTTGTGTGGTTTCTTCAAGGAGTGGGCCAGAGACGTGCCCATCTGCTTCCTGAAGAACGCAGAATGCCACTTCAGGTCCTCGATCTTGGGGGCGTTGGGGCCCAGCGACGGGCTGTTGAACAACACCGTGTTTTCCATGGAGGAGAAGGAGCAAGGCACACCTGCACGGAAGCAAGCTAAGTTCAAGTCAAGCAATTCCATCCATAGTTTGCAAGGTACCTGTTTTAAACTCTGCTCTTCACCTCAGAAATGGGTATTTGGCTGCCTGTCCTGCACTTTTAGGTCACCACTCTGTGGCTGTATCATGGTTTCACAACATCCTGCTGGTGTGGTTTTATCTTCCTGTACCTGCCCCCAATTACACTTGTAGCAAATGCAAGTCCTAGCACTACTCTGTCCACTAAGACAAAGACTCTCCTCAGAGACAAAAAGCAACCAGCAAGTGGATCTCACTGATGCTATCTAAAATATGGTTTATTAGTTACTCAATAGTTCAAGGATAATCTGGCAGTAATTTTGAAGGTATTCATCTTTCTGAGGAGTGAAATGAGAACAAATGAGGCCCTGTTTGTCCTTCACAGCCTGTAAGCAAACCTTGTCCCTGTGGTCTAACATGAGGAAGGGAACACTGAGGCATACCTGAAACTCTTTCTTGTTCCAGCTGCTTTGTGTAGCTGTTGAATATCTGTTCCTGAACTTTGCACACAGATCTCTTGATTTTTTCTCTCCGCGTCACCATGTAAGTGAGGTTACGCACCTGGAAGACAGTAAGGGGGTGGGTTTTACAGGAATTGTATTCCCAGGATATTGCCCTATCTGTGCTTTGAATTAATTCAGCTGAAGCACTATACACCATTTAAACAAGTTAGTGCGTATTTAAATTTAGCCACTTTCAGCACAATTCTTGGAGAACAGTCTATTTAACTGACAAATTATCTGCTGAGTTAACAGGCAATTTAATTGACAGATTATTCCAACAGATTTGGAGAACCACAGCACAGAAGTAACTTCTACAAACACCTGAGTCTCACATACACGATATCTAGGGAAATGTTGGAAATCCTTGAATGCACTCAGTTTTAAATTCTGCCCAGATGAGGGAATGACTGAGAAGTACAGGTGGATGATTCTAAGGCTCCTCTCTCAGTACAGGGTGGTGCCCTGTGAATTACAACCTTGTGGCCTGATCTGGAGAAATGTAACAAGTGTTTGTTTCTGCAGAAGGCCCCTTTTTGTAATCCAAATTATCTTGAATGTACAATCAGTGCAAACAGAGTAGTAAAGCATTAAAAATACTATTAAAATCATGTATCTTGTTTTGACATTGCATTTAGAAATGGAAAGGATAGACACAGAATAATTTAAGATCTAGGGAACATAGTTACAAGCTCTGATTATTCAGCTGATCAAAGAGAAGAAGACAAGACAGCTTGAGCACATGGAGCAGGAACAAAAGATGCCAGGTAACAGCTAGGATCTGAGCCACCTGAACAGCTACAGAAGGGCCATGGGCTGGAGTTGAAACTAGGAGAAAAATCAAAAGAAAACCACAGCAATTCATTGTAAGAGTAATTAGGCATCAGGATCCTTTACAAAGGATGCAGTACATCCATGAGAACCTGCTGGCCTGATTTAAACATTAGACAGTATTATGAAAGAAAGGCTCTGGTTCACCTACAGGTTACTGAGGTAGGACCTCCTGAGCCAGCTTTCGTCCATGGCCTACATGAGCCATGTGCTGTAGGGACGTGAGAAACTAATTTCAGTGTTCTTTCTGGCTCTAATAGCTCTTAAATTAACCCAAAAAGAACGGAATTCAGGATCAGATGTACTTATTGAAACCAAACTGATCCTACTGATCTGTTCTTCAACCATTCAAAACCTAAATGAATCAAACATCATTTACCTCCCAAACCTACACAAAAAGTCCAGGGAAACATCATCCTGCTCTGGTATGCCAATGAAAAACAGATCTGCTGAAAATCAAAATAAGTTTCATCATCTTTCATCGGATGAAAGGAGCATGGAAAGCCCTTAAAGGCCAAAAATGCTTCAGCTGGGGGCTGCAGTAGAGTCCACAGCCATCGGAGTTAATCAGTAAAAAAGGCCCCAGCAAAAACACAACAGTCCACTTGCAGGTGATTGAGTGCTACACGCCAAGACCTGTGACTGACCTCTGTGTGCAAAGGGCAATTGCTGTGCTCTGGGGAAATTTAGTGTTAATGGTCTTGCCTGACAGCACAGCTCAGAGCTGAGCTGAGCTCAGGAACTCAGCTGACTGTGGCCAGCACAGCAGTGCTGCAGCTTACCCGCTCCAGGTCCTGCCGGAGGTGTGTGAAGAGCTGCAGCCTCCTGAACAGAACATCCTGCTCCCGTTTAGCCAGATTGTCCTCCTCATCCTTCTTTGGGGTAATCAAAGGCTTATTGAAATTGGATTTCCTCTTCAGTTTCCAGTACTGGTAAAGGAATTCCACTGGCTCCTCAGGCAGCCGCAGTACTTTGGCCACTTCCAAAGACTCAACGAACGTGTAGAACTCATCCTCCAGCTGCTGGAGCTTTTGCTTGCGGAGGCTGACCCTGTGGGCCTCCTCCTGGTTTTGATCCATGGTGTGGAAAGGGTCCATGTGGGCAGCAAGAGAGGTGTCCTGAATCCCATTCCTGTTCTCCTGACCTGGGCTTTCACTCAGTGTCTCAGCATCTGCTTTCTTGGTGGAGCTGTGCTTGGGACAGTACGACTTGAACTTCACCTCGTCGTTCTCTGCCAAGATGGTTTTCATCTCCAAGCCGCGGTCGAACGCGCAGGTGACGTGAAAGGCTGTTCTGCAGTTTTTCACTGAACACTAGAGAAAATAAATTACAATCAACCAAATAAATATAAAGTTAAGAAGCCACACTGCCTGAAACTATTCGAGAAGTTGGGGCTGCTTTGGAAGAAGAACCCTGTCACCACGCTCTGCTTCTGAGCTGCACGAACTGCTTTGCTCTCTTTAATTAAGGTTATGACTTGGTGCTTTCAGGCCAGGCAAGCATCAAGTGGCCCAAAGGGACAGGGGTGTTTAACCCCCCACTCCACCCCCACCACACTATTCCATGCACAAAAAGCCACAAGAGGAAACTCCTACTGACACCAGAGCCACTTGTGTCCAGCACCATTACCCGTGGTAAAGTGCTCCCCTTTGGACTGTGCCAGCACAAGGGGGGGAAAAACATTGTGGTGGCCCCAGGCCAAGCTGAGACTTTAATTAAAGTCTTTCCCAGCACCTGGACCTGTGCTATCCAAAAGGCCTCAACCAACGGGAATTTTTTCCCCCGTTATCCCAATTTTATAATGTCAAATATTAAATCACTGTCAACCATCACTTCACAGCCTTCACTTCACCACCTTCACTTCACTTTGGAAAGGAGGAGAACAGGAAATGCAAATGTTGTCATTTTTCTTCCTACTCAGTGAACCCAGCCATCATAGAGTGATGGGCACTAGTTCAGCTGATTTAGCACTTCATTTCCAGTATTTCTAATTTCCTTTTGCAAAATGCTATCATACATATCACCAGCCACCAGCTGAATGGTTTAAATACATATAAATATGTATATATTCACAAACACACATACATGTGTTTGGACCCACTCACACCTCTGGTGAACAGGATTTAAAGTGGAAATGAGCATTAGTGCTCCTAATAGGAAACAAAACTATGCTTAACCCAAGCCACCGACCCTGAGAGAGCAATACAGTGCACTGGGATGTTTATACAGTGCTTTGTAAAGGAGCCAAATCTCTCTCTCCTCTGGGTTTTCTTGCTCAGGTTGACTCAGCAGCCAGATGGTTTATAAAGGTATGGCAGGGTATAAACTGCACAGGTTTCAAATGAACAGTCTTTAACAAAAGCAACATATAAAAGGAATTCTAAAATACCAAAGCATCTTTTGCCCTTTCCTCTCCTACCAGCAAACAGGCCAGAAGCATCCCAACTGGGCAGTACAGAGAAGTGCTTTAGCTATAATTAGCTCTCATTGCAGTTCCTGTTTTGTTGGAGAAGAGGGGAAAGCCTGTCTCACTGGGAGGAAATCTGCTGAACCTGGGGGAATATGCAGTCTTGCTTTTCCCAGCTTATTGCAGCTGCTCCCTGACCAGCCTGACACACTTTTCTTAATTGTTGTGCAATATCAGAAGGTGGCCTGGAGAACAGACAAAACCAGCTTCAGCTACATAACAGCAGCCAAGAGGAAGAGGATGGCTCTGCAAGGAGGGATTATGGTTGCAAATTTATATGCTGTGGACAGATTTATTCTCTCTAGTTAACACTTACTATTTCATACATTCCTCACATGGTAGTGGACTGTGATACTGCTGCATTGCTGGTTTACAGCTCTTCCTGGCAGCCTCACCCAAATAACTTGGGGCAGAGGAGAAAATGGAAATGGATATAAACTAATTTCAAAGTAGTGTAGGACTTGAGCAATTTTTGTGTCCTAATGCTGGTCTGACCCCCATGGATCCTGTAACACCAGGCCAGCCCCAGAAGAAAGAGCTCTGCTTCAGCCTTATGGGACTGTAGTATCACCCCTGTGTCTCAGGGAGCTTCCTGAGGATGAGGAGCACCACCAAACACTAAGCTATGTCTTACTGTCTTTTTCTACACAAGCACCACGCTGCCCCAAATGGGTCACCTGTCCTTACACTCCCTCATCATTTATCCTCAAGAAAAGGAGATCAAAGTCTTGTCTTCTGTCCTAGTATCTCCTCTTTCAAAAACCTGAGGTTTGGTAATATGTTTTATCAGTCTTTCTAGATTTTAAAATTTTTCTTAAAAGGATTGTTTACCATTTCTGAGTGGTTTTCCACCATGAAGGATCTACAGCTGCTTACAGCTAACAACCCAAAATAAATATGCCCAGTCTAAAATGTTCTGGTGCAGATCAGGTCAGTTAAGTCCATAGTAACATCCAGCAACACATTTCCCTATCTAACAAAAACTGACAAAAGAAAACACGTGGATATTTGTGTGGTTAAATTACCTGTATAGAAGCTCCAACTTTTTCATTACAAAGGCTGCACACCAGTGCCCACCTACTGCTGGGAATGTGGGAAACTTTTGTGATGGGCTCCATTTTTTCAGGGCTTCCGATGCTCACCTAAGAGAAAAATGGTCAAAAAATTGGAGTGACTATGACACTGTTAACTGAAAAAAGAAACAATTTTATTAAAGCAGTCAAATTCCTTGTATGTATACGCAACTTAGTGCATCCCAAATTCCTCAGTTTATGAGGATCTAAAATTCTTTTTTTAAAAAAAATCAGTTTCTCACTTTGTGAACAAACAACCCAGTTTCAAGGTGAAGCCCACCAATTAAGGATTATCATACAGATGAACACTGACTGTGAGAACCCACTGGAATTCTGTCAGATTCAAACTTTCCTGATTCACCTTTAATGTTCTGTTTACAAAGTGAAATGGTATCTGGTGTCCTTGTTAAATGAGCTTTGCCAGCAGCAAAGGCCTCATTTTGCCAGGCCTAATTCTGATTGACAAAGGGGATTTAATTCATTTCTTTACAGGTGAAGCATCATCCCCTGCCAGACTTTTCACCTAACCAAGAAGCTTTTATACTTCATTTCTAAGCCGAAGGATGCTTTAAGGAGTTTTTCCTCTGGCAGCCTCCCAGGGCCAGCACTCACCTCTGGAATCCAGAGAGCACAGCTGACATGCACCCACTTGGTGCCGCTCCGGGTGGGCTTCATGGCGCCGCCCTTCTTGGGGCACAGGAGGCACTTGGGGCGCACGCCCAGCGCGCAGGTGCGGCACAGCCAGCTGCCCTCGGGCACCTTCAGGATCCCGTAGCACGCCTGTCCCCACGGCAAGGGGGGAGAGAGCAAAGCAAACACTGTGTTGGTCTCAGCTGCTAAGCACAGCCTCGCTACTCCCAAAGTTATTCTGACTCGGAGGGAAAAGCGCGGCACGGCAACTAACTAACAGCACATTTGTCACAAGTTGTATCTTTACTGAGCCATCTATCCCAATTACTGTCAGCTGTAATGCACTTAAGTTGCAGGTTTGTTGTGATCAGAGAAACCTGATCACAACAGAGAAACGTACCCTACAAACAACCCTACCCTAAAAGGTCTGAAAAACTCCACAACAAACAACCGTACCCTACAGGTCTGAACATACCGACTTTACTCTGTGTTCCTTGTGGGACAGTCACTTGTACTTACAGCTGCCACAGGCCTAGTCCTTTAGCATTACTACAAAAGCAGTTAAGTAACACATGCCAGAAAATGTGTTTCCTGCTCACCAGACAAGTTTTTCCAAGCACTGAATGACAATAGAAACTTGTTAAAGCTGGGCAGGAAGGACAGGCTGATGGGAAGGTACCTGCCAGAGTAAGAAGCATCCATGGAAACAGATAGGCTAAAATTGTACTGCTTCTTTTATGTTAAGAAAACTCCTGAACTACCACAGAAAGGTGACACACAGCAGTGCTTCCTTAGCTCAGCTCTCTGTTAAATTACCTGGAATAAACCCCACCTGTGTCCCCTCTGACTGCCCTTTTGGAAAAGCTGCTGTTACCACCCGACACCGCGCTGCTGCCGTACCTGGTGCACACAAATATTGCATTTGTCACAGAACACCATTTCATTGCCGTCCTCTCCATCTGGAGACTGGCAGACGTCACAGACAACATCCTCATCGTATTCAATCCCCAGCCCTTCCTCCGTCTCGATGGCGTGGTTCATGTTATCGTAGCAGCGCTGCTCAAACTCCTCCATCACCCTCTCCATGGTGTACTCGTCCAGCTCCAGCATCCCTGGAAAACACCAGCTGTTCACTTCATTTAAGGAAAGAGTGACAACCATCATCACAAACAGCTCCACCTTCCTTCTCAACAGCTGACTACACACAGCCAATCCCCACACAGACACATTTCATTCCTAGACAATAATGCCTGTTCCAGCATTAACCAGGGAAACTGTAAAAAAGTAGAAAAGTTGTCTTATAACTGTATTAAACTAACAGAAGTGGAATGTCCAAATCTTTCAAATTCTATGAAAAACTTTCCAAGACTCATTCTGGCTTCTTGGTCTTATTCTCATTTTTCCTTCTGGGACAGCACCATCTATGGCTCCAATTTTGCCACCGAGATGTTGACCCTTTGATGAAAGATTTGAAAATATTTTGAACCAAAAGTAATGGAACAGGGGGAGAAAATCAATGACAAAATCTGCTATGATACTTGGAGGTAATCTGCAGTTTCTAACAACAGTTGTTGGTTTATCACAAATTCCAACCCAAAAGGATGCAACCCCAGCTGAGGTCTCCATTAATCACATCAGCTCTGCTTTCTCATGCTACCCCAACTCAATGACCACTATCTCCTCATACCTCTACTACTTCTTCCCACTGCCGCCCTCCCTGAATTACCTATAAGATTGCCAGCTTTAATAATAAGAAAAAAAAAAAAAAAAGAAGGCAACGAGTCCCTCATTGCTCACCCATTTCTTTGAATTCTTCATTGGCCAGTTGCAGCCACGCCACGTCCACGTCGTTGAGGTCGTAGCGGCACACGCTGTCGGCCAGCGTGCGGATGTCCACGTAGCCCAGCTCCGGCGGCTCCGCGCCCGACGAGACGATGAACTTCCTGGGCCGCGTGAAGGTGACGGCTTTTGGCTCAGACACAACTCTGGAACACACAGGCAGGCAGGCATCAGGAGTGCCAGGATGCTGAGGGGCTCAGCTCTAGAGAATTCAAAATGCTTTACCCTGCTTTACTCTAAGTGATAACCACCACCGGCATTAGCCATCGAGCCACCCCAGCAATCACCCGGCACCACCACGGAAAACACTTCCATCCACTTCCATAACTGATTGGTGCTGTTGTAAGAACTTAACTGGAGTTGTCTAGAAATCCAATCCATTGTCAGAATTCTAAATAAAATTTAATATTGGAGGACAGAGCTGTGCTTACTCTTACCTGAAATTCACACTTGTATTTACACAGTGGCTGCCATATATACACCCATTAAACTCTGGTTTAAGACTTTTTTTAAATCAATCTCTTTAACTAAAATACTGGTCACAAGACCATCCAAGGAAAAAAGAAGTATTTCTGGCTGTCTCAGTAGAGGACATTGCCCTTTCTCTTAGTCAACAGCACACACTGAAACTGAGCTTGGATGAAACCCACTTCACAACACAATCCTGGTCTCTCCAGGAGCACCAGGCCACACTGCCAAATGCCTGCCTCGCCTCCTGCACTACCACTGGAGATGGTTTTCGGGTGCTAGTGCTATAAGGGAGGAGATGGCACCACCCTGAGTTGCCACAAGTCTCTGCTGGGAACAGCCTAAGCTCCACAAGGAGCCGGACAGCCTCCATACCCCACTCTATTCTGCCCCCTCCTGAGGTCCAGTGTGTTAACTCCTAGCAGAAACCTGATCTGCTGCTGCTGTATTTGCACAAACAGATCTCTGTAAACCCTCTACTTATTTCAGTCTTGCACATCCCTAAAGCTTCCCCTCTTCTAGCTTATTTCAGACAATAAGAAATGGTGAGCAAGAGCCAAATGCTGGATTTGGAGCTTCTAAGGTGCTGTGAAAAATAGGAATGTGAATGACCTTGCCAGCCTAACTGCACTGCCCAAACTGTTTCTGGTCATACTGCACAGTGTTCAAATGTTACAAACTACTGCATCTTCATAGAGAATGTACTTTAAACTGGGCACTTCTCTCCAAATCTTCTTTATCCTAAATTCCTTCCAGAGTACTTCTCTGTGGAAATCATAACCTCTGGGCAGCAGCCTGCCACAGTAGTGGCCCAGAAGAAACAAGCACAGTGACTCTCTGACCTCAGAACAACTCCCTTTCCTGGCTTTATTTCTATGTTAGAAGTCAAAAAAAGGCAACACTTACTACACACTGAAAGCCATTCAGCTGAATGGTCCATCTGAGCACATGTTTACAGTGGATTTCCACACAGCCTCATTCCTTTCTCCTGCTCCTCTGCCCTCACCAGTCACTACCTTTTACTCACTGTTACATTCCTTATTAGCACCAGCTCCCTGTCCAGCCTTGGCTTCTATCCTGCACCAGCGATCATCTGCCTATTGCTTATTCCATGTACAGAATTACCCCCTTCCCCCCCAGAGTCAGGCACAGAGCAGTTCCTGCACTCCAGCAGCACCAGGGCAGGGCTCTCTGAATGTTTTGTGAGGGAGCAAAGGGACAATAATCAGGCATCAATGGGCCCCACTGACCAGCAGCTGCTCAGCAGGAGGACTACACAAGACAGCAGAAAGCAAGGAGTGGTGCCTGCTGTGCCAATACCCACAACTGTGATACCTTCTTTCCCTGACTTTTACCATCTTAAATTTGGAGCAACATCCTTACTGGCCTTTGGCAGAGAACAGCTCTCTCCTAAGTGAGTACCTGGCCCTGCTACAGCCACCAAAGCACCTCCCTGACAGACACAGGGCAGGGAGCCCCTGGCAGGTGTTTCCTCTGCTCGAGTCCACAGGTGTGTGGCCCTCCCACAGCCTTGGGAGATGCTTAAGAGGAATCAGAGAGGAGCAGGCAATGTGAGTGCAGGTGTACTCTGTGTGTGTGTGTGTCTCTGCAGGGACTGGGGGAGGTCAGTGTGGAACAGGGGAAGGGTCTGTTCCCATGTCCTAAACTGCAGAGCAGACAGAAAAATGCCAGGTTGTCCTTTGGAAGTGGGGCACTCTGCAGGTTGCTGTACAGAACAAAAAACTAACAAACTTTCCTGTGGCCTCCTTAACCCAAGGCTAAAGTTGACAGATACAGACCTAACAAGATGCAGTCAGTGTTCCATCATCACAAGTTTTTTGCTATGTATCAAGGATTGAGCTGCTGTGGTCCCACCAGCACGAGTGGGTCATTTGGTAATGCCTTATGCCCCAGCCTGGACTGACTCAAAGAGATCTAGAATGATTAAAAATCCTTGCTCTTATTTTCTCCAATCCCTAGTAAGCATAAAATGGGCTGCAGCACACTCCTGCCCTTAGAACTGCAGTGTTTAATTTGAAACAGGAAATAGTATCTATGTGTAACAAACATGGCAAAGAAAATAAGGGGTTTTTGGATAAGAGCTAGAAAATCTCACATTATTTAGTTACATGAACATCTGGATGGTTCTTAAAACAGTTGAAATGCTGTACAATCAATTTCTTAGGTTAATAAAAGAAATTACCAAAAAAAAAGTATGAAACCAAAGTAAATGCTGTGTTTTCTCTAGCCCTTAAGCCTGGTTTGTCCAACTGTTCCTTGAAAAGAACCTGTGGCTTGGAAATAAGCAGAGGGAACACCAGACAAGGGCTCTTCCAGCAATGATAAGTGACCTCAAGTCTGGCTTAAAAACAGAAGCTATTTTTAAGATTCTGTCATCACACTCCACACTAGTGGTATTGCCAAAAACAGTTCTCTGACATTTGTGTTCCACACAGGCAGAATAGACTCTTGACCTCTCTGACCATTCCAAAAGGTGAGGCAGGTTGCTCTCCACCTCTGAGAACCAGGACCTTCCTAGCTGGGCACTGTGCAATGAAGCTGAGGAAGCCAAGGCAATGTAGACACCAGCTGCTAGCACAAATGTGTGAGTATTTGTTCACATTCCTCCAAATTATACCTGGCTACTGGTTCTGGGATGGTCCCTGGGCTAACTGGCACCTGAACTCCCTTTTCCCACTCCTGCCTCCAGGGATCTGCCAGCACATAGTATTCATCAGGGTTCAGCTGGAAGGAGTCATGTAACTTCATGGCAGTGATCAGGTCCGTTCTGAACACCTGCAAAGAGAGTGACCAAGAGAGAAAAACAGACACTGACATTTGATATCGACACTCCACCATTCACAGCTTCAGGGTAACCATGGAGCACAGAGTGCAACAAGGTCACTGCACCACCAGTGCCCCAGACCAGCCCACTGCAGAACAGGGTTTGGCTTCATGGCAGGGAAAGGGGGGCTGAAGGCACAAACACTGACAGGATGGCTTTCACCTAACTGCACCACAGGTCCTGGCACTCCTCCTGCACTGTTGACTTGTTATAAAAGGTGTTACCCACTTTCACCTCCATATTGGCTGCAATAAAAGCTGCAGGAGCTCTGAGCTGTAAAACAGCAGCACAAGGAACATTCATTTTTGCTCCCAGCCTTCTTGGGTTTTTTTAATTATTGGAGCTCTGACTCATACCAAGACATTCTAGAAATTCCCTGTGGTAGAAATCAAGGCATGACTCCATCATGACCAGCTGCAAGAGGAAATTCAAAGGAGGTGACTCTTTGTGCAGGTACTTATAAAAAACAACCTAAAAGATTAAAAAAATAAGATCCAAACTGGAATTCTGGTGGCAGCTCCCCGTTCAGCATAGGTATTTATTCAATCAGCTACAGACACCTCTGTGTCACAGCTGTAATTTTCCTTTGCCTTGGCAAAAGCATCCAGCTCCAAAGCCAGCAGGATGTTTGGCAACCTGTGGGCTAGCAGCCATGAACAAGCAGCCATGCTGGCTTCAACAAGCCCCAGAATGAATGAGACAGGGATTCACTGCTGTGGCAGGGCTGCTGTGGCACTGCTGTGGCAGCTCCAGCCTGCTGGCATTGCAGGAAGCAGAGTGCTGCTATCACAGGCATCCCAGTACAAGCCTGCACTTGCTGACACGAGTTCCAGCCCTTCCCACCCCCTGCTCCCCACAAAAGGCAAGGCCTTCCTCACCTCCACAACACTCATTTATAACTACTCCATGCCCCATTGAAAGGAGAGGGTTAAAAAGCAACCAGGTGACAGAAAATGAGCACCACCAGGACAAGGAGAGGACAGCAGAGCTCCCTGCAGACTTCTTAGTCCTGGTGGTCAGAAACAACACCCACAGAGCCCCATGCTGCAGCTACAGAAGGAAAAGCTCTGGATTTTTGGGGCAGTGCTCCTACACCCCCTTATGAGGCTGCTAAGGGGACAAAGTGACCCATCCTCCCAGCCCAAGGCAATGATCATGCTGGCACCTCAGCCCCAGCTGCTGCTGTGCCTGAGCAGAACCAGATGGACACAGAGAGCTGCCCAGGCACCACTTCCGTCACCCTCTACTCACACACCTGAAAACTCCAGGATTTTGGGAAGTATTTTAGTGTATCTGATGGCTAATTACACTTCTGAGAGTATTTTCAAGTGTGATTTGCCTTGCCACACTGCACATCTCAAACCCTCTCCTCCCTCCCAATGCACTGTCCCACTTCTGTCTATGTATGTTTCTGTTTCTACTCTGGTTTTGTCATTAAAATAGCATAAAATCATGACATTTTTCTTAACACTTGTTAACACATTCAGAAAAACTGTCAACATTAAAAAGTAAAGAAAAAGATTGCCATATGAAGAATGGGATGAATGCTGGTAATGAAATATAATTAAATGTTTAAAACTATTAAATTACAATTAAACAATTAAAGTCCTGTGAGGCTTCAATCAAGAAATGAAAAGGAAGCCACAAAGTGAATGGGCTCAAAAAACAAACAAGTACAGCTGGCCAGGGGATTCTGCACTTTTAAGTGATTTGACTTAAAGCAATCAAAAGTCAAATTAAAAGAAGACTAAAAATATAAAATGGGACGCAAAGCTTGCTCATCCTCAGAGCCAAAAGAACGCAGGCTCTTGGATAAATTTGTCACAAAACTCCCTCAGCAGCAAAGCTAATGCAGCACCTGACAGCCAAGAAACTCCTTCCCAGGCCAGCAGCCCCATGACACCATTCTTTCTGCTCTGGCTGCTGATGCAATCAGAGTGCCTGGAGGAAAGCAGAGCTTAAAGAAGTGCTGGCTCTCAGAAGCACTGAACACTTCAAAGCTGAAGGGTGAAACCCTGGCCATGCTGAAGTCAGTGGGAATTTTGCCACGACTTCAATGAGCCCAGGATTTCAGCTGGGAGTTTCCCAGTGTCACTTCCCTGTGACACTTCTGCTGCTGTGAGCAGGGACAGCACGGGGCAAAGGCTGTGGGGCAGAGCTAAGGAAAGCACAACAGAAGTTCTTCATCCAGGCTGAGAAAACATGAGAGGACAGCACAAAACTGCAAAGCTTCTGACAGCAAAAGCAAGGTAAGGGAGAGAGGAAAACAGAAGCATGCAAAAAAACAACAGCAAGAGTCCTAATTATCTCAGATTTTGTTGTGATAGCCTTTCACAAGGCAGTTGTCAAAAGCAGGTATAAGGGGCTACTTCTAAGGGATGCACAAAAGGTAACTAAGGAAAACAAACCTATTGCTAACAAAGACTAAATTCACCAGGATCTCCACATTCACAAAAAAAAAAAAGGTCTTTAATAGACAACAATCAAAGGAGTTTGGAAACCACCAGTACTAGGCATAGATCACACTGAACAATGAATGGGATTCTCCTTGTGAAAACTCTTCTCTGAGACTGAGGTACACTGTCATCAGGGAGATTAATAAAGCAGTTTTTGTTCAACACCACTCACTAATGTGTAAGGAATACATGTACTGGGCAAGTACAATAAATGAGAAATTCCATCTCCCAGAGCTAATCCTTTCTTTACAGCTTCTACAAAGTCTGCACTGTAATATTTTGCCTGAAGACAGGAAGACTCAGCAAGAACATTTCCAAAGAAATGGATCACATTTTGTGTGTTACTAACAGCTGATCCAACCTGGAAAGTTCAAAGATTTTTATCTCCCCTGACAGCATTTCTTCAAAGCACTAGACAAGACAGAACTGTCAGGAAGCAGATTTCTAGTTTGACAAGCACTTTAGCAAAGATCACACACAGCAAGCCCCAATACAAACTATGAAATAAATGCATCTAATGTAAATTTCCACTGTTCACAAATCAAGTTGCAAATAAACCCTGATGCCTAAAATAGCACAAGAAAGACTCTGCAGCTATGCTGAATGGGTGTCAGACTACAACAAAATTCACAGAGAGAAACTGGTGCTGGCAGTAGCTGTGCCAACAGCTGAATTCTCTAATCTCCAGGGGTGGGGGGAGAGGGGAAGAAGGGGTGAGGGAGGGGAGGTATGTGCCAGCCAAAATGTAGGAAAAAAAATAATTTTAAAAAAAAGTAAATAGGTAAAAAATGATCCATTATCAGAAAACATGTATGTATATATTGTGTGTACAGGTATTTTGACAGATGTAACAAAATGCAAGTCAAATTCCAGAAATACCTCAGAAGGTTTCCGGTCCTCATCTCTGGAACACGAAGTCCTACGACGCTGGGATCTGGAATGCTGGGACCAGGTAGACAGGCCTAGGATACAGAAATGATAATTTGCAGGCTTCTGTGACAAACCTCCAGGAAACTCTTTCAAAATGAACCAGAAAATAAAAGCCACTCAATCCTAAATTTCTGTCATCACTCTCCTGGGTCTGTTTTGTTTCTCATTTCCTGACTGAGGTGTGCCTGTGCTGGCTGCACCTGCCTTCCACCCAGCATTCAAAAAAGCCACTTGATAATATCCTTCCCCCTGAGCATCAATAAATTACTTCCTGCAGATTAATAACTGACCAGAAGCCTGCCAATAGCCAGGGATGTGCTCCTTGAAGGTAATGTCCTGATACCTCTGCTGGTTACCTGATTTCTGCTGGCACAAGCCCCTGCAGAATGCAGCCACACACACACAGCAGAGCCCACAGAACAAGCTGTTGTTTCTGCTCCCCAGCACATCTCCCAGGGTGGCTGTACGATTTTTGTCTGCATAATTACTCACTACATTCCAAACAAATTATACCTTTTTGCCTTGAAACCGTTTGACAGAGTCTCTGTCAGCTTTCAGAAATATTGTAACAGGAGGAAAGGAAAAAGAGAAAGAATCTGCACTTCTTTGACAAGATAATGCTTTGACACCAGAATATATTATACCTGTGCAAATCAACTCATTTCAACACAGTAAGATTTACAGGTACACCAGGTATTTTCCTGTGCTGCTACACACCAGCAATTTTTAAAAAAGCCAATTAATCTTTCTGGATTGCAGAGATGAAGGACTTGTACTAGCTGTATCTGACAGGGAAGCCAAGACCTATGTCATTAACTCAGAATTTGGAAATCTGGACATTAATTGTAGAAGAACTGAAGCAAACTGATGCAAAGGCCTTCCCACACTGCTCATTCCTTTCACTGTGCACAAACACAGTAGGAGTAAAACAGGGTAAGGCTACAGCCTGTAAGAGCAGCACTGCCTCACACCACAGGAACCTCTCCAGGATCAGAAAGCCCTGTTCAAAAGCACAGGATGGGATAAGTTCTCTACTAAAAATACAAAAAAAATAATTTTAGAAGTGAAGTAACTGTCCAAAGCTTTCATTGGAAAGATATGACTGAATTGATTATGTTGTAGTTATCTGTTTGTCTTCTCTTTTCCGTTAGTGATACATTAAGGAATCTGCCCCAAAAAAACTTGTCTGGAACACAGCAATGAGTAACAGACATTACACAGAATATGCATAATGGTCAAAATTGAAGGAATGCTCCCAGCAAATAGGTAAAATCTTATCTCCTGAGTAAGAATACTGAGAGGATCCTTTCAAGCAAATGTTAATGTTTTAATATAAAAGATGCTGAAATTACCGGCACTCTTCCTTCTTTCTCTGAAGGGAAAAAAAAGAAGAAAAAGAAAGAAAAATAGTGACTGACTGCCATTTATTAATCTGTGAGAAAAATCAGACTCCCAAGGTCTTTTAACTACCGTTATATTTAAGTGTTCCCCTGAAAACTGAAGAAGAAACACAAGCAGGAGTACAAACTTCTTGGGAGGATCCTATCAGACCATCCCCAAACTCTACTTATCGTCAGAAGGGAATGAGTGAAATCCCTCAAAAAAAACCTGTGAGAAACTGACTGCAAACAGCTAAAATGCATGACAAAAAAAAAATCCAGATTTATTTCCTATAATGCAGCGATGTAAATATTAACATTTTAACACTCAGAGAGATGTGATTTCTTTAATCAACAGCCCCCCTAGAAGACACAGACCACACATACCCACACAGATTAGTATTCAGTTCTCATGGGTTCTGATATTTTCCACTGGCAAGACATTAATATCTGACCAAGTAGCTGCCACTGAGGTAAACTGCTGCCCCAGCTAGTCAGCACCTGGAAATTTCCAATTCTTTTGTGGATCTAAGTGTTTTTTTTACATTGTTGGACCTAGGAGAGAGAGCCTGCACACAAGAGAAAGAATTTAAAACAAGTAGAGAAAGAATTTAAAACAAGTGTGATGTACTTCTGGGTCTTACCAGTGTCCTTTTATTCAGCCCTGATAACAACTTGTCATAAACTGAATTAAAAAAGAGCACAAGCAGCTTTTTCCAGGTCCCTCTCATGCCACGAAGAAGCTACGAAGGTGAGGAGTAAGACAATCCCTGCCAAATCAGCCATCTCCATTTCTTCACTGTGTCATCTTACACATCACAACAAGTGTCTTAAATGCACACTTCTATGTCCATGTGCACAAGGGTTTGGTCACAGCTGGATTAATTAACTGTTCCATGTTTCACAAAAGGGTAACTCTTATCATCAAAACTACAGGAGCTTCACTTTAAATGATTTTTAAGTGCTATATGAAAGCACAATACGTAAAATTTCCACACGTAAGAGACGAGTCAAACGCAGCCAGCCTTCCTCTAATCTATTACAATGAGGTTTTTTTTTTTCCATGCCAACTACCTCGCTACACTGAGCAAGGAAAGAAAGTTTCTCAGGTAGTTCTGTAACAGCGGCTTCCTTGCACACAACACTGGGAACACACAGTGAAACACTGTTACTGAAGAGGCTGCTGGATTTTGGATTTTTCTGAGCAGTGTAAACTACATAATACTAGGAGAAAACGCTGGAAGAATGCCTCATGGGACTGAGGTTTTAGTACACACTGCAGCTAACAGATGACCTTTGGCAAGGGCTTCATGTCAATAGGGAAAACATTTACTCACTGAATAAACAAAGCCAGGCTGTAAGCCTTGAATTCAGATTCAAACCAGCAGCACTGCTTCGACAGGAAGGTAAGAAATTGAAAGAGCCAGCTGAATGACAGCAAAATATCCAGCCCATAACAGCACTGAATCTAACTACTTTGGAAATTCCAAACAGAGTTTCAACTCTGCTTCCACCACAGCTGATGGCAAAATGTCACTGTCTCCACCAGGGCCAAGCCCAAGGCACTGAATTTCCCACATCTCTCACTAATCAGCCATCCACCCACTCTGCCTACACCAATAAAAGTGCAGGAGGAACATTAAGGGTGTTATTTGTCTACTAAGCATCCTTTCCATATTTTCATACTTACTCCAGAACAGGGACCTCACTGAAAGCAGAAATTCACACCCCATTACACCTACTTCAGTGGTTAATGATGTGATTTGTACATCTGAGTGCACGAAGAAAGAACCATCCCTGGATTATACAGAAGGCAGAATCTACTCTGCTCAAAACAAAACACAGGATTCAAAACAGCTCTTCTGTACTATAATAAGCACATGAACCTAGTTCAGTTATTTCAGAAAGATTCTAGGCCCTGCCAAAATCATTCTCTTTCATTAAGTATCCAAAACATTGCGTTCATCAAGTTTTCTGAGTACTATCCCTAGTCCCAAACTGGATTAGGATCACCAAGACTAGAAAAAACAACTAAAGATCAAGAGTTAAACTCAGTTATGGTAAAATAAAATTAAAATTTAAAAAAAAATCATAAGACAAGTCTGAATCACTGGGATTTGTAAGATATAAAAGTTCTGTAAGATATTATTATATACCTCATGGGAAGAATGAGTTTCACAGCAGATGGAAAAACAGTGAGATGTTAAGAGAGCCCATGCTACCATAAGCCATGTGAGAAACAGTAAATATGAAAAATACACAACTCCAAGGCATGAAGCCAAATATACACATCCAAAACATGAATTTCCATCACCATTAGACATCAGAGATAAAGCAATCTTATTAAGTGTTACATGATCACAGCCAGCCTAGAATGAACACAGCAGCCTACTGAGCACCACCACTCTGGGAGAGAGACCAAGAGCATTTGGATTCTTTTACAGTTCAGATTCTTTCAGATAACCGAGGTGTTTGTGTGTTTTAAAAGGATTTCATCACTGAGAATGACAGGAGAGGGATCATACTCCTATTACATGCTCTTGGTTCTCCTTTTGTGTTTATCTACTTAAAGACAAAAAGCAAAAAGAAATCCCAAACCACGAAAAAGGTGTAATCCTCAGCAAGGGAGGCAGAGCTTTAACACACCACTGGTGCTGCAAGGGACTTCTCAGACTCAAATGGGAATTTCTTCTGTTCCCCAAGGCTGCCATGAACACTCCACACTGTAAATACAGTGTTCTTATAATACTGCCACGGGGTGTATGTAACACACACGCCTCCTGATAATAAAAGAAAGCAATCAAGGAGTACACATTCTTTTTCCTCACTTGTGAAGAAAACACGCTTCCCAAAAGGAAAAACTTAATCAATTTTAACTGCATCATTTTATTAAATGATCCGTCAAGAACACGTTTTCGTTCCAAAAAAAAATAATCCAATCAAAACAGAAAATTGCTTGGAACCAATGAAACCATTCAAACCCTCAGGGAACTCTACCCCATGACTAATACACAGCTCAGCATGAGCAGAGCAGTCTCAGCCATTAGGTATCATGCACCAGGCTGTTGGAAAGCCACCTGCAAGGCACCCAGCTGTGTCCTTGGAGAATTATCTGCCCCTGCAGCCTCTGAACACTTCAAACCTCAGATCACTGCAAGCACCTCTCCCACTGTAAATGCTCTGCTGCTACCTGCTACAGCAAAGCAGCCCTGACACAGATCCATGGCTGGCTGTCACTTCTGCTTAGCACCAGCCTGTGCTGCTCTGCAGCTCACTCTGAGACCAGCTGGGTGCTGCTGCCAGGGCTGGCACAAAGATCTGCAGGAAAACAGAGGTGCTCAGTCTCCCCAGTTAGTGCCTTACAGCAGGGGCTCCACGCCACTTAGAAATATCTCCATGCTTGGACTCAAATTCCAGCACAAGGCAAACAGAAGCAAACTGTTCTGTGGGCAGTTTCCACTACCTCAGGTACAGAAAGAGCTGCCTGGGCAGAAGTCTTCAGGCCTTATCACAGGGAAAGCAGCATGCAGGTAAACACGACCTAAAACACCATTTCAGATAGCCAAAGTTCCTTTCTCACTTTTCTGTTGCTGGAGGGTTTGCCCATCTATCTTCCTTATCTTTATAGCACATTATAATACAATAATCTAATTCAAGATCAAAACAGAAGAAGCAATAGCCTTTTATCTCTTGTCAAGAGCAATGCTACTTGAAATTTACTCTCAGCTGACGACTCCCCAGTTGCAGGTGCTGAACAATGCATTGATCCACAGGATCTCTGCAGTGCTTTACAGCACCACAGCACAATTGCTCAGTCTCTGACACACATAATGAACCATCCCTGCAGCTCCCTGCCACTGCACTTCAGCACAGGTTCTCATCCCTTTCCTCAGGAGCACCAATTTGAGTTTTACCATCTCACAGAGCGCACATAACCATGCACAGGCACACGTCACTCTCACAAACAGTCAGGAATTCCTACACCTCAGCTGGTTCTTCAGCACAAAACCCAAGTGCCATCCGAGCCCCAGACCAATTCCCATGGTAGCCATGTTTTACCACAACAGTGAACAGTTGCAATGAACACCTCTGCCTTGTCCATGTCCCTGTCCCTGTCCCTGTTTGTGAGGTGACCATCCTCATCCTGTAACAGGCTGATGCTACTTCAAAACTGCCTTTTGCCATTAATGTATTTAATAAAACTCTTCATTGTCCCCCACATTTCTGGCCACCTTCAAATTCAAGTGAGCTTTGGCCACATGAATTTCTCCCCACAGTGGCAAGCAGCATCTCTGTGTTCTTCCCATGTCACCTGACCTTGCTTGTACAGGGAATGCACCTTCCTTTTTCACTTTACATCCAAGAGGTTCAGCCCAGCCAGCCTCTGCCTCGCCTGCTTGACTTGCAACATTTAGGAATTGCCTGCTCCTGTGCCTTTAGGAGATGGTGTTTAAAATCTGACAAGCACTGATGGACCCCAGCACCTGCAAAAAACATTTTCCCAGGGGACTTCACTTACTAGTTCCCTGAGCCACTAGTTCTCTGTGGCCTGCTCTCCTCACATCCAGAGCTGTGGTTTTCCTGGCACTTTTTCTGCTGTCAATTCTTTTTTTCCTGCCAAATGATGGTGCTCATCATGGGAAGTCCCTTCCTGAGATGCAATATCCTATCAGCCAAGATAAACCTTTCAAATCACTCTCCAGCAACTTCATCCCAAGCCACTCTGCCCCACTCTGAGATCACCCTTCAGGTAAGATGCTCCTTATTATCTGCCTTTTTCACAGGCACCACTACTCTTGCTGCTTTTGCCCAAATTCTGAGCACTGTAACTACATTACATTCTGTTGTTTAGTCACCATCCCTTACCTCCCAGCCAGTTCAAAGGAAAAACAAAAAAACCTTCCTCACTTCCTTTTCACCAAGCTCTGCATATGCAATCAGGCCAGCAGCGGCTGCAATTCTACAGTAAATGACACACACCCCCAAGGTTATGTACTCAGTAACCTTTGTGAAGGCACCCTGGGATCCATCTCAAACACTACAGGAATCCACGAGGATTCAAAGCCCTTTCTAAATCTAAGATCCCCATCATTCAGTCAGTGCAATGGATATTGGCAAAATTCGTTTAATTTTAAAATAACATTTGTTTAGCAATGATAGAATAAGGGTCTGCCTAAATTACAGAACTCTATTCCATAATCCATAGGTATTAAATCTTTCATTTCTCAGAACTCACATGAAACTCTGTAAATCTTGGAAGTATTTTTCACCTGCAAGTGTCTTCAGTTCTTCTCTTGGACACTGCATATAGGAGTAGGATAAATTGATAACCCCTCCAAGAATAAATGAAAAAGCATCATGGGAGCAAGCAAAGTCTGAATAAAATCATGCTTTGAATTCCTTGCCCATGGAAAACAGTGCACAAACTCTCTTTGACAGCAAGGAGTGGATTTCACACAATTTCCCTTATACAAATGCCCCATGAGTTTCAGACCTTTCCCAAAAACAAGCTGTCCACACAACAAACCAATTTATGCAAAAAGGAATGCCCTGAAGCTATAAATGGGAACTCCACTGCACAACTTGATCTCACCAGGAAACAGCATATGGAATATTCAGCAAAACCACCTTTGCAGATTTACAGATCAACGAGGCTAAAAAGCCAGGTGTCAAGCACTGAGCAGGAAAGCTGAAACAGCTTCAGTACTAACATTTAATTAGAGTAAGACCACAAACCATAAAGAGCAGGTTTAGCAACAGAGGAGCAAGCTGAAATGCAGAGTAACAAAATTTGCTTAAAAAGCTATCAAAGCCAGCCACCAGAAAACAGGAGCATAATGGATTTGAGGTAAACAGTACCGATTTCCTTTCTAGAGGCTTTGAAGAATGCAGGATGTACATCACAAGGCTTTCATGCTGGGCCTGGCTAATATGAATGCCCATTACAGCTGCTGTACTACACTGTCTGAAGGCCACAGAAACAAATAAGCTCTGCCAGGTGACCAAAGAAGAAAAGCTTTCAGGAGCAAAAACTCTTAGGCACTTCCCCAAGCCTCCTCCCTCAGCACCATTCCTCTGTATTTAGACAAAAGTTCAAAATCCAGAGCAATGCCAGCAGTCATTTTTCATTCAATTATATTTCACGGGTAAGATGTTCAAAAGTGACCTCTAATTTCAGAAAATGAAATCCCTGAGAACACCCTGGGATATCCAGGGACTAACTTCAGAACTGCCAGGGAAAACTGGCACTGACACCTCTAGCCCAGTGCTTCAAATAGGCTATTTCAGCTTTGTGTTGAAATGAGGATTTAGAATTTTGATTCTAAGGGGACACAGCTTAACAATTTCTACTAGTTAGGTTGAAATACATGAAATAAATACTTTTGGGAGCTTAGCTTTAGGATAAGAATCAAGTCTGAGGGCAAAGACGTGATGAGGAAAGCAAGGGTGCTCACTTTAAGCTGCAAGGCTGTAAAATACTGCAAAAAAATACATAACCACCCACACTAAAATATCTTACATGAGGCAGTACATGCACTCTAGGACTGCAGCCATGTTGTTAAGCTTTCTTCTCTGCTGTATTTTGCCCCTAAATGAAAGCCATTCTACCTTCTTTCATCTCACAAAATGAGAGCACCTTTTTCTCCCTCTAAAGAACTACTGTATCTCCACAATAATGTATTTTTAGCACTTGGGTATGAGCTTTGTTTCCTTGAGACTACCAAGGAAACTGATTCAGTTCAGTGATCCAATGGAAAACAACCTTTTTCTTTTTTTTTTTAAATAAATTCCATTATTAGTGGCATCATTACTATTACATTCCAAATATTCAGCTTCCTGAGCCCAAGAGAACAAAATGCAAATTTTTTTTCATGCCAAAATATTTTCCTGGTTGCAGAAGCCTAGCCCAAAAAAACCACCATCACTCAGGTTAGCCCAAAGACATTTACTCAGTGCCCCTCATGATGAACCTGATCCCAGCCTGAGTAGGCAAACTCAGCTGCAGAGCTGCAGCAGCTGGAGGCAGAATCCTCCTCTTTTGTAGGATGAGGGAGAGCAAGGCTGAGCCCTGAGCTCCTAAGGAAGCACCAAGTCCACTGGAGGGTCAAGAGGCACCACTGACTGGAAGGGAAGCAGGTGTTTGCCAACAGGATTCCAGCTAGGTGTTGGTTAAAATTTCAGCTTTTCAACTAGAAGACGTGTTTGAAACGCGCAGAACAGTCAGATGTAACTGTTGTCAGCCTCTGGAAACTCTGAGAAGGAAAAACAGCTAGTGAAGAACTTGAATCCTTCAATGCAGACCACAAAAACTCAATAAAAATTTTTATATTTTTGGGGGAGGGAAAACTTGCTTATCCTTCTAAGGCTACTGGAAGTACAGTGGTCAGAGACACTACTGGCAAAATAAGTACACAGAAACAAACATAGTGGAGAGTAATCAGTAATTCTACTAAAGGCAAGAGAGATCCTGTGAAGGTGAAACCTGTAAGGGGACACCCCTGACATTCAAGCAGAGTTGCAAGGAACCACTGGTATCTCCTGTAACAGGAAGAGTGGAAAGGACCTGAGCTAATTCAGTCATTTTCAGGGAAGTCTGAATGACAAAAAGCCTTGGAAGTGCTGACCCCACACTGAACGTTATCTGGGCTTCTGATTAATAACCCTTGATGCTTCTGAACATATACATAGTAATAGAATGAATATGCAGGAACCTGTATCTGAATTCACCCAGTAACAAGAGGCAAAAAAACCCCAAAATGTTATCAAGAAAAAAACAAATGTAATGCTAAGGAAGTGGTATGTATTTCAAATAATACTTGAAAACACTTTTAAAATCTCACTACCTTTGCCATGCAATTTATTCAGCGAACTTATTTGCAATAACCAGGCTTTAAAATAGACAAATCATAAAAGGGCAAGAGGTTTCCTTTTCTTTTCCAAACTCATTTTCTTACATCTTGATCTATGGAACAGATTTTGTGGGAAATATAATTCACTAAGTTGATAAGTCTATTCCAAATAGTCATACATCAAATGACATTACAAACAAGTGCTGTAATCAGCAACAGGTCAGTCAATTGTATCTATTTCAGAACTTCAATTCCAAGATTAACTGCTTCATATTTTATTTGGTAAAACCTGTTACACAAGGCACATGAAGAGATCAAAGGCTTAAAAACAGCTAAGAGAGTGAAAATAAAGACTATTATTAATATGAAATACTGTTTTATAAAGTTGCTAGGGAATGAAAAAAGGGTCAAGCTAAAGTCTAATGGAAGATACCACGTTTGCTGCTCCTTGTTTATCTTACAAATAAAAACACACCTTTGTTTCTGGGAAGTACACATCACCTTTAAGGAAGTACACTGACTTCAATTTTAATAACCTCAACTAAACTTCTAACCAATAAAAACATGTCTGATTTCTTTGGGGTTTCTTCTTCCAAAATCCCCCAACTGCAGGTAGCTCTCCAAAACCAAGCCAAATTCCTCACCTCTAACAGATTTTGCTCAATCCTTATGTGAATTAACTCCTGATCAGCCTGCTAGTTCTTACCTCCTCTAATCCCTTCACCTTTACCACTTCATTTCAGCAACAGTTTGCCCAGGGTTGTTTGAAGAGGCAGATTTGGCCATACCTGAGCAGATCCCAGGCCATACCAGCAGATCCCAGGCAGCACAGACACACCTAAGAAATGCCTGCAGGTGAAGCAGCCACCTACACGGAGCCACTGTGTACCACAGGGATAAATTCTCAGAGTGAAGCTTTCAAAAGCACCTAGGAAACCACCCCAATCATTTTCAGACTGAAATTTTGCATAAAAACCTCAGGTTTGAAGATGTGCATCCAGATAGATCAAATCAAAACCACAAAAACCTCTCTGACAACTGGCTAAGCTGCAGTATTGTCAAGTGCAATCTACTTGCTTGTTTGGGCAAATAAGACACCTTGGCACATTCCCCAAACTGGTATTTTGTCTCTCCCCCCCCACCTCTTCTTTTTTCTGCCTTAATGAAAGATTAAGATTCTGCTTAAATGGAAGATTATCAGTCACTGGAATTCAAACACAAGACAGAGAGAGATACCACAGTGTGTGCTAGTTACATCAGTACAGAAACAGTTAAAAACCATAAATACGACACTAGTCATTTGCTGAATTCAAATTCTTGTAAGCAATTCCTCAAAGAAAATTTTCAAAGGTAGTGATGAACAACTTTTATGCTCTGTTAATCTTTTCTGCTTAAGCTTGAAGCACTACACTTTCCCACTGTGTAAGAGGGAAGCAAATTTAAAATCCTCATGCAAACTTCTATGGGCAATGTCAGCAGATGTCTCCATGCTCACTCTGTCCTTATAATGATAAATTATGCTGCTTGCCAAGATTTCAAAGATGACCCACTGGCTTTTTGATCTTGTTTTCCTTTATTGACCAAAACCACGTGTCAGTTCAACGGGGGGATCCTGGGTCTACTGCCCACCTGTGCTCAGAATGACTGAGTTCAACACTACATCCTTACAGCACACATTCCTGCCAGCTCAACCAGTGTGCAGAATGCCTCTGGCACATGAGGAACCACGTCAGGACACGTTTTCCAGCTCACAACTCCCCTCCAAAGGAGCACTTACTGCCATTGTCGTCAGAGTCCTCGCTGCTGCTGGGAAGCCGATGGCGTTTCATGATCTCCCCGGGAAACAGCAGGCAGCCTGGGAAGCAATGAGACAGCACTTAACCCCAGGTAATAACACACAGCCATCAACCTGGCTGCTGATGGCATGCCAGCATTCACAGCACACAGAGGAAAACAAACCGCTCCAACAGCGGCTCAGATATGAACAGTGAACCTCTCAAGGATGCTTAATTAGGCTGTTATCACATGAACGACACTGGAGAGTGGCAGTGACAACCCCACCGATGCTTTTCCCCCACCAAAAATCCAGTTTTGTCCTCAGAGGTGTCAAAATCACTAAATGTCTGCAGCCAATGTGCTCAACTTCCCGTACCTATTCTGACATTAGATTCGCAGCACAGTAACGTTTTTACTGCTCGTGTAAATATTTACTTTGGCTAATATATTTTTGGAGCAATCTGATTCCTGTTTAAAGTGCCAGATTTACGAAATCGGAGATTAAAGTCATCCACGTACATGTAAAAAGCAAAACATCAGCAGAAGCAAGCCCAGTTTTCCCAGATTAACTGAACATGCATCATCTGTGCCCTGGAAAGCACCACCCTCTAAAATGAGAGAGTTACTTCCTCCTGCAGGCACATTTCTAGCCCCATGCCTAACACTAAGTGTTCTTTGGGATTAAGATTACTCAGATGATTATTCACAGGTTCCTCCAAACTGCCAGATTCCTACCACTACCAAATTCGTGGGCACTTGGCCCTGTGATAAAAAGGCCAAAAATTCCAAATCTTTTTAACTGTTCTCAGGGCGCTGACATTTTCACATGTATTTCCTGTGGAACGAAAGCAAATTCAGAAAAAACAAGGAGGCTGTAAATAGCTAGTCAGTATTCACATGTAAAAAGCTATTAAAAAGTGCAAGTTGAAGAGTAGACAAAAACATGACAAGTCCAGAAAGGCATCTCCACCAGAAGTTAAACTGACAAGGACTCTAGATGCACATCAAAACCCCTGAGCCTTCTCTTACCACGTATCAATCGTGGTATCAACAAGGTCTGGGCACTCTCATCAAATCCCTCACATCTACCTCTGCACACAGATTTAGAGACCAGATGCCAAAATATTCCTTTGTTTCTAGCTAAGTGCAGAAAATCCAACCTTATTTCCGTGTGAGTTCAGACTTCCTCGAAACCCCTCAACAAAACTTTTTCCATTGGTCCTTCAGTGTAAGAATTAACTGCTCCAGCTTTGTTCACTGAGAACGTGGCTTGTTTTAAGAAATCCAATAATGCCTGCAACTTTTATACGACTGACTCTCAAAATAAGAAAACCCAAAAAGCCTAACAAAGCCTGGCACTATTTACAACAGAGCACAAAAATATCTGCTCTTCCAGAAGTGATTCATATAAAAAGAAGTTAGCATTTTTGAGGAAATTTATTTTGTCACCGCTAGCAAGTCACAACAGCTGAACCTGAGGCTCCCAGAGAGGTTAATACAGTTCTAAGAGCATGAGCATTGCAGAATTGCCTCCTTTTCCATATTACATGTGCAAACAGAGTCAGGAGAAGCCTCCCTCCCACAGACTGACTTTTTAGAGTGGGATTTAATACACCTGCCACTGAAACATGTAACAGTTCTGAACTGGAAACTTTGCTCACTAAAGAGAATCTGAATGGTTCACCTCACCAAGTCCTTCTGTCACCATTTCATAGAATAAAAATTCACATACAGTGTCTGATGCCAGAGAATAAAGAATCATCAATGGCAGCCTCTTACAGGGCTAGAAGAATTCTCTCCAAAAATTGCTTTGAAACAGGCCAGAACTTTGTGTGTATGGGAGATGGAAATGCTGCCAATGGATAAATACACAGACCAGGCAGGACCATCAAAACCCACTGAATACAGATCTGGTATAAATGCAAGATTTCCAGAGCCAAGTTCCTGTACAGTCACTTAGAAAGACAGAAAGCCAATATTCAGATCCAAAACAGGCTAAGACAGAACTGAAAAATCAATTAGTTCTTACAAGGCCAAAACTAGGGGGATGAATATCTATCTATCTGTAAGGCACTTTTTCTATTAGTTCATATATTAATAACAGCAATGTAAAAGAAGATATTCACTTAGCAAAAATCTCCCACAAACAAAGTAAAGAAAATACAGGAAAATTGTTCTATCTCAGAAGTGTAGTTTGTATATTCCTGGTTCACTTCCTGGTTTATTTCCCACATGGTCTGAAAAGCAAAATACACTGTTAAGCAAAATAACAGAGTGTATGTACACTAAGGCACACCTGTGAACTTGCAACAAACAAGAAAATTTGGAATTCTGTCCCTTCACATCTTTCTGGACAAGTGTATTTTGAGTTCATCTTCTCCTAACATACTCTCTGCAAATAAAAGAAATAAGGCAAAAGATGGAACCTTCTTCCTCCTACCACGTGTCTTTAAAAAACAAACTGAACATCTCCTTTTTGGCTGCTGTTTAAAGGAAAGAGTGGCAATCACACCTCCCAGTTTAAGTACTCTCCAGAGTTTTTCAGGAAATAAGCCAGGACAGAAGCTACTGAGTACAGAGGATTAGATAAGACAGCTAATTTCCTTGCCCACTCTAGTCAGGCATCTGAAGTTGGCCACACTGAAAAGCCTGTGTTCTCAATAGTAACATTCAAAGAAATACCCCATTTGATGAAGGTTAAAACTCAGAGATCTCATTTTCCCATTTTGAACCTAACCTGAGTTTACAGGGGGCTAAACCACAGATGAAAAAACAGCATTTGGCTTCTTAGAGCAAGACTCAAACCCCGTAAGATTAACCCCCTGGAACTTCTGTCATTAGAAGAACAGCTTTTTGCAACCTCTAAAGCAATTTTAAACTGCTGCCAGCAGATGTTCATATCCACAGCTCAGAACACGTGTTCTACAGATGAACACTGGAACAGCTAGCAAGACTTACAACCATGCAGATTGAAGCACTACTGGTTTCTGTCACACAGGAAACATGTTAAAAAGTGCACATTAAAAACAAGCATGGGTTATGGATAGTGATGGTTAGATGCAGACTGATATGCAGGTTTTTTCCCTATTCCACCAGGCAGGCATTACAATAACTATGCCTGTAAGCAAAGAGAATTCCATGTAAGCATAAAAACAGTGAAACATTTGAGACCAGCTTTAATACCAGGAGTAAAAGCTCCCCAGCCTGCAACACTTGCAGGGCAGGAAGGGACACCCAGACGACTGAGCTCGATTCCCAAGTGCCTGCAATCACATAATTGCTGTGCAGCCCAGAGGTTCCCACAAAAATCCACTGCACCCACACATGGCACAGAAGGAGCTCCCAAAGCCCTTGGCAGAGCAAACCCTGCTCTGAGGCAAGGACCAGCCAAGCAGTGCTCGTGAGTGAACCCTGCATCTTCTATCAAACATTTCTACATCACCTCTTTTTCCCCAAATTCTTACACCAGCCCCAAAAGGGCGTCTGCCCAACACAGTTTGTTCACCTGAAGAGAAAGCCCAGCACTTCAAAAGCTGCCACAGAGTCCAACAAGCCTAAGCTGACAAAAGCTGCTTCACCAAGCCCCACTCTCTGTCAGTTTTCAGTGACTCCTGTGAATTCTTAATAACTCAGCAACTTGCATGTAAACTTTCAGTTTCATTTCCTCGAAAGACGATTGTTTCTTTTTGTTAAAACCATCCTTTCAGAAATCAGTCAGACCAACACAGAGCATGCTGATCAGGTTTTTCCCTGAGCACTCCAGTATAACATTTACCCATTTACTGGCGAGGAACCACACTGGGCTCAGGCTAATGCCAGCCTTCAGCCAAACACAGCTTTGGAGAAACAGCCACAGTCCTGCTGGCAGTGTCACTTCAATTCCACAGGCAGCAAAGCATCCAAGAGCACTTCCTGCACCACCATGATAAATGGCACAAATGGGACAGAGCCCATGCCTTTTTAGTCCCCAGTCACCCTCAGATGAGCTGGCCACCCCTGGCAGCACCGTGAGGCCAGCACAGCTTACAACACACCCGACTGTGCTGCCCCAGAGGCTGAAGGTGCTGCTCTGTTTTACAGAAACATGTCACCAGTCGCTTTTCCATCCTTTCTAATCGTGCTTGCTCTAGAATTTAAGCCCTGGGTTTTACTCACTGATTGGATACAAACTTTAAACATAAGAACGTAACTCTGGACTTCAGTGGCGCCTTTGCTCAAATTATTTTTGAAGGCAAAATTACACCACCTGAAACTGGCTTCTGTATTTTGGAGAGTTTGGGAATCCTTTTTCCAAATACTTATAAATGCTGTCAAATGACATGACTAGACAATAATGCAATATAATCAATGTCAGGCCACACAACAGCATTTGAATTTACATATCCTTGTGGAGGTGAGCAAAAACCATCTAAATCTATACAAATAACTAGATGCAGGTAGGCATACAGACTTTGTTGTCCACTTCCCAGGATCTGATGACAGATGCAGTGCAGTGAGTTAGACTCAACCACCTGACACAGTACAGCAAATTCACTATTTTTAGCAGTGTTCATTACCATGCTACTCCATCCTTACCGCTCCAAGAGATAAATCACCAAAAGACCCCACTGGACAGTGATGTCAAGACTTTTCCTTTTTTCTCCCACACTGGAGTCCCAGGAGTTGCACTGATAAGAGTGTAAAAAATGCAAAGAGCAGAAATCCAGACACTACCCCATGAAACTGGGACAGCAGCATGCACACACACACACCCATGTGCCACCTACCATGTGCACATTAAGAACCCTACATAGTTCTTCAGTCTGACCTCAAGTAGAGAGGCAATCAAAGAGAAAGATGTAAAGTGTGTCAGTCCTTGTTATGCAAATAGCTAAACAGAACCAGATTGTAAAAAAAAATTATACATGGAAAAATCTACATCCTCAGGTCAAAGGTTTTCCACAGCACAATTCTTACTGAAGTATTTTCAAGGGCTGCATAAACCCCCGGGTAAAAGAGTGTTTAATTCAAACTCTGACAGACAATTAACTGTAACCATGTTAACGGGTGTCACTATAACAAACTGCACTGAACAGCTGCAGAGACAGAATGGGAAGAAAGCAGAGTTATGACAGATGTACACCCTGAAGACAAACTGAAAAACTGGCTTCTCCTGAAAGTAACCCACTAACTGCAATGAAAGGAAGACCTAATTATGTGTAGTACACAAGAAATTGCTTCAGAACACCTATTGTCCAAATAGAAGTGAAGTGTGACACAGCTTAATAAATGGACAGAAGAATATGGAGACATTTGGCTTCTATTATTGGGCTCTTTTTAAATAGCTTATTTATAACACCCTCCCTTGTTCACTGACACCTCACATCACAAGAAGCTTTTTTGCTTCTACCCTAGATCTAAAACAAAAAAAAAAGGAAGCATATCAGAAATATGCTGTGTTACTAAAATCCACCTAAAACTTTCAAGTACCATAAAAGCTTTCACAGCAACATTTTACAGTCACAAGGATACAAGGAGAGTTCTGAAATGAAATATTACAGTATTGTGGAGCACCATCCACAGTGCAAAGAGTCACAGACCTTAAATCTGGAGGGAAAATTCCTCCAAGTCTCACAAAAGAAAGAAGTACTTGTCCAAACAAGGCCAAAAGTGTTCTTCACAAGGAGTATTTCTACCAAATTCAACACACCTATTCAAAATTTCACAAGACAAGAGAAAAACACAATTTGGCCATATCAACCCAACACTTCTCAGGAACCCACGTGCTCATTTATGCACTTGTGCCAGCCAGCTCACAATGTTAACTTACTACCTGAGCAGTGGCAGCAAATTATTCCCAAACTGTGGGAGTGAGTGGAACTGACTGTCCAGAATCTGGAGCAATGCCCAAAATAACCTGGGCTCCATGAATTCATGCAACCCAACGTGCACCCACTGCAGTTCATCTCTTCCACCTAGGAAATGGTACCAGCTTGGTCATCTCCAGCTGAACAGGAGCATGAAGCAGCAGAACTAACCACGTGGAGAAATCATTTGGGGAAACACTGGAGGTTTGTTTTTTTTCACTAGGTTCTGGGAATTGGGAATGAAACCAGAGAAGCTGGAAGGGAAATCTGCAGCTGTGAGAGGAAAGGGGAGTTTATTATTATTATTTTATTTTAAACATATGTATTTAACATAGCTCAAAAGCAGGGAGCAAGTGGTATCTGAAGCCAGAGGGAAAATTCTGCCACTAAAACATACAATCCTTGCTGTTTCAACAATATCCCACTGAGTGTGAGAAACCTCTAGAAATAGAATCATAACAAGCATATTTTGGCACAACTTTAATGAAGGTTTTAGGTTTGCAAGTGTGGGTAGCTTCTGACTTAGTTAAAAGACAGCACCTGCTTAAAAAGGAAATTATTCCAAGCAACAGCTAAATCTTTCTCTGAGAAACGAGGCTGGTATAAAAGCATCTTCAGCCTTTGACATTAAAACGTCAACTAAAATGTTTTGCTAAATCCTAGTGGAATTTCTAGCTTTCACTCAGACTGGGTCACGCACGGCCTGCTTTACTGCGGGGAGAGAGCTGACAGATCTCGGGATGCCCCGGCTCTCACCTGCGGGTGAGCCTAATGAACTTTCCCAGAATAAGGCGTGAGCTGAGGAGCCGCAGGACAGGGCCGGGAGGAGCAGCCGGACGGGACCGGGAGGAGCGGCCGGACAGGACCGGGAGGAGCAGCAGGACAGGGCCGGGAGGAGCGGCCGGACAGAGCCGGGAGGAGCAGGGGGCCGGCGGCGGGCGCTGCTCGCAGCTGCGGGACCGGAGCCGCCTCCCCGCAGGCTGAGCCGAGCCCCCGGGAGGCACCTCCAAAGCGGCACTCACCCAGCCCGGCCGGGTGCCGCTCAGGGCGGCTCTCCTCCTCCTCCTCCTC